>CM060373.1:44415199-44833323 GCA_030545235.1 Helianthus tuberosus | reverse complement strand
TTTCTTTTTAATTTTATTTCTGTTCTTTACTGCTAAATTATGCTTTACGTTGAATATATTCCGATCTGTCACAGGTATTCTATTTTTCGCTTTTGGAAACGCTCTTAACTTTATTTCATTTGGATACGCTGCCCAGGTCAGTATGAATATGTTCTTTGTTCTCAAGAATTGTAATAGAACGTTGACTATATCTTACCTTTAATTGGACTTAAATCTTTCAAACTAGCATTCATGTTATTGTTATTTATTTACCCTAATTTACTCCAATTTTTCTGCTTGAACAGTCACTTCTTGCAGCATTGGGATCTGTACAATTTGTGTCAAACATTGCATTTGCCTACTTTGTCTTGAGCAAAACAGTAACTGTCAAGTATGTGACTATGTTCTAAATCTGCAGCATGTTTGTTTGTAAATTATGTGATTTAAAATTAACGTTGAATTAACATTTGTATATTATTATTGCTTATGCAGAGTATTAGTTGCGACAATTTTTATCGTCCTCGGAAACACCTTTCTTGTTGCATTTGGCAATCACCAGTCACCTGGTATATCACATTTCTTTTATTTACTTTTTGAAGTATGATTTTATCTTTTTGAATTAATTAAAATAAAATGCCATTTCCGTCCCTGAGGCTTGGCCAGTTTTGCGACTTTCTTCCAAATGTTCGTTTTCCGCATCTGGATCCAAAAGGATTGAAATCTTGCCATTTTCCTCCAGCTCGTTAACTCCATCCATTTTTCTCCGTTAAGTTAGGGTATTTTCGTCTTTTTTCTCCATTAAGGGTATATTGAATACTTGTACACTATGCTAAATGCTTGTACATAAAGTGAAAAAGACCAAATTGCCCTTTAAGTTAACAAAAAAGATGGAAATACTTCTGACTTAACTGAGAAAAATGGACGGAGTTAACGAGCCGGATGAAAATGGCAAGATTTCAAACCTTTTGGATCCAGATGTGGAAAAACAAACCTTTGGACGAAAGCGCAAAACTGGCCAAACCTTAGGGACGAAAATGGCATTTTACTCAATTAATTATTTTTGGATATTTACAGTTTATACACAGGAGCAGTTAGCAGAGAAGTACAGTAATATTACCTTCCTTTTTTACTGTCTATTTTTGGTGGTAGTGGTTGTCATGCATCACTACGTATACAGGTTAGAAGCATTCTTATTAACTGATTATATAAGTTTTACTTTTATTAAATTGCTTATATAAATCCGGATAATCAGGAGAGGTGAATTGCTGCTTGCTATCCCAGAGAAAGAACTTACGCCCTACTGGAAACTACTGCTTCCGTTTTCGTTTGCTGTCGTTTCCGGGGCCGTAGGATCGTGTTCGGTTCTTTTTGCAAAGTCACTGTGAGTACTTGCTTGACGATACGCTCTTTTAGAGTAGAGTTAGTTACGTTTTTTGTCCTTGTGGTTTGTTGAAAATAACCATTACAGTTCATTAGTTTAAAAATTGCCAAAACAGTACCAGTACTTTCATTTCTGTTTCAATTAGACCCACCTCGACTACCTCCATCCATTTATGATGTTAAGTTTTGGTGAAATGACCAAATTACCCCTGTCAATAAAAAAAAATTCTAAAAAAATACAGTTAAAGGTGGGTCCCACTTTACAAAGTTTCAAGACTTCACACACCCCATGTTTTTCTGGTCATCTTATCCGGCGAAATTTTCATCTCCGGCAAAATTTTCCGTTTTCTTCTCACATGAAAACGGATGAAAGTACTGGTACTGTTTTGGAAATTTTTAACCCAACGGATTGTAATGGTTATTTTCAACAAACCACGGGGACGAAAAACTTAATTAACTCTTTAGAATACATTCCGATTCGGGTTACTTGTACTTAAACATATGTTTTTCTTTTTTCTTCTCTTTTTCAGTTCGAATCTTTTAAGATTGTCCATGTCAAGTTCGTATCGCCTGGATAGCTGGTTCACGTATTCGATTCTTGTATTGTTTCTATGTACTGCTGGATTTTGGGTAATGATTAGTTGCATACATGTTTCTTTCTAATGGATTCAAAATAAATGTTCAAATATGGATAATAGTAATTTGATTTTTTACAGATGGCAAGGTTGAATGAAGGATTATCACAGTTTGATGCTATACTTATAGTCCCCATGCTTCAGATCGCTTGGACCTTTTTCTCAATTTGTACTGGATTTGTGTATTTCCAGGAATATCAGGTTCTTTGTGTGTGTGTGTGTGTGTGTGTGTGTGAGAGAGAGAGAGAGAGAGAGAACATCTTTGTATAAGATATGACATTATTTGTTTCTATATCAGGTCTTTGATGCGTTGAGGACTGTGATGTTTATTCTGGGAATGATTTCCGTATTCATAGGAATTTCATTGCTGGCACCCGATGACACTAAAGGTATATATATATGTACTCTTTATTCATAGGAATTTCATTGCTAGCACCTGATTACAACTTCAGTTTGAGATGACAAAACGGCCAGGGGCTATGCTGTTAATATCGGTAATATATCGGTTATCGGTCCACATGTAAAATATCGGTGTCCAATATCGGTACCGATATTATCTGCGATATGGACCGATATATCACCAATTTTCCCGATATCAATACCTTTCTTCTTAGTTCTAGCATTCGTCTTTCTTCTTATTGCTGCTATTAATGTTTCAAGTCTTAATTGTTAATTGTTAGCGTTTTAAGTCTTAATCAGTTCCTACTTGCTACAATTGTTAGTCTTTTGCAAGTTGCAAAAGGTTAATTTGTTAATGGTAGGAGAGTATACTAAATTGTTAGTGTTAAATTGCTATATACATAAAATTCTACATGATATTAAAATTACCGATATCCCACCGCGATAACCTATATCCCAAATATCGGTCCTTGACCGATATCCGATTTTTTTTTACCGCGTTAACTGCTTAGGCCAGGGGTTGTTGGGTTGGCTAACGGGTCGAAATTGGTTTCGAGTGAAAACGGAATACTTCTAAAAAAACGGTCCCAGGTTGGTTAGACTTGGTAGTTTTTTTAATCGTTTTTAATATACCCTAATTATTTATAAAATCCAAAGAAAATGAACAAATAGGTGTTGGTGGGTCAAAACAACCGATACAACCCTGTTATTACCCATAGATTCTTTATCGCTTTTTTTCGTTTTAACCCATTTGGGCCTGTTTGGATTTATCGTTACTCCATTTGGGCCAAAATGACAAAATTGCCCCTTCTCAGTTCAGCATTGGAATTGGAAATTTGTTTAATTTGTTTCTTTACTTTCCCAGGAGAAGTCAAGGATAGTCCGTCTCCCTCATCAAAAGTCAACACAGATGTAGAAAGGTTAGTTTGACTATCAAGAACAAAGTCAAAGAACGAAATCCTCTAATGTTAACTTATATAAGAATAGACAGTTGATTAACTGATTGTTTTTTTCCCAAAAGGTTGATTGAAGACTCGTCAATCAAGGATATGAAGTCGCTTGCAAGAGCAATGGCAACAAAAGCCTCAGCTGCAGTTATCAGAGCAAAGGTTATACAAATTCTTATTTCTTTCTTTAATGGAATAAGAAGTTAGATTCTTATTTGTTTTACGTTTTTGTGTGCAGAGTGCTTGCACGCTGTTGTTGGGTATGGGAGATGATACAATGCATGCATCATCAGTTTTTGCAATGCCTATGGTTTCATCCAAAATGACGGGATTCAGAGCAGTGAACGGTGACCGGTCAAAGTTGCTGTCCTTGAGAAGCCCATCGGGATGGAATAGGATCCCGGTGGTGGAAGAAACTGTAAATATGATGGACAGCATGTCGAGTGAAGAGGATTAGTACATGGGATTGTATGGGTGTTATATGTGTCATTCTAAAGGAAGGAGTGTGGTTGTTGTAGTAATGGGGAAAGAGGAAAGCGCCACGTGAAGCGAATGTATAGTTGTTTGATTGGTTGGATTGAATTTGGATGTATATCCTCTATGATTCTTAATTTTTTGGGGCCAATTGTAGGCTGTGTTTTCTGGTTTAGTGGGTGCATGTTGATGTTGTAATGTATTTAACAGGGGTGACAGACAATCTGTGACACAACCCGAAGCAAGGTCGTGTTTGAGTTGACTTGTTTAATTAATCAAACACAGTCCGTTTAATTGAATAAGTTCAATCTGAACGTGATCCATTTTAAACCGGGTTTAGAAATGACAACACAAACTTGATTTTTTTCGTGATTTTTCCGTGTTGTGTTTCAGGTTGCCTTGAAATTGCCAACCCAAATTAATCTTGGGTCATCTCCTAACCTTGAGAGTTAATAACCAGTTTGATTACAATTACCTGAAATTTAGTTATGTTTTCCACAAATATTGCCTCTTGTAACCAGAATCAAATGCAATTAAATTCTGTTCAAACAATTTCTGCTGGATTTACAGTCAATATCCTAATTGGACGAACTTGATCCATCCTGTAATTGTTTGTACTTCCTCTTTTTACCAAAAACTTGGGTTGCTGCTGTTTGCATAGAAAACTTGAACGCTGTGATCCAAACCCAGCGTCGGCAAATGTTCTAGCTCAACTTAATTAAGCAGTCATCACGATGTTGAAGATGACGGATGTATCATCCAAATAGTATGCTAAATTAGATGGAGTTGGTTAGCTGAGCATCACAAACATATCCGAAAGGAGGCTGTGAAGCAGTTTAGTTCTGTTATGAAGCAATGACAATGCCTGAAGTGTCAATGAATGTTAACTATGCCCATAGCATAAGGACTACCGTTCTATATATGAAGGTTATGTTCCGATGAAGTACAGGTATATAAAAGGATATTAATGGGGTGTCAATTGTGTCGGGTTGATGGGTTAAAATGTTCAACCCGAACCCGACCCATATTATTATTCGGGTCAAAGATTTCAACTCTAACCCGCGCACATAAAATGCAGGCCAACCGACCCGACCCGTTTAACCCGTATTTTTAAATGGAGTAAATTACAAAAATCATCCTTTATGTATGTCACTTATTGCAAACTGTGTCCTTTGTCTTCAATAATTACAGAAAACGTACACGATATTTGCAAACCCTTGCAAATTATGTCCTTTAGCCCTAACTCAGTTAATTTTTGTTGTTAAATCTGACCAAATAGACCCCACATGAGGGTATTTTTGTGGTTAAATCTGAACAAATGGACCCCACATGAGAGTTAAATGACCAAAATACCCTCATGTGGGGTCCATTTGGTCAGATTTAACCACAAAAATTAACTGAGTTAGGGCTAAAGGACATAACTTGCAAGGGTTTGCAAACATCGAGTACGTTTTCTGTAATTATTGAAGACAAAGGACACAATTTGCAATAAGTGACATACATAAATGACGATTTTTTGTAATTTACTCTTTTAAATGAGTCATACAAATTAATACAAGTTAACGATTTATAAGCGAGTTGTTAGGTTTTAAGCGGATTATCGATAAAATGTGTAATGCTGAGTATGAGTGTGACAAGTAAATAATATGTGTCGAAACTAACATTACTATGATTAACCATGTAACAGAAAAAAACAAAAATATAAAACCTTTTCTTTCTAAATAGTTAAACGGGTCAACCCAAACCCGGACCTGTTTTCAATACGGGTCAACCCGAACGTGACCCGTTTTTTTATAACGGGTGGTGTTAGTTGACCCAAACCTGTTTCTTTCGTGTCGGGTCTGCGGCTCGTGTTAAGAATTGCCACCCCTAAAACACCTATATGTGATGCATAAGACATATTTTATTCGACCATCACTACGCGCAGGTGCTTAGTTCTTGCAGTTCCCTATTTATAATTGCTTTTGTATTATAAGCGCCCTATATTGTGCGTTTGTTGCTGAATCCTGGCGTGTACAGAACAGGGAAATAGGGGATCATGTAACCAATCAGTTTGCTGCAAAGATAAGCTTCAGTTCACATCAACATTAGACACCTCAGCTAGGTATTACATTTTCACATCAACTCTGTTTTTTTTCTATCTTTATACATGATTCACCAGCAAAACCTTAACAGTAAAACAGATAAACAAACCATCCTTTGGATCTAAAATTTTCAGTTTTCCTTCTTTAATACACAGAACTTAAAATTTATGCGATCCGCGGTGGGCTTTCTCTGATTCAGGGTTTAGCGTTTAAACTTAAAATTAGCACGTGCCAAGCTAATCATCGTTGCTCGAGTGGCAGAACCTATGGTGCAGCATAAGCCGAGGTTTCACATCATCTTATTTATGTTCATATGTATACGCTATACCCCAATAACATAATGATCAAACATTCAAGTGCAAGTGTCTCAACAAATATTAATATAAGGTTAGCAGGATTACTATTGTTTGGCAACCTGCTGTTCAGTAAGATAGCAAAATATTGAACAATCACAACCAAAAAACTAAAAGCATTTAAATGGGTAAGAAGCAAATGCAAATGTCAGTGTATTCCCCAATCTATATAGGCTACAAGTCAACCTAAAATCAATGCAACCAACCAAACACAATTACAAAAAAGACCAACATTTTAACACAATCATACCCTCAGAATCTGCAGCTTCGACGCAAAAGCAATAGCAACCCAATCCGGTTGCGAAGACGACCATTGCAACTGTTCAATCTCAGCACCCGCAGTATACGCCAAAATCGGATCCAACCCCCCTTCAACCGGCTGCCCCATAGAACTCAAATCCCAGATAAGCGCCTGCGAATCATCACCCGCAGTACAAATATGACACGAACTATGCGGCGCCCACGCAATCGCATTCACACTCGCTTGATGCCTCTGCAGCTCCACAACGGGCAACGTCGGAAACCGAATATCCAACACAACCACCTTCGCGCTATCCATTATAATCGTCGCCATATACCTCGGATCCTGCTTATTCCACCCAAGCCGAACCAATGGCGTATCCGGCTCAGAACTCTCGTAAATAATCGTCGAATGCTCCTTATCCCGTAAATCGAACACTCTCACCGACCCATCAGCCGAAACCGATGCGAACACACCCACACCGCCCCACGCGATATCGTAAACCTCCTTATCATGAGCAATGAGCTGTGTATCCACCATTTCCCTTTCGATATCCCAAATCGTACATGTCGTGTCGATACTCGACGTCCCGATTCGCCTCGGTTCCGCTTCATTCCAGTCGAACGACGTAACCGGCCCGCAAAACTCACTGTTACGATTATTATTCAGCACACTCTTCATCTCCACCCTACGAGAGCCAGAACTGTTATTATTAACAGAACCTGTGTTATGAATAATATCGACGTCAGCAGGGGTTTCATCATCATCAATAATTCGCCAAATGCGGAGGAAATCGGATGAGGTGGCAAGGAGATCGGGTTTCTGGCACTCTTTGTCGGGTATAAAGATGACTTTGGTGGGTGGGTATGGGTGTTCGAAGGAGAGGGAGGGGTCGGGTCGGATCTCACCGGTGGAGTCGTCGAGTTGGACGATTTCGACCCGGTTAGGGTATTGTTCGAGGAGGCTGGCGATGGCGAGACGGTACTTTTTGTCGCGGCGGACGCTCCAGTTCATGGCGTAGATGTGCCATGGGGCTTCGTAGGTGTAGATCTCGGAGCGGCGTTGTTGCTCGTCGGAGTTGTCGTGGTTGTGGTCGCTGTTGGCACCCATTTGGGGGGATTGGTGGGGTGGGGGTGATGAGGGGTTAACCTAAGTTGGAGGTGTTTTGGATTGGGGTGGGGGTGATGTGTAGTTGTGTGGGTGTTTAGTGTTCAAAGGGAGAAAGATAACCTAGAAAACACCGATAAGGCACGGGTAAATACCTATACTCGTATAGCTTACGATAGAAAAAGAAACACTTTATTTTGAGCACAACTATATTGTCAATAAAACTAAACCGAAAAGTCGAGAAAAAAATAAATGCAACCATGCATTCAACTTTTTAAATAAGATAACGAACGCATTCTATTGGAACCGGCATCGGCACATTGAACCGACCTGGCCTGCCTCAGTCGTGTAACCGACATGACCCGCACTATCAGCCCGAACCAACCTCGGCTCGCAGAAACCGACTTGACCCGTATCGTTGACCTAACCCGTGCCCAGCTCAACTCGAGCCTTTGACCCCGCCTAGCTTGTGGACCGGAATCAACCTTAGATCACTGAACTGACCTGAGCCCCCTGTCCTCAACACGCAACGCTAGATTGAACCAACCCTAGGTCGCTGACATAACCCCACCCGGTTTCTCTTATTTTGTTAACTACTACAACTGAGTCAGACAGATTCACTCAGTCACCGATTTTGTTAGTTCCACTGATCTTATCACCGTGCTTTATGTTATTCGTATTATCAGAGCTTTCAACAGCGAAATTAAAGAGAGGGCAAGAGAAACAAAAACCTTTACCAAGAAAAAAAGCAATAAAAAGTGGGGCTTCTCAAAGACAATTTACAAACAAAAAAAACACAACGTATAACAAAGAACCGCACAAACCACAATTGAAGCCAAACTTACGACAACTCCCTAAAAATATTGCTAATTGATAATATGTATAAATTTCTACCGTAGAGCATCAATAGTGACAAGTTCTATCTATAACAAACTCACAAGCAAGATAGTCAATGAGTTATTAGGTACTAATAAAAAAGTATTAACAAAAATACAAAATAACATTTTACAAGATTTTAGGTACTAATAAAAAGTATAACAAAATACAAAATAACATTTTACAAGATTTTACCACTCAAAGCATCAAACTTTCAAACCCATTCCATATCATCCTCAATCTAAATTAATATTTGTGGGTTGGGTTGTGATAAGAAAAGTTCATAGATTCGTGGATTGAGATTAGCTAATGAAGTTGGTTTCGTTATGATTCAAGAGACTCAATTTTCCTCTTTGGAAGGTTTGGATATTGGTAGATTTTGGGGTAATGGGACTTTTGCGTTTGATTGGGTGGGGGCCACGAGGAGGTCGGGAGGTCTTTTATCGATTTGGAATTCTCAGAGATTTAGTATGTCGTCGGTTGTGAAGCATAGGTATTTTTTGTGTATTCGTGGCAAATTGAAAGACTAGGGAAAGGAGATTACTGTGATAAATGTTTACACGCCTCAAAAGTTGATAGATAAGAGAATTCTTTGGGCCGATTTAGAGAGATTTATTGTTAATGATGATAGCTATTGAATTGTCGGGGGTGATTTTAATTGCGTTAGGGATCGTGGAGAAAGAAGGAATTCTAAGTTTATTGCTTCGGTGTCTAGTGAATTTAATGAGTTTATTGATAAAGTCGGGCTACATGAGTTTAATCTGCATGGTAGAAAGTTCACTTTTGTGTCGGGGAATAAGTGTAGTCGCATAGACCGTATTCTAGTTTCTTGGAGGTTCTTGAATGATTGGACGAATGCAGAGTATCGTGCTTTGGCTAGAGAGAAGTCGGATCATAGTCCGTTGGTGTTGAAGGTAGAGGCGCGAAATTTTGGTGCAAAGCCATTCCGCTTCTTTAATTCGTGGTTATCTAGATTGGATTTTGAAAAGGTGGTTACCAATGCGGTTAAGGAGTTTAATGGGACGGGTCCTCCGGACTTAGTCCTTATGAATAAGTTTCGGAAGGTTTGTTAAGCGCTAGTGGAGTGGCGGAAAAAAGTGGTGTCCGATGACAATGAGCTGGAAGCGAATTTGAAACAAGATCTTTTGGAGTTGGACGCCATGATTGAAGATAGGGATTTGACGGAGGTGGAGCAATGGGTCCATGTAGAAGCGACTAAAAAGTTAAAAGAGTTGGAAGTTTTCAAAGCCAAAGATCTTCAGCAAAAAGCGCGGGTTCGTTGGGCCAAGGATGGTGATGAAAACACGAGGTTTTTCCATGGTGTGGTGAATAAGCGAAAGGTTGCGAATTGCATTACGGGTTTGACGGTTAATGGTTCTTGGGTTTTTAAACCGTCAGAAGTGAAAAAGGAAGTTCTCGGTTTTTTTAAAAAATCGGTTCACTAAAGATCTTAGTGCTCGGCCTTCTTTGGATTGCTACGGCATTAAACAGTTAGACGATGAAGATGCAGAGGCGCTTGTGAAGTCGTTTTCTGAAGAAGAGATTAAGACGACTGTTTTTGAGTGTGGTAGTGACAAAGCGTCGGGGCCCGATGGTTTCAATTTTAGATTCGTGAAGCGGTTTTGGTCGTTGTTTGCAGCTGATTTCATAGCGATCATTAAATACTTCTCGGAAACTGGTACTATTAATCAGGGTGTCGGGTCTTCTTTTATTTCGTTGATTCCTAAGGTTAATGATCCAGCTCATCTTGGTGACTATCGTCCAATTAATCTTATTGGGGTTATTAGTAAGGTTATTTCTAAAACTCTTGCTAATAGACTCAAGACGATTATGTGGAAAACTACTTCTGAAACACAATTGGCTTTTCTTTCGGGAAGGTATATCCTTAACGGTCCCTTAATCATCAATGAAATTTTATCTTGGGCGAATAGGACGGGAAAAGAATTATTTCTTTTCAAAATTGATTTCGAGAAGGCTTATGATAATGTTCATTGGGAGTTCTTGTTATTGGTGATGTGCCAAATGAAGTTTCCTGATATGTGGTGTAGGTGGATTAGAGGAATACTATCGTCGGCCCGTTCTTCTATTCTGGTTAATGGCTCCCCTACGTTTGAGTTTAATTGTGAGAAGGTTATTCGTCAAGGGGACCCGATCTCACCTTTTCTTTTTATTATTGTGATGGAGACGTTGTCTTGCATGATTTGCAAGGCATGCGATAGTTGTCACGGCCCCAGCCCCGGTTTGACCCGGTCAGGAGCCGCGGGACAGGAACCCGTGGTATTTAATTGATGCGACAGCGGAAGATTTTATCAGGATCTTTTAAAAACTTGAAATGCCCTATTATTTTATTTCATAATTCGGGATAAACCCCGTAATTTACAATAGAGGAATTTTACTAGGAAATTCCCTGATTTATTAAAACATGTTTATTCATTTTAACTGAGCCACCTCTTCAAGCTTGTTAGTGCTCCGTAGCACGTTTTCCTTGATTTATAGCAGGTCGCCTGAAACATGTTTTAAAAATATTTTTGTCAGCGGGGAAATACTGGTGAATCATTCATTTTGACAAAATGACACATAGTTATAAATTACAGCATAAGAGCGATTATAATGGTTTCTATCTTATTTTTATTTGGCACCGTGTCACCTGGTGACGATGGTCATACCACTATTGGGTCCCACCCCAAGTAGTGACGTTTATCACTGTTAGGATTTATTAGCCTAACCGTGAGAAATTAGTAATGTGCACAATACCCCACTAGCCAGTGATTAAGATAACCACGACTTAATCCCTGTAATTATAACATTTGAAAATGGAGTATTGTAAAATATTATTGATAAAAAGAGAATGGCTCACATTGCAGATTTATACGGGCAGAGTTTAGCCTGCTGATAAGCCTGATAACCTAATTTAAACAACAATGCATACGAACTTAGGTCAGTAACTAATACAGCATTTACGATAACTCACGAGATTAAACCCTCACGACGAATGACAAAGTGCAATACTTAAACATCCATCGAATTCACGACGAATGACAAAGTATAAACCCAATTTGAGCAGCACTTAAACATTCATCGGATAGTTTCAATCGATCGGACATTGAATCGTAGCAGCGATCGAGTTAATACCCTGTATCGTAGCAGCGCCTTGCTATATTGAAAGTAAATTTCGAATTATGGCAGTAGAACTTCGTTTTTTGTGAAATGGTTTTGACATCAGAGGACTGCTCGTAGCTCAACCTATTTATAGGTAAAATTTAAGTCTATCGCGGCCCGCGTGAACCTCCGGCCAATCTTTACGCGGCCCGCGTAGCCACCTAGTCTACGCGTAGGCTTGCTGGTTCACGAGTAGGTGTGCCACGTGGACGACACGTAGATCGAGAACGCTTATCCGGTCAACCCAACTTTGACGCGGCCCGCGTTAACTTAAGCTTGACCCTTACGCGGCCCGCCTGAAGACCATTGTTCTTGATTTCTTGATTTTTTGATATGGATTAGGGTTTCAGGGGTCCGGGTTTGGTTTGGGACATTTTTGAAGGTCCTTACAATAGTGATGTTTTTTATGGGGTTCGTCTTCCTAACGGGGGCCCGATGTCGCAACCCCCGCCCCCTATCTGTCCCGGGAACGGGCGGCCGTGAAACCAGTTTTGGTGGTATCGATGTTTATTATTTTGGCAGCGGAATTTACATCAGGACCGTAGTTAGGAAATATTTTATCAGAGTAAATACCACACTTTTATAACATATTGGGATTAAACCTATGTTTTTGTTACAAACTGATTTATAGAGATAATCTCTATTTTATTTAATAAAACATCTTCTTTTATTTAGGTAACTTTTATAGCCACTTTCTCCAAGCCTTCAGTGTTGTCCAGCTGGCTTCTAGTTGGCTCTCACATTTTGTTACCTGAAACGCGTTTAAAAACATTTTGTCAGTGGGAAATACTGGTGAGTGAATCCCAGTTTAATCAAGAAGAGTTTTATTGATTAACACAGTATTGAGAGCGATTACAATGTTTATATCTACACAATTACTCATTCAGTACTTGCCACTCGACCGTATATGTGGCTATGGTCATATCACACATTGGCTAACCCGTTGTCCAATTGTGAAGGTTATCAAGTAATGTATACAAAACCCCATAATACCAGCAGTAATTGAAGAATTACAAAGACTCAATCACTGCTTAATCACATTGTAAAACATTTAAGGTTTTGTAAAAATAGTTTACAAAAAGGAGATTACTCACATTGTTGTCTTAGGTTTTCTGTAAGGGTTTCCTGGTGATTATCTATAATTTACACAAATGCACATATGTTAGTATAATAACCCTTTATATTTACATTAGTAATACCCTCCCCGAGACGGCATTCCAACGACTACGTTGGGCAGAACCTCGACAGCCGTTACGGAACCCTGGATCAATCGGGCAGCGTATCTAATACGTAACCGGGGTTATAATACTTACAACGGAGCAGAACTTCGTTAATTAGGGGGTATTATACCCGAGTATAGTGCCTACTATATAGTAATTTGTGAGATAAAGTGAGAATTGAGCGACGGAAAATGAAAGCCGAAGCCCTCTACTTATAGGGTCTGATTTTGGTCTTGTCGCGCCCTGCGTAAACTCAGGCCAAGGTCTACGCGGCCCGCGTAGTAGGCTAGTATCCCTAGCCTGGCCCAGTTATCACACTAGTTCCGCCACGATAATGACACGTGGTAGCACCGGGTGTCGCCTGATCTTGTAGCTGTCGCGGCCCGCGTAAGTAGTAGCCAAAGGCTACGCGGCCCGCGAGCGCCCATAAAAACTTGATTTTAATTAATTTTCATAAAAATAAAGGTATTCGGGCTCGGTTTTCACATACGGGGTATATTTTAGGACATATTGGAATATTTAATATATTTTAGGGTGTCAGAAAAATATTTTGGAGGGTTGTTATATCCTCCCCACCTTGTTTTAGAACTCGTCCTCGAGATCTACTAGAACAGGTGCAGATATTTCCTTTGCATTTCTGATTCAAGCTCCCATGTGTATTCTGGTCCTCTTTTGGAGTCCCACTTCACTTTGACTAGGTGCGGTGGTGTTTGCCTTGAGGATCTGGCGACATTATTTATATGGTACTCGATGTACAATCTTCACAGATCATAAAAGCCTACATCACATATTTGATCAGAAGGAATTAAATAAACGTCAGCAACGCTGGGTCGATCTGCTAAACGATTATGATTGTGAGATTAAATATCATCATGGTAAGGCGAACGTAGTAGCAGACGCGTTAAGTCGAACGGAAAGGGTTATGACCCTAAGGGTTCGAGCATTGGAAATGACTATTCGAACAAATCTTACTATACACATTCAAGACGCACAACAAAAAGCCCTTAAGAAGGAAAATCGTAGAGCTAATTATCGCCGAGGTACGGAGAAGAAATTGGTGCCAAATGAAGAGGGAACCTTATACTTTATGGGGCGTATTTGGGTTCCGCTCTATGGCGGTAGTCGAGAAGTCATCTTTGATGAAGCTCACAAGTCGAGATACTCGATCCACCCAGGATCGGACAAAATGTATCAAGACCTGAAAGAATACTACTGGTGGCCAAGGCTTAAGAACGACGTAGCTGTTTACGTTGGAAAATGCCTAACTTGTGCCAAGGTCAAGACTGAATATCAGAAGTCATCCGGTCTACTGCAACAATCAGAGATACCCACGTGGAAGTTGGAGCAAATCTTGATGGACTTCATAACAAAATTATCCAGGACCCCTAGAGGACATGATATGATATGGGTGATAGTTGATCGATTGACGAAGTCTGCATATTTCCTACCCATCTGAGAGAAGGATAGCACCGGAAAGCTTGCTGAGCTGTATCTTAAGGAAATTGTAGCCCGGCATGGAATGCCTGTTTCGATTATTTTAGACAGAGATGGACATTTCGTATCAAGGATCTGGCAATCCTTCTAAGAGGCCTTTGGATCTCAGCTAGATCTAAGCACGGCCTTCCATCCGCAAACAAACGGTCAGAGCGAACGGACCATACGAACACTAGAAGATATGCTTCGTACATGTGTTATGGCTCTAGGCGGTAGCTGGGATACTCATCTGCCTTTAGTTGAGTTTTCCTATAATAACAGCTACCATACGAGCATAAAAGCCGCACCATTCTAAGCTCTATATGGCCGCAAGTGCCGCTCACCGTTGTGCTGAGCAGATGCTGGAAACAAACAGTTAATTCATCCTTGACTCGTTCAAGAGACAACCGACAAGATCGTGCAGATCCGAGAGCGCATTAAGGCAGCTCATGATCAACAAAAGAGCTACGTTGATCAAAGACGAAAACCCTTAGAATTCAAGGTGGGAGACAAAGTCCTGTTGAAAGTCTCACCTTGGAAAGGTGTAGCAAGATTCAGAAAACGTGGAAAGTCGAATCCACGGTGAATGGTCCAATGTATCCAGCAAAAATTGTGTCGTCAAACGTTCAGAATCAAGACGAGCATAAAATTTCCATTCAAGAACTTGGAAAGAATTGGTACCGTGGCGTACAAGCTGGAGTTACCGGAAGAACTTAATGGTGTTCATGACACGTTCCATGTGTCAAACCTCAAAAAAGAGTCCAACCCAAGAAACAGTTATCATCCCTGCGGATGAGGTGCATATCGACGACACACTCCGATTTACAGAACAACCTGTTGAGGTAACGGATTGGAAGATCCATAAAACAAGGAGAAGTCGCATTAAACTTGTCAAAGTACGTTGGAACTCTAAGGACGGACCCGAGTACACGTGGGAACGTGAAGACCGGTTCAAAGCCAAGTACCCCCACCTTTTCGAGAAAGCTCCTGCGGGAGATAACTCAGCCTGAATTTCGGGACGAAATTCTTTTAACGGGGGGAGACTGTGACAACTGGCACAAAACCGGTAATTTCCGTACAGTCTAATTATTAATAAATGTCTGCAATTATGTGCTTAAATGTCAACATTGTCTAATTTCATGCTATACATGTGAATTCATGCACGTTTTATACTTTAAATATTGCTTTATGCATTACTTTAGCGTTGCGTCAGAAAGACTAGTAAACTCACCGGTAAGACACACTGTGTCAGCAGTTTTGCAGAAAACAATCAAATAATAGAATTGGGGCCTAGGAGTAGGTACAACGTCTAAAATACATTAAAACCCAAGTGTGGATACAAGGGTTAACATATAAACTTTCCGGAACCTAAACTATGAACTAAAAAGCACCCGAAACTTATCTAAAATGCTGAAATTAGCATAATTCAGCAACAATTCAGCTATAATCAGCTTTTAAGCACATTAATATCATGTAGAATTTATGTTTTATTGTCCAAAATAACTTACAAAGTGTTGTGAATAAAAACTGCCACAAAAAGTGCTTTAGGCCTAGGGAAACTGCGCAATTCAGCACTTTAACGAACCGAACAACCGGACAATAACTGGGACATTAAAATTGGACTAGATGTAAGGTTTTTATGATATTAAAATAGTATTGATGCTAGAACACCTTAAAAATCATAAAAAAACACCTAAACACACTTATACTAACTTAAACCATCTAGTTTGCATCATAAACCCTCAACTTCCAAAATTTTACATTTTACCCCCCCCCCCCTTTCACCAAATCTGGCCCCAATGGGTCCCACAAATGGGTTTTATTTGATTTCATTAGATTTTATTAGATTTTGTGTTGGGGAATATTCTAGCACATATACCTTAAAGAAGATATGAAAATCTTATAAATCCTAATTTAATCACCAACTCATTCATTTCATCTTCTTCACCCCTTGGTGCTCCCTAATTCACAACCCAACACACACACACATGCACATCCATTTTCAAGCTCCAACCATTCAATCCAAGGTGATCTAGAGGTGTATGGAGGCCATTTAGGAATGTGTATTGTGCTAGAACTTGAAGGACCACCTTGTGGAGCTTTTAACCTCTTGATTTCTTCCTTGTGCATCACCTCCATTTTTGTGCCACTTCCCTAGCCATTAGATGTAACACCTCGAAAATTCACGTCCTATAATGTATTGACACGTGTTACAAGCTTGAACGTGTGAAAGTATACTCTAGAGGGACTAAAGTTGACAAACATGGAAAGTATGTGAATATAAGGGTTCAAAATGTCAACAAGGGATAAATATATCTTTCAATAACCCTACAAGATGTTTATACCTTCAAACGAATAAATCATGGATCATACGAAGCTAGTTGTGAAAGAAAGGGAGGAATTACAAACTACAGGGGTTAAATGCGTCAACATGTTTAAAGTATACCTCTGAGTGACCGTTTAGCAAACCCGAAGCTTTGTAATGATAAAATATTCTCACAAGAATAAGTGATAAAAATTTCACCAAGTTTCGTTATCGTATGAGAAAGTTATGATAAAATTCGTGTGCGAGGGGTTAAAAGCGTCAACGTTGAAATTTAAGACTTTTCGATGATCGTACGAATAACCGAGGACTAAACAAAGTTGGTTTATAAATTGAAGTCCTTAAAAGTCAAGTTTGGGGGTTTATAGTGCAAGAAACCTTGTTAAAAACGAGTTTGGAAGGACCAGGGACCAAAATTGCAATTTTTGAAACTTGGTGACCCGATCAGACCCTCACACGGCCCGCGTAAACCCTCTATGGGATCTTACGCGGCCCGTCTAAAGTCCCCAGATGCAGAAAAACTTCACAGGTGTCTGTACAGCCTGTTTAACCGACTTAAGAAGGTTGTTTTCAATACCTGGAGCTTGTTTGATGGTATTTTAAGGCATAGGGACACCTGGAATGATCTTGTAACATCTATAGAGTTGTTTGGCATGATCAAATTGATCCAAGAAACCTATATAAAGGCCATGATCTTGGGTTCTTCATTTGTTCATTCACTTGGAAGTTCACAGCTCACTTCTTGGAGGTTCCTGGAGCTCAAGGATCATTCCTAGTGATCATTAGTCGTGCTTAGGACTATTGTAAGTATGCTTAACCTCCTTTAATTCAGTTTTGCTTAGTTAATTAGCGTAAAGTCAAACCGTCGTAATTAAGATTTGACTTCGTCATTAATCTTAATCCCTTCAGTCAAAATTCAAATTGGAAGTACCTATGAGTTGGTAATTATGTGGGCAATAAACCCTTAAAAGGGTACTTCCAAATTCCCACTCTAACCATGTTAATTGTCGAGTCAAAGCTTACTTTAAAAAGTCAACAGAATGTTAATTTTCGAATTAAAGCATAATTAGCAATGTAGGATACTTGCAACCTGTTTGATCATTAATATAACTTGGTAATTAATGTAAGAACATGTCCCAACATGTCCAACTCGACAATTTTCAGTTTAGGCTCGGTTCGGGACCGAAAGTCGCATAGTTTGACTTATGCTTTGACTTTCAGTTCTGACCCGTTTGAGCATGGTTTAGGAATACCTTAGAGCTTTAATAGGACCAAGTTACCTATAAGTATAACCCTCTGAGATTATACAACTTGGTTCATTAGTTATCCGGTTCATATGCATGTTTCCGATTAATGCTTAAATGTTGACTATTATGCCCTTTTGACCTTAAAACGTGATTTTTGAAAAAGTGAAAGAGTAGAAACCTTAGTTACTGATTTATAAACTTGCACCTAAAATTTGACATCAGTTTGAGGTCTAGATTAAGAGTTATGCTCATTAGCGTAATTTGGAAGCTTTATGTTAATTAAACGGCGTAATTAGCGTATAGCCTATTTAAACACACTTTTTGATATCAAACTTTTTACCCACTGATGTAATATAATATTTTGGGATTTTTAAATATTTTTATTTAATTTTTGGCTGAGCATAACATAGGTCTCTAAGTTTGATTCGGTTAATGCCGGTTTTGCCCTTTTAAGCCATAAAATGAGTTTTACAAATCCTTTTGATCCCAAACCTTTTTCTACTGATTTTATTTGTTAAATAAAATATTTTGAGCCTTCTGGAATTATAAAAATATCAGCTTTCCTTTAAAAACCCGGAAATGGCTCCAAATCGCCTTTTTAAGCATTTTTAACACATAGTATGTGCTAAAACTATATTAAACATATAAGGTCGATACCTACTGATATTTTTAGTATATTTTTATATAATAACAGTAAGTAAAAGTTTTTAAACTCAGGTTTACAATTTTGACCTTTTTGGCCTTTGTGAAATTACCAAAATACCCCTAAGTTGCATAGTTTGGTTTTAAATGATAAGTTTCACATATAGGTCATACCCTACTGTTATAACTTATTAAATTAAGTGTATTTACTGTATAAATCAGACCTGTAACTCAGATTACTAATTAAACTCTTTTATAATCCTTTAAATGACCAAAATGCCCTTATGAGGCATAATTTAAGTTTAAATTCGTTTGGGGCATAATAGAAGATACCTTACTGATATCACAACATATTTAATGCATGTTAACTTAGGGAACTTGCATATAACTCAATTGGTTACTCGTTACGCACTTTTCGCGTTCGGATCGGCTTATGTAACTAGTTTACATATATTAGCCGAAACGGGTCAAACCATATCGTTTTCATCTCAAAATCCAGGGTGTGTTTAGATTACCCATATTATACAAGTCTTCAAACTTGTCGGGTCTAAAACACATTCTATACCGGTCTTCGCCTTATCATGCGTTTGAACCGTACCTTTCTGTAAGACTAACCGGTCTAAGCTTAGGCTTAATTAAAGACCCGTTAGCATTCTAATTGGTTATTTATACCATCATTCCAGACTAGAGCCTTCCGGTAAATGGTACCTACGCTTACTTAAGTGAATACGGCTGAGTTATTAAATTCTTACTATTTAAGACAGGAGCTATGTAACAACCCGCACTTTTGCGCGTTGTTACTACTCGTTATACTCGTTACGCCTAGCACCGGAGATTCGGATCATAATGTAACCATATCGTATGTATATCGCTATTCGAAGGATAATCGCATATTTTCGAAATACAATATCACTATACTACACTATTATCACACTAACACTCACGGAGGCATTGAATGAGGACCTATTCTACCCTCCTCAGTGGCCGTGATGTGTCGAACGTAAACAATTAACGCTAACAAGGACCCTCGGGTGAGTGCTGTAGCCCCAGTCGTCATGACGATGATGACAATACGAGTAAACGGTACCCCGTCAGTCTTTGTGGCACTACACGAAATAACGTTCACGATGACATCAAGAAAGGACCTATACTACCCTCATTGATGGCCGTGAAACGTCGTTAATAATCGCATAACTCGAATCGGAAACCGATTGTTAATTATCGAAACTTTGGATTATGGATACGTAAATACGACCCCTAGTGATATATATATATAATAATAACAATATAATGATCATATAAATTGATTATGGAAAGTACGCGCTTTGAAAACTATCAAAACGATAAAAAACGGAGAAGTCCGACACGTCAGGATAGCTATCCGGACGGATGGACCATCCGGACGGATGGGCATGCGCACGGATGGCCATCCGCACGCATGGGCCATCCGTATGGATGGGCTGTCCGGGCCAAAACTCCTTTCCTCTCCTCTGTTGCCTATAAATACCATGTCACATCACCTGAACAGTGATGTGACAGCTCCTACTCAACCAAACACGCTCCAAGACCCTTTTCTCTCGATTTCCTCGCGATTCCGGTAAGATTTCAACCTAAAACTTGTACTTCTACAATCTACACTTGATTCTACATCATTCTATCTTTCAAAACTCAAATTCTAACCGTGAAATCTACGGATTTGAGGCGTTTTGAGGTGATGTCACCAAGAGTTCTTATGAACTTCAGGTTGGGATCTCATTTCATTATAAACGACTCAGATCCGGGTGATTTCCACATGTTTTAATGACAAATCTCACCTAAATCTGTGCAATTTCGAGTTAACCATGAAGAACCATCACGAACGGCCAGATCCGATGGAACGGGGTGATTCCCGGCTGTTAGAACGAGTCGGAATTGACGGAACTTCAAGTGTTAGTGCGAAATTACACTACCCTCGTAAAAACAAACGTATTCCTTCCGTTAAACACTCGGAAACAGCGTCCAAAATGCGAAACAGACGCGTATTGTCCGCACGGATCACAGGTAGTCCGCACGGATGACATGAAGTCCGCACGGGTAACATGTAATCCGCACGGATACATGTCATCCGGACGGAAGACATAGCAATCCGCACGGATCACATGTAGTCCGCACGGATGAGATGAAGTCCGCACGCACCGTCATGTCCGCACGGATGGCATGTCACCCGCACGCACCACTCACCCGCACGGATGACATGTCACCCGCACGCACCACCCATCCGCACGCACAGCAAAGCCAGTCCGCACGCATCACCTTCATCCGCACGGATCACCTATATCCGGACGGATAACAGGTCCATCCGCACGGATGAGGACCATTCAACCAAATGAGTAACTTTTCAAGGCTAATCTTGCTTAACCGTACATCGTTTACTCTATTTCTTCAAGGATCATTACAGACATACTCGCAACCGACTCAATCAAGTTGTAATCTCGCTAAATACGCACTGAGAGTATACTTGAACCCTTTTTAATCGAATTTTGGGTGTAACATACGTTTCTAACAAATCGAACTCATCAAACGAAATATTCAATCAATCGAATTATCACTTGCGAATAACTGTATGCATAGATATACGTGATGCTAGTTGCATATGTGCTAGGGCTTATACTCGCGACGTCCCACCACGACTAGTATAGTACTATTGCGCCCGACGGGGTCTAGTTATGCCATCGTACATTCGAGCATCGAGGACTTAGTTGGTAGTATCAGTTTTGTGAGTATATATGTCGTGTATTACGTTTATGCATGTGGAAATTCGCAGCACTTTTAATCTATTATGCTATACTTATCAAACCTGTATACTCGCCAATACTTTTGTATTGACAAATATTTTAACGTATGTTGCAGGTTAGATCGCAGACTATACCAAATCAAGCTAGGGAGTCTAGAAACTCAACTAAAATCTAGGTTGTCGGATTTGCATTGTTCGAGAGGACAAGAAATCTGTGATAACTTATGTGATTGTATTATTTGTTAGTATGGGATAACGAATGTATTAAATATTATCGCAATATAGTTGTTATGGATTCTCTTGAGCAGTCTGGTTCGCCTAGTGCCGCGCCCCGATGATTCCGCCATCGGTTGGGGTGTGACAAGCTAGCTCAGGTAAATACTCTTAACTTATTTTCCCTATACGGGCTTGGGATACGGTATTATAATAATACCGCTTGGTCGGGTATTGAATATTTAGTCGTATTGTGATTAAATTATTGAGGTAACCCGGTTTAATCTGTATTGTTTGAAATAAAGACCTTTAGGGGTTAATGACCATGTCCCGGATATCCTTGACATCATTGTGTTATAAAATGGCCACGCCTTATACACGGGGTGTAGGCATACACCTGACAGTTGTTTAAGGAAAAACGGTATCTCACTCTCTTGTGGGCCTATACTTGTGGCGTGTCTGTTAATCTGACTCGGTTTCTACATCGGGCCCTGAACGTATAACGAACATGTAAATCTGTATACAAAATTATAAATATAATTGTCCCAAGTTATAAAATATTATTTGTGCTACGTGCATTCAAATCAATTTTCATTAAACCTTTTCAAAATGAGTCGGTTGAGTGTATTTACCAGTGTAAACTGACGTATTTTCCAAAAAGGTTAAGTGACAGGTACTGAACGTAATTGGCTAGAAGCTCAGGGCGTTAATAAGGAATCTTGCAAGTTCTAGGCGTCTAAAGTCTGTTGAACAATGTTTATGTTTTAAGATCCGCCTGTGGATCCTTTACTTTCCGTTGTAATACTCTGATATTACGTTATATTCGGATTGTAATATAATTTATCTTTTGCTTCCGCTGTGCATTTAAATATTGTGTTATTCGACTATGATGATATCAACTACGTCACGATACTCCCCATCGGGCCCACCGGTGACACGTGGAAAATAGTGGTGTGACAGGTTGGTATCAGAGCCAACACTGAGTGAATTAAACACTAGCTTTTTGTGTTTAATCTCAGTTACACAATTGCACATTCTTGAGTCTAGACAAGAACATAGGACTAATCCTAATTCGTTTTATTTGTTTCTTTTGTTATTTTCTGATTAGCCCTTGCATGGGCGAGTCATTTCAGTTAGAAGTCCCGCTTTGGGCAACCATGTATTTGTTTAAATTTTAATAGGACAGTTATATTCCTATATTATAAGATCTACCATTATAATAAAATGGCAAAACCTAAAAAGGACAAGACCTAGCCATGTGTCACGTTAAGACCCGGCCAAGATGGCAGTTCCTCAATTTAGGTTCAGATCCTTATTAACATCCCAAGTTAGGATTGTTCTGCGTTAATTATTAAAAAGGAATCTTAAAGGTAAACCTAGCCTATATGACGAGGCCAAGATGGTAGGAGCTATTCAAGAGATTCAATCCCTGTTAACATCTGTAAGTATGTTAACAATTTTGGCAAACTGTGAATCGTTAAAGTCACACAGGCCATCGTTAAAAATGGGTTAATCTAAATTCCCTTACTCGAAATAAACATCCCTTAAGAATGAAGTGCCTACGGGCTATAATTAGCGTCCTCTGAGACTAAAGACAGTAGTAGTCTTTGACTTTCTGTCAAGAAAGGTAATGAACTTGGATTCGAACCTTAATGCCTTGATTCTCTGAAATCATGATTTATAAATTAAATTTGTCTACGTGACTAGGCCTTTTGTGCTATCATTAACTTATAATTAGGATTTATGATAAAGATCCCGAATAATTGTATATTTAAACAAATTAACCAGAATGATTATTAAAAACCATGGTTAATAAATCGTCAAGAAAGATAATACTATATAGGCTTCTAAATAAACCTTGTCCTTATTGATTTTATGTAGCAATTAAAGCTACATGACTAGGTCAGAAGAAGTAAACAGTCATCCCTTGGAAAACCACGATGATGATAAGGTTGTTATAACCAGAGGAGAGCTCCGTACACTGATTGATACAGCAGTATCTAAAGCTGTAGAGGAGCAATTCAAGGAGTATAGTGAGACGCATAGTAGAACTTCTTCAATACCCCACTCTAAGTCTATTCCTAAGACCCATTCAGTGGCTCATGACAAGCCACCCTCTGAGAAAGACGAACTAAAGAAGGATGATGATCGACATTCATCTAACCTAAACAGTGTTCCATCTAAAAGGATAGTGTTTGATGATAAGCCACGCACCAAGTCCTGCACCTACAAGTACTTTGTTTCCTGCAAACCCCGGGATTTTACTGGGGAGAAAGGAGCAATAGATTGTATGACCTGGTTGGATGAGATGGACACGGTAGTTGACATCAGCGGTTGTGCTGAAAGGGATTGTAAGGCCCTTATTTGCGTTTAACAGAAATGACATCCAAAGACGCTATAAACATAAACCTTTAAAATGTACAAACTTTTCACAACGAAAAGGTAAAAATACTAATATCATTAATACGTGATTTTAATAAAATTTAGGCATGACCCGTCCGTAAAACGAGTATACCCCTGTTTTAACCATAACCAAAACTAATACAATTCTACTTTCCGTTCGACAAGACATTACTACTAAAACCAAAACATCAAGTGTTAAGAAAAAGTGTGACTACCAACAAGTTGTACAAAACAGGCATATAACCCAAAACATTAGTACGAACTAGCGGAAGCGCTTGATGGTCTTAAAGTGTGTGTATGCTCGCTCCAATTTGCGAAGTTGCCTAAACTGGGGATTTACCTACGTTCAACGTAAACAAAAGAGGTTAGCATTTCATCACTAACAAGATTGAATAATAACCCGACTAATCATTTTAGCGGCCTTACATCCTTCAATTACATTACCAACCGTTAGACGGTTCATTACGTGTTTGTCTCAAGGTAGAGACTAGCATTCCTTTCTTAACATACCCGCTAACGACGGGTACTAATATTGTTATCATAACTTCCATTCGATTCAGGAACCGGATATGAATCATTATCTTTCGTATCTTATTCATTTCTCTACATCCGCTTAAGACGGATCTAACTTCTCTTCCAACAATCTTATATTTCAACTTTCACGATTCCAACATAACAACATAATACAATAGAGATTATTATACATATGACAACATAAAAGAGATAAAGTGTACACTAACGTACCTCGTTCTTGATTCCCTTGTTGCGTTGAGCTACTCGAACCTTCTTCCTTCACACCTATACATAACCGCTTATACTTAGAATTTATGTCTTATGCTCATTTTGCCCACATTCATTGATAAGACATCATATAAACGTAACATGTACTTCATTTACATGCTCAAACCATGTTTATTACTTAGGTTCCGAAGTCAAAATTTCAGAATTTCTAACTGAGGCATTTCATCGAACACTTGGCGTGTGTACTACTAATAAAACATTATGTACAAGTGTTTCTAGCATAGTTCTTCTAGTTCTTGTCATTGTTCATCAAAATTCAACCAATTCACATACTTTTTCATTCTCCTACAATCTAACTATCAAAATTACATCTCATAATAGTTCTTAATTCAACATTACATCTATTGTTACAACTACACATTAATCGTTCATCATCATACTATCATGCAAGTGGGTTTTCTAGCATTAATCACCAAGATGGGAAATCTCTAACATAACCCTTGTTCTATAGTGTTAATATATCCTACAAACATTCAATTTTTCATATGACTTCAAGATTGGTTAAAAACCCATTTTCTTCATCATCATCAAATCACAAAATTCGACTTACCGTTTGTTAAGAGAGCTTAGATGACCAAGAATTTAGGTTCATGCATTAGTTTGGCCTTGAAATCCCCTTCCAATCAATTGATTTTAGATGAAATGGGATTTCTCCATTTTCTTCTCCTGCTTGGTCGATCCCACGCACACCAGTATGTGTGTTTGTGGGTTTTTATTTGTTTTAAGACTTCAATATTAACATTTTTCATAATTGGCCCTTCAAGTTTATGTGTTATTTTTATATAGGCATTTTCCACTCATAAGCTAACATTCTAACATAATTTAATACATACATATAATTAAACTTTTTGGGGTGTTACAAGTCTACCCCCCTTAGAAGAGGTTTCGTCCCGAAACCTGAGCACATAACAAATTTAAACGTGTACATACCGAAAAGAAAAGGATAGTGCCTTTGCATTTCATCTTCCATTTCCCATGTAAGTTCAGATCCCTTTCGATGCCGCCATTGAACCAACACTTGTCCAATAGTTTTGTTGCGAAGATTCTTTACCTTAATGTCCTTAATGGCTATCGGTCTTTCAACATAATTCAACCCCTCATCCAACTCGATGTCATCGAGAGGTACTAATGCTGTTTCATCCGCAAGACACTTCCTCAACTGTGACACATGGAAGGTATTGTGAATCCCGTCTAGAGTAGGCGGTAATTCTAATCGATATGCAACCCTTCCAACTCGAGCCAAGATCTTAAATGGTCCGATATAACGAGGACCTAACTTACCCCGCTTGCGGAAACGGATTATACCCTTCCATGGTGAAACCTTCAATAGAATGTAGTATCCGACTTGAAACTCGATAGGACGCCTTCTTTTGTCCGCATAAGCTTTTTGCCAATCCTGGGCTGCTTTCAGTCGAGCTCTAGTCAATTCAATCTTTTCATTTGTTACTGCTATTAATTCACTTGGCGCAAGCTCCCTTTGCCCCACTTCACTCCAACATACGGGAGTTCTACATTTTCTCCCGTATAATAATTCATATGGTGCCATTTGAATGCCACTATGGTAGCTATTATTATAAGAGAATTCCACCAGTGGTAAATGGTCATCCCAACTTCCCCCAAAGTCTAAGGCACACGCTCTCAACATATCGACAAGTGTTTGAATGGTTCGTTCTGACTGACCGTCAGTCTGAGGGTGGTAGGCGGTGCTTATGTGTAACTTCGTGCCCACACTCTCGTGAAACTTTTGCTAGTAGCGAGAGGTAAATCTAGTGTCCCGGCCCGAGACGATTTTATTTGAGAATCTCGTATCATATTAAGCAAACGTGGTGTAACTATCATCTTCATGGATCTCACTTTAATTGAAGGTGGAGACTCCTTTCGGCTTAGTGCATCCGCCACCACGTTCGCCTTTCCCGGGTGATAAAGGATGTCGCAATCATAATCTTTAATCAGTTCTAACCATCTTCGCTGCCTCATATTCAAGTCTTTCTGTTCGAAGAAATATTTGAGGCTTTTATGATCCGAATAAATTGTACATCTCGTACCATATAGGTAGTGTCTCTAAATCTTTAAGGCGAACACTACCGCTGCCAATTCCAGATCGTGTGTTGGGTAGTTTACCTCATGGGGCTTTAGTTGTCGCGAAGCATACGCGATAACCCTTCCCCTTTGCATCAAAACACAACCTAAACCCTGCTATGAAGCGTCTGAATAAACAACTAAATCGTCAGTCCCGTTTGGCAATGTCAAGACCGGAGGACTCAACAGTTTCTCCTTTAATTTTCGAAAGGCCTCCTCTTGTTCTTTACCCCACACAAACTTTTCTTTCTTTCTCGTTAGTTTAGTTAAGGGTAAGGTTATCTTCGAGAAATCCTGTATAAACCTTCTATAGTACCTCGCGAGGCCTAGAAAACTTCTTATTTCAGTTGGATTTTTTGGAGAAATCCATTTCATTACGGCATCAACCTTTGACGGATCTACCAAAACACCTTCCGAATTGATTACAAGATCCAGAAACTGTACCTCTCTGAGCCAGAAGGCACATTTTAAGAATTTCGCATAAAGTTTTTCTTTACGGAGAATTTCAAGTACTTCTCGCAAATGCTTTGCATGTTCAGTCTTACTTCGTGAATAAACTAGGATATCATCTATGAATACGATCACAGACTTATCCAACATGGGTCGGCATACCCGGTTTATAAGATCCATAAACGCTGCTGGAGCGTTCGTTAACCCAAAGGACATAACTAGGAACTCGTAATGTCCATATCGGGTTCTAAATGCGGTCTTTGCAATATCTTCTTTTCATACCTTGACTTGATGATATCCCGAACATAAGTCTATCTTTGAGAACCAACTCGCCCCTTGTAATTGATCAAAAAGATCGTCAATTCGAGGTAAAGGGTAGCGGTTCTTCACGGTCAGCTTATTTAATTCCCTATAATCGATGCACATGCGCATCGACCCATCTTTCTTCTTAACAAATAAGACAGGTGCTCCACAAGGCGACACACTCGGGCGTATAAAGCCCTTATCTAGTAGATCTTGTAGTTGTGTCATTAACTCCCGCATCTCGGTGGGAGCCAATCTATAGGGAGCCTTCGCTACCGGTTTCGCACCCGGGTTCAATTCGATGCAAAACTCTATTTCTCGTTCGGGAGGGAGTCTTGGCAATTCGTCCGGAAATACATCTGGAAATTCGTTCACGACCTCAACATCTTCAAACTTCGGGAGGCTCTGTCGAGCGTCGACTACATAAGCTAAGTAGGCCATACTTCCGTTAATTGCATACTTGACCGCTTGGGCAATAGTACATAGTTTCGCTTCTACGTTTCTTTCTCCTTGGATCTTTAATTGGTTTCCACCCGGAGTTTGGACAGTTATGGTTTTATTTTCACAATTTATCTTTGCATGGTTTTGGGACATCCAATCCATACCCACTATTACTTTAAATTCCCCCAAAACCATAGGTATAAGGTCGATGTCAAATTCCTCATCTTCTATAGTTAACTTACAACTTCTACAGATTTCGTGCAACAAATAATTTTTACTATCGGCTATTTCTACTTCTAAGGGTGCTGTCATTCTTTCAATTCTAAAGGAATGGTGTTGCACTATTTCACTCGAAATGAACGACATGGTGGCTCCGGTATCAAACAATTCGTATACTGGCAAGGAATTTAACAAAAAGATACCTGAGACCACATTCGGGTGAGACTTAGCTTCTTCGGATGTAATTTGGAACATTCTTCCTTTCGCCCTAGGGCTATCCTCATTTTTTCCTTCTTTCTTCGTCCCTTGCTGAAGTTCAGGACATTCTGACTTAACATGCCCTTTTTGGAAGCAGTTAAAACAAGTCTTCGGGCTGTTGGGGCACTTGTAGGAGGTATGCCCTTCTTCACCGCATTTGTAGCACCCCTTCTTACCCAAAATGCATTCCCCCGTATGTAGCTTCCCACATGTCTTGCAAGGAGTAATATTACCCTTCGACTTATCTTTCCTCCCCTGATCTTGGAACCTCGCCTTTTTAGATGGACTTGCATTTGTCTCCTTTTCTAACGACCTCTTTTCACCACGTTCTTCTTGCCTATTAATTTCAATTTCTCTATCACGTGCCAGATTGATAAGCTCGTCAAGGGTTTCACACTTCGAGGGAGTGATAAACTCCCTAAATTCTTATTTTAGTATACCATAAAAGCGGTTGATCTTCATTCTTTCCGTCTTCACAAAATCTCCGCAAAACTTCATCTTATCCATGAACGTGTTTGATATTTCGTTTATCGTTTCGTTTTTCTGTCGGAGGCGTAAGAAATCCTCCTGAATCTTATCAATGGCTGACTGAGGACAGTGGTATTTCATAAAAGGTTCCTTGAATTCCTGCCAAGTCATCTCTTGCAACTTGTCCTCCCCAACTTCCTTACTATGTGCATCCCACCAATCTTTCGCTTGAAGAGTAAGCTGACCAGTAGCAAACATCACCTGGTCTTCCTTATCACAACGACTTCGTATAAATACCGCTTCTATGTTTGAAACCCACCTTTGGCATGCAATCGGATCGATTTTACCATCATACGTTGCAGGATTGCACGCCATGAAGTCTTTGTAAGTGCACCGTCGTTCTTTGCTTTTACTTTTAGATCCTTCAACAGTTCCTTTAATCCTTCGATCTTGCTAGTCATCATGGCATCCACAACTCCCAACACCCGACTTTCTACTTCTTTAGCTAATCGTGGAAGATTAGCTTGCATAACCCCTTCCACCACCTCTGTGACCTTACTATTAAGTGCTTCTTGATGAACCGTATCATCATCATCATTAACGTTTATCGCATCCGCCATCTACACAATGTCATGTTTACGTTTAATAAGAATCATAAACTTCCAATATATCACATTATTCAACCTTCGATTATTACATTTGCAATTATGTATTTCGTGGTTTAATTTTCTAAATCCACCATTTCTTTCGTGTTATTCATTTAACACAATTTCACATCTTTCGTTCATGTTTGGTAGAGTTCATCCCATTACTACCAATTTACCTATATGCTTTCATGACTTAATTCGTCCAACAAGGACTTAACGGGGCCACAAACTAGGCTTTCGGGTAGTACGTATAGCATAAATACGTAAAGTATGAAAATTGGGCGGACTGAGTTTGCACAACCCGTCGGCGACGGCTTATGATCCGTCGGTGACGGGTCTCCAAATATGGCGTCGTCCACTTATTCCGTAGACAGGAAACTAAGGCGTCGGTCCAAAAGAAGGGGGCGTCGGCGACGGGTAGACAGCCGTCGGCGACGGCCTGCCTGTTGTTAATCCGTTGCTGCATCTATTTTTAAGTGTTTTAACTCTTTTCGGGTCCGTTTCCAGTCGTACGGTCCCTGGAATTTATCATTTCACCTTCCAAAATTATTCCTTCACATACTTAACTTAACTTTATATCACAAGCACATTACACATACTTGTTTTTATCCAAAAACTTAAATGGTTACCTCATTGGCGATCTTGGAGCGAGCACACTTTTGAACGAGCCATCGGTTTGAGTTCAAGCATCACATCATATGCTCGAATCCCTCAAACCTTGGCTCTGATACCAACTTGTAAGGCCCTTATTTGCGTTTAACAGAAATGACATCCAAAGACGCTATAAACATAAACCTTTAAAATGTACAAACTTTTCACAACGAAAAGGTAAAAATACTAATATCATTAATACGTGATTTTAATAAAATTTGGGCATGACCCGTCCGTAAAACGAGTATACCCCTGTTTTAACCATAACCAAAACTAATACAATTCTACTTTCCGTTCGACAAGACATTACTACTAAAACCAAAACATCAAGTGTTAAGAAAAAGTGTGACTACCAACAAGTTGTACAAAACAGGCATATAACCCAAAACATTAGTACGAACTAGCGGAAGCGTTTGATGGTCTTAAAGTGTGTGTATGCTCGCTCCAATTTGCCAAGTCGCCTAAACTGGGGATTTACCTACGTTCAACGTAAACAAAAGAGGTTAGCATTTCATCACTAACAAGATTGAATAATAACCCGACTAATCTTTTTAGCGGCCTTACATCCTTCAATTACATTACCAACCGTTAGACGGTTCATTACGTGTTTGTCTCAAGGTAGAGACTAGCATTCCTTTCTTAACATACCCGCTAACGACGGGTACTAATATTGTTATCATAACTTCCATTCGATTCATTCATAACGAATGAATATATATATATATATATATATATTCTTTACATACCATTACACTCCAACCCGATAAGACGGATCAAGTAAACTTTCATTCAAAACATGATTAACTTCCCATACCCGGTTCGACTAGAAGGAACCGGATATGAATCATTATCTTTCGTATCTTATTCATTTCTCTACATCCGCTTAAGACGGATCTAACTTCTCTTCCAACAATCTTATATTTCAACTTTCACGATTCCAACATAACAACATAATACAATAGAGATTATTATACATATGACAACATAAAAGAGATAAAGTGTACACTAACGTACCTCGTTCTTGATTCCCTTGTTGCGTTGAGCTACTCGAACCTTCTTCCTTCACACCTATACATAACCGCTTATACTTAGAATTTATGTCTTATGCTCATTTTGCCCACATTCATTGATAAGACATCATATAAACGTAACATGTACTTCATTTACATGCTCAAACCATGTTTATTACTTAGGTTCCGAAGTCAAAATTTCATAATTTCTAACTGAGGCATTTCATCGAACACTTGGCGTGTGTACTACTAATAAAACATTATGTACAAGTGTTTCTAGCATAGTTCTTCTAGTTCTTGTCATTGTTCATCAAAATTCAACCAATTCACATACTTTTTCATTCTCCTACAATCTAACTATCAAAATTACATCTCATAATAGTTCTTAATTCAACATTACATCTATTGTTACAACTACACATTAATCGTTCATCATCATACTATCATGCAAGTGGGTTTTCTAGCATTAATCACCAAGATGGGAAATCTCTAACATAACCCTTGTTCTATAGTGTTAATATATCCTACAAACATTCAATTTTTCATATGACTTCAAGATTGGTTAAAAACCCATTTTCTTCATCATCATCGAATCACAAAATTCGACTTACCGTTTGTTAAGAGAGCTTAGATGACCAAGAATTTAGGTTCATGCATTAGTTTGGCCTTGAAATCCCCTTCCAATCAATTGATTTTAGATGAAATGGGATTTCTCCATTTTCTTCTCCTGCTTGGTCGATCCCACGCACACCAGTATGTGTGTTTGTGGGTTTTTATTTGTTTTAAGACTTCAATATTAACATTTTTCATAATTGGCCCTTCAAGTTTATGTGTTATTTTTATCTAGGCATTTTCCACTCATAAGCTAACATTCTAACATAATTTAATACATACATATAATTAAACTTTTTGGGGTGTTACAGGGATGTAGTGAAATATGTATCCCAATCGTTCAAGGGAGAAGCACTAGCATGGTGGAAGGCTCTCATTCAAGCTGTTGGGAAGATCCCACTTTACAACATGTCATGGGAACAGTTTGTTGCTCTCATTATGGAGAACTACTGCCCTCAACACGAGGTTGAGAGGATTGAGTCAGATTTCTTATCATTGGTTATGACAAACTTAGATTGTCAAGCTTACCTCACCAGTTTCAATACCCTGTCCAGACTGGTTCCTTACCTAGTAACACCAGAACCCAAGAGAATTGCTCGCTTCATTGGGGGTTTAGCCCCATAAATCAAAGCCAGTGTTAAGGCTTCAAGACCTACTACATTCAGGTCAGCGGCAGATCTGTCGCTATCTCTTACACTCGATGTAGTCAGAAACAAGGCTGCCAAAGCCTCTGAAGATGGAAAGCGTAAAAGGGAGGATGAGGATTCTCATCGCTCCGATAGGAAGAGGAACTCTGAGGATAAGAAGAGTTCCGGGTTTAAAAGAGACAGCCAGCAGTCGGGTGAGAAAACCAGGTGCGAAACCTGTAGGAAATACCACCTCGGGAAATGCAGATTTGAATCTCAGCCTCTACCGTGTGGAATTTGCAAGTCTAGGGAACATAAAACCCTGGATTGCAAGAAGTTGAAAGACGCAACCTGTTATGGTTGCAACGAGAAGGGGCATATCAAGACCAACTGCCCTAGGAGTCAGAAGAAGCCCGAAGAAGCCAAGAAAACAAACGCATGATGAACGCCCAGGAGATGGTGCAGAATGATAACTATATAGCAGGTACCTTTCCTTATCAAGCAGTTTATACAGAAATTTATTTGATACTGGCAATTATGAGTCTATAAGGAACGATAAATATTGTGAACTGTTGTCTCCGCTGATTAGGACTCCGGTCATTTAACGCAAGATAGAAATTGGCCGATGACACTATAGATGTCACACCCCAACCGATGGCGGAAACATCGGGATGAGACGAACAAATCGCTCAAAAGCATCATAACACTATGTGACAATATAATTTAAATCCAATTTCATTAATGACTAAAATTTGAATACATTGTTTCAAATAAAGACAAATTGCAACAATATTGTTTATTATTGAATGAGTATCTAAGTCCATCCTAACTTGATTTCTTCATCGTCTTGTCTAACAACCTGCAACATGTATTAAAATAAAATCAACAAAAGTTGGCGAGTATACAAGTTTGAATACATAGCATAATAGAATAAAAACTCAAATCCAACATGATTCATAATATGTGATTTACTAGTATGCAATTTTGGCGTACAATATGATCAAACCCTAGAATACAACGCATAAAATAGCCTAATCCCAATAGTTTAGTGGGGTGGTAACTTAACAATACCCAATAGAATAGCGGGCGGGGCGTTAATCCTATAGCGCTATAATTGTTAAGGTGGGCGAGCAAAGTCAATGAGCATATAACGTTCCAAATCGTTCATAGAGCATACAAGAATAGCAAGTAAGTCACATTAGTTTCATGCTTCGTTCAAGGATTGAGTATGTTTAGTTTAAAAGTTGTTTGCATAATTATACATGTTGCATCCCAAAGTATAAAGGGGAAAAAGGGATCGAGTATACTCACATTGGTTGCGTTGCGATTTCTTGTAAGTACGCACGAGTAAGATTTGGAATCCAAGAGAACGAACGGATATCCTAGATATTCAAATACCACATAACGAACTAGTTACTATTTAAACCCTAAATAATTACAAGTGTATGAAATCTTTGCTTATGCTTTAGGCTTAGTTTTGGATTGATATTTATATTTGATAGCTACATAAACACAAACCTCTAGGATGTAAGTAATATATAATTTATGAATTTAATTATTTAATTAATGAGAAATTATCGAAAAGAAAAAGAAGAGTAACATAATTTTTAGAAAATGGTCTCTATCCCAAGGTTAAGTTGAGGTCAAATTGTTGACCATCAATAGATGCCATAAAAGAAAATAAGACCCACACTTTGTTACTTTGCCTTTTTGTGTTGTTTTGGGATGCACAAAGCAGATTATATGCATATATCACCATTCGAACAGTAACCCAACACCACCATTGTTGTTTGATTAAGATGATTTTTAATTAATCATTTAAGTAAACTGGTTTTATTAATTTATATAATATGTTTCAAAAATCTGAATGAAAATAAATAGTGAATATTATAACTTCGTAAGTCATAAAAGGAAACTAAAAGAAGAAGTATGTGGCCTTCTTCCTCCTTTAGCATACTTAGACGAGCAACAACAAACGAACATTTCTAACTCAAAATATTGTTGTTGTAAGCTCTTATTATTCACTGGTTCTAGCCTAATTCGTGTGATTTCAAATAAAAAGGAAAACAATTGAGTTAAAGATATACCGAACACAGTGACGAACATCGTGACGTTGCTCCGGCGAGCTCGGGTTTCTCCGGTGTAACTCCGGTTCCTGCGGCGAAACAGCAAGGAAAAGCCACGGGTCTTGAAGGCGAGTCGACGTAAACCCGTCGTGAACCTCCGATTCTGGCGAGTTCTTCGGGGTCGAATCCGCGCCCACTGTGCTTGGTTCTTGTTAAATGAAACAGTACGAGTTCCGACGTGAACTTCGGTTGTCTCCGACATGAACCAGCGCGAACAAAAGGAGAGGTGATGTCCGAACAAAAGAAAAGGGTTCTGTTGGATTCCGTAAGGCTTCGGCGAGCTTCAAGTTCTTCCGGCGACGTCCCGACTTCTCCGGCGAGTCGTGGTGCATTGCGGACATGAATAGAGGTGGTGAAGGTGAACGGGTTGTGATGGTTGTGTAACTTTGGTCGCGGCAACCGGTCGTCTTCCCCGGTTCTCCGACGAAACTCCGGTGTATTGTGGTTAGCACGAGAGAGTGGTTTGTTCGATGGTGAAGTATTTGGGTGTTGAGAGCGTGTGACCGATGGGTTTTCGGAGATGAATGATGGCTGCGTAACTAAAGGGTGGTAGCCGAATGGTATGTATTGTACAAGAAGAAGGAAGGTTTCATATTATGAATGGAATGGCAATTAAAAGGAAGCTTAGCTGTCAACATAGGTTGGGCGGCAATTGTTTTAAAACCAAGAACTAGAGCCTATAAATTTTTTTTTTTTTTGAACGGCGATATTACTACAACAGGCGATAGAGATCGCACCTACCCTATAACTCGGGTAGGCCCCTCCGCCCCACTCCGGCAACCAAGGCTATGTTGTCTTAACCGGGCCCACGCTTGGTGCTTCAGAGTTTGGCTAGGGCGTTCCCCGAGAAAATTTCCAGCCCACTGCCCACCCGATTTACCGGGAGCGTGTAGTTGCACCCTCCACAAGAGTCAGGGACTCTCTGGAGTAAATGCACTGTAATAGAAAACTCGGGGCGGCTCCCGGGTTTCGAACCAACTGGCCCTCCACCCGTTCATTGCCATTCCCCCAAATGTGATGAAAGTGGGGATCGAACTTGGCCACCCTAGGATGAACCAAATCCTTTCCACCACTCCACCACAAGTGGAGGATGCCTATAAATTTATTTAATGTGTAAGTTGATGACCCTTGGGTTCTACCAGTTTTTATTTCATTATTTTTTTATTGTTATTATTATTTTTTTTTACTTTATAAAAACAAACAAGACTTTTAAATTATCAAATTTATTTAATTAAACTTATGGATAAATAAATAACCATTTCTATATGAATAAAAGTAAGGATAAACGATTAATTTTTTGTTGCGAAGCTCTCGAGTTTCGAGGGTTAGGATCCAAATTCAAAACGGGTCGGATTTTGGATACCCATTTTGACGGATGTTACAGTCTCCCATACTTTAAGAGATTTCGTCCCCGAAATCTAATAGGAAGACTCTTGAAAAGATGACATCCAAATATTCAACAGAGAGAATAGATGAGACTAGATCGCGAACGGGGTTTGTATAAGACAAAGGATAAAGGAGAATAATACGAGTATAGAATGAACGAATGACTCATAAAGAGTGCAAGTACAAGAATAGCATAAGTGTTGGATAGATGAACGTAGTGTGTTAAGAATGAAGTCTCGTCGTGGATAATCGGATATAATGCGTTTGTGAGTTGTCCAAAGTTGTATTAGGTCTAAATAGGTCTGTAAAACACTGAGTTTCTCATGACACGTTTTACGAAAGTTTGGTAACGTGGTGAAAACACTTATATATAAGATGTACCAGTGGCGTATCCACCATGTTTTAACCATATTACGTCCGTCTCGTATTCGGTGTCATGTTACATTCCGTGTCTTACCATACGCAGTAGTACACTCTATGGTTCTCATACGCCTATCACTATAATCCCGTGTGCACCCGCGATTATATTGATCGTCGCATGATCCACATAGCTTGTATCAGTTGCGTACGAGTCAAAGTATACATAAATTTTGAAAATAAGATTGCGCGTGTATAGAAATGTAGCATATAAGCATGTTTGCGTTCCAAATAGTATAAGACCAACGTAAGCGAATCCCTCGGGTTTCGCCCACATATACGAGCGAAAGTATAAATTTTTTAGTATGAATAAAGCATGAGCATAGTATAAATTTAAATATGAACACGCACGTGAGCATAAACACAAAACACATGCCAGGAGTATGAGTAAAAGTATAAGCATAACGTGTATTAAAAATGAGCATAAATGTTAGCACAATTTGAGCACAAACGAATGACGCGAGTATAGACACAATTCGTGTAAATGAGAGTACAAACAAAAGTACGAGTATAACAGAAATCGTATAAACGTGAGTATAAATGCGAGTATGAATGTAACATAAATCGTATAAACGTGAGTATAAATGCGAGTACGAATATAACATAAATCGTATAAACGTGAGTATAAATGCGAGTACGAGTATAACATAAATCGTATAAACGTGAGTATAAATGCGAGTACGAGTATAACATAAATCGTATAAATAAAAGTATAAACACGAGTACGAGTGTGAATACAAGTATAAATATGAGTACAAACATAAGATGCATGAGTATGGATGTAAATGTGAAAATTAAGTGTAAAACATGAATGTTTAAGTACGAATGGAATGTATGAGTATATATATATATATATATATATATGAGTGTAAACGTGATTTTCATTGTATAAGTACAAGTACAAGTACGTTGTTGCGAGTATGAGTATAAATATGAGTACACGTGTAAGCATACGAACGTATTGTGGGGAGTATGTGTGTAAATATGAGTCAAAGTATAGACACGAAACGTGTCGTGGTAATTATGAGTATATAAATACGAGGATCATAAAAGACGTGAGAATGTGTCTGAATATAAATACGAGTATAAACATAGCGGTATAAGCGTATACGCAAATTGCATACGTATGAATGTGTATATGATTATAAGTAAAACGTAGGTGTATGAATATGAATGTAAGTATCACGTAAATTGCGTGAGTATAAAGGTGAGTGTGAATGTATACGGGTAAATATACGTGTATGAGTATAGCTATAAATGAAAGTGTAGGCTGTACAAGTATAAACATGAATATGAGTATAAGAGTAAACACAAGTGTATGAGCATGATTGAAATGTGGGAACATAAATTTAAGTGTAAAAACATATTAGTATAAGTATGAATAAGATGTAGGTGTATGAATATAAGTGTATACGTTCATGCATATTTGACAAATATAAGTATGAACATGTATCGTATGAATATGCTAAGCGTAACGTAAATGCATAAATGCGAATATAAGTGTAGACGTATAATTGTATGAATAAGAATAATAATTGGAACATAAGTGTAACATAATGCATTGTTGTGAGCGAAACGTGGAGTTTATTGAATCAAAACAGGTTGAGTTGTTATGAAATGTAGAATCTAGTTTATGAATGTAAAGAGAGTATAAATCATCCACTATTTATGCAAATAGTACTTTGTAAAAGTATGGGAATGCTACTATGGTTTTAAAAGAATTTACATAGTTGAAAATTTGTCGGTTCTTATGAAGTTTCCTTGCCCAAGTGTTTTGAATTTGATTGGCGTATCGAGCGAGGTTTTGAAAAGTTCTTGGGATTAACAAGTTTGCATCGTTTTAAGTAAACTTTGTATTAGAAAGTTTTGAAGTTTATAGATTCTTGTGAAAAGGTTGATCCTTAGGAAAAAGGGTCTTGGTATATGAACTTAGTGTTTTGCTGAAAAAAAGCGTCTTTTGATAGAATGTTTTATTGCTCTTGAAAGAAGGTTTAGTTAATGTTGAATGATATTTGTAATATTTTATAGGCGTGTTCGAAAAAGTTGGTTTGATTTCCAATTGAAAATAGAAAATATCTAGTTTAATGATATGTAATGAGCTTGTTTCAATAGTTACGTTGAATACAAAATTTCGTGGGCAATGGATTTATTAGACCGACTAAGTTCGGAGCTCTTGCACATTTTCTGCAAATTTATTCTCCGAAAGTTCGGAGCTCTTGCACATTTTCTGCACTCATTGGGGGTGCAGGTGCTGGTACTGGGTCTGGGTACTGGGGCATGGGCTCCTCCTGAGGGTACAGATTCTCTAAGATCTCCCTAATGTATTCATCGTTATCGTAGTAGGGATCTAGAGGGTCCAGACCTGGATAGGCTTCTAAGTTTGGCATGGGTTCGTCATTTAGGTGATAGCGTGGCACATAATCCCTATGATCATCGAACCATGGATCATAATCTGGGTCTAAGGGATTAGGGGCTGGTATCCTAGGTATCTCCTCAGGGTTGAAATCATGCATTTGGACTTGGTTTTCGGGGTTGTTTTCTATCTCCATCGGCTCAGTGGGGAATAAAGGTAAGGGTTGTGGGGCTACTAGTTGTTCCAGATTTGGGTCGGCAGCTGTGGTTGCTAGGATATGAAAATTGGCTAATCTCCTATTAAGCATATCTTGTGTATGGGCATCTGACTCTCGCTTAGCTGCTGCTAGGACTCTCTGCTGTTGCAACTTTCGCATTCTTTTCCTACGCTCGTGTGCTCTCTTACTGAACCATCCTCTCTTTTTCTGAGGGAATGACTCTTCAGACTGAGCCTTAAAGACAAACATCCCTTCTTCATTATCAGCGGCATACCCAGAGAGGGCAGGCTGTGAAGAGGTACCTTCACTCCTAGGTGAATCGGACAACTGACGATATGCGTCTAAGGGTCCTTGATCTCTCATACTGTAAACTAACAAATAGTCAAATAACACATAACAATAAAATACAGATATGCACGTGTTTCTGTAATTAATTTCCTAACAATTTGAATGATATTTTGGTGTCAGCATAACACTTCTGTGGATGAATAAGTGGCTTAGCTCTGATACCACCTTTTGTCGCAACCCCCGCCCCCTATCTGTCCCGGGAACGGGCGGCCGTGAAACCAGTTTTGGTGGTATCGATGTTTATTATTTTGGCAGCGGAATTTACATCAGGACCGTAGTTAGGAAATATTTTATCAGAGTAAATACCACACTTTTATAACATACTGGGATTAAACCCATGTTTTTATTACAAACTGATTTATAGAGATAATCTCTGTTTTATTTAATAAAACATCTTCTTTTATTTAGGTAACTTTTATAGCCACTTTCTCCAAGTCTTCAGTGTTGTCCAGCTGGCTTCTAGTTGGCTCTCACATTTTGTTACCTGAAACGCGTTTAAAAACATTTTGTCAGTGGGAAATACTGGTGAGTGAATCCCAGTTTAATCAAGAAGAGTTTTATTGATTAACATAGTATTGAGAGTGATTACAATGTTTGTATCTACACAATTACTCATTCAGTACTTGCTACTCGACCGTATCTGTGGCTATGGTCATATCACACGTTGGCTAACCCGTTGTCCAATTGTGAAGGTTATCAAGTAATGTATACAAAACCCCATAATACCGGCAGTAATTGAAGAATTACAAAGACTCAATCACTGTTTAATCACATTGTAAAACATTTAAGGTTTTGTAAAAACAGTTTACAAAAAGGAGATTACTCACATTGCTGTCTTAGGTTTTCTGTAAGGGTTTCCTGGTGATTATCTATAATTTACACAAATGCACATATGTTAGTATAATAACCCTTTATATTTACATTAGTAATACCCTCCCCGAGACGGCATTCCAACGACTACGTCGGGCAGAACCTCGACAGCCGTTACGGAACCCTGGATCAATCGGGCAGCGTATCTAATACGTAACCGGGGTTATAATACTTACAACGGAGAAGAACTTCGTTAATTAGGGGGTATTATACCCGAGTATAGTGCCTACTATATAGTAATTTGAGAGAGAAAGTGAGAATTGAGCGACGGAAAATGAAAGCCGAAGCCCTCTACTTATAGGGCCAGATTTTGGTCTTGTCGCGCCCCGCGTAAACTCAGGCCAAGGTGTACGCGGCCCGCGTAGTAGGCTGGTAGGCCCTAGCCTGGCCCAGTCATCACACTAGCTCCGCCACGATGATGACACGTGGCAGCACCGGGTGTCGCCTGATCTTGTAGATGTCGCGGCCCGCGTAAGCAGTAGCCAAAGGCTACGCGGCCCTCGAGCGCCCATAAAAACTTGATTTTAATTGATTTTCATAAAAATAAAGGTATTCGGGCTCGGTTTTCACATACGGGGTATATTTTAGGACATATTGGAATATTTAATATATTTTAGGGTGTTAGAAAAAGATTTTGGAGGGTTGTTATACCCGACCATTTCCCATCTGTTGTATGCAGACGATGCGATGGTGATGGGTGAATGGTCCCAATTTAATTTTTCGTCTCTGAAGAGGATTTTGTGCATCTTCCACTTATGCTCTGGTCTCAGGATTAATATATAGAAATCGAGCTAATTTGGGGTAGCAAAAACATGGAAGAGGTGGGTTCAAAGGCGTGTGGGTTGGGATGCAGTTCGGGCGTAATTCCATTCAAGTATTTGGGTATTTTAGTCGGTGCTAATATGAGTCGAATTGGCAATTGGGAATTGGTGGTTGATGTGTTCAAGAAAAGATTGTCGAGGTGGAACTCTAATGTTTTATCTATGGGTGGAAGGGTGGTTCTTATTAAGGCGGTTCTAGAGAGTCTCCCGACATATTACTTTTCATTGTATAAAGCTCCGTTAGCCGTTATTAATAAGCTTGAAGCGATTGTCAAGTGATTTTTATGGGGTGGGAATGATGAACAAAATAAAGTTCATTGGGTTGCTTGGGATAAGGTTACGAAATCTAAAAGAGATGGGGGTTTGGGTCTTAGTAGACTAGAGGAGACCAAAAATGCGTTAGCTTTGAAATGGTTATGGAGATATCGGTTAGAGCATGATGCGCTTTGGAGGAAGGTTATTGACGCGGTGCATGGACCAACTAGAAGATGGGAAGCGTTTCCGTGTAATAAACGCTTCTCTAGTACATGGAGTAAATTGGTGACCTTTGGTTCTCGGTTGAAGGTTGAAGGTATTAGTTTTGTGAATATGATTTGTGGGGTTGTGGGTAATGGCAATAAGGTGAAGTTTTGGATTGACCCGTGGCTAACAAGTGAATCATTAAAGACAATGTACCCGGATTTGTTTCGTCTTGAGGTTAATAAATGGTGCTCGGTGGCGGATAGGGTTCTTATGGGAAGTAATGGTCCTATCATTGCTTGGGAATGGAAGACATATCCTTCCTCAATTGTTGAAGTTAATAACCTCATTGAGGTTCACAGGAAGCTTGCAGCCGTTTGTTTACAACGAAAAGAAGACAGTTGGGTTTGAAACCAAGGGGACAATGTCGACTTCTCGGTTAAGGAGACAAGGAAATGGTTAAGAAACAATGAATTGACGGACGATAGTGTTGGATTTTCTTGGTGTAAATGGTTACCTAATAAATGTAATATCTTCATGTGGAGGACTAACATGGATATGATCTCTACTTAGAGTGCGCTTCGAAAGAGGAATATTTGTGTGGGAGATGGTTTATGTCTTCTTTGTGGTGACGCGGAAGAGACCTCGGACCATTTACTTTCGGCTTGTCGCGTGGCGTGTGGAGTTTGGATGGGCATATCGACTTGGTATAAGATCTCGCCTTTCTTTGTGTTCTCAACTAATGACATCCTTCAATTAGTTAATATTTGGGTGGTTCGGATACTATGAAAGAGGCGCTATATGGTGTTCTTATCTTAGCTTGTTGGCGAATTTGGAAAGCTAGGAATGAGAAGGTTTGCTCAGGTTCTAATACGGAAGTGGTTCAAATTGTTTCGGATGTAAAATCTTTGGGTTTTCTTTGGTATAGGAGTAGAAGTAGGAAGGGTAACGTAGCTTGTAAGGATTGGTGTAAATTTTCTTTTCCTGTGTGTAACTTTTGTTTTGACGGGTCATCTCTAGCTTGGAGATGTCCGTCTTGTTTGGTGGTTGAATGAAGTTTGCCTTTCAAAAAAAAAAAAAAAAAAAAAAATAAATCTAAATTACAAATACAAGAATAATTTTACTTTACTAAGTTTAGTAAAAATTTCATCTTTTTCACATGAATAAATTCGTCCACTCATTTTTAAACTCGATGCCCACTCGTATAATTAATAAACATAATAGTGGTCATATATATTGTCATGTGCTTCTTTTAATTCAACATTGATGAGTAACTTAAACTTATGAACACACCGATGCTGTGTTCTTGTGAAATTTGCATAAACAAAACAAATGTGAAATCCAAAGAATCAATGGAGATCCAATTCCATGCAAAAAGAACCCTCTTTTTAATCCTCATCCGGTAATAAATAAATTATTAATATATAATAATAATAATCAAAGAAACACAGAAAAAGACAAGAAACAAAGTCACAAGATTTTCTTGTTTGTGGTTAGATTTAAGATTAAAACAATGGGCACCCACCCATTCTCCTCCATATTCATTAACAGTCTCGAAGAAATAAGTTTCTAGAGATAGAAACGAGGGTGTGAGAAATGGCAGTTAATAATTATTGCAATCTTGTTGACAGGAGGATGGGTTACTGCTGGACTCATAAAACCGACCCGTTTCTGGTTGTGGCCAGAGGTTCAGGTTTCTTTAAAGCAATCAGAGCGACTGTTGACGCCGGAAACCGGTTCCGGTTACGGCTACCGGCGATGACGAACAACCTCACCACCACCAACCGGCACAGTCATCTACCCGCTCGTAATTCAGCGGTGTTAAAGCGTAAAGCGGTTGTTATCGGTGAGGCTGTTGCTTCCGATGATGCTGATCGGATCTTCCCTGATCAAGATTTTGCCCAACAGGCTCATGTTCCCGATTTTGGAAAGGTAATTTTGTCATCATTTTGTTTGTTAATAGATACCCTGTAGCTGTGTAGCATAGTTAGGGTGCTAAACGGGTCGTGTTCGTGGGTTGGCAGGTTCAACCCAACCGAACCCTGTGTTCATGTCTTGACAGGTTCAACCTGACCCGAGTTCGAAAATTTTAGAAGAACCCGAACCCGAAAATCGTGTCATACATGTGAACCCGAACACGATCTGAATATTCACGGGTTGACATGAACACGACCGGTTCAACCCGATTTTTTTTTTATGATTTTTTTGGCAAATTAATTAATATATCTAAATTAAAATTTACTACAAAAATATACAAAGTATATAATACAGTTACATTTAATTTAAATTATAATTCTTATGTAATTTTTTTTTAAGTTATGATTATGGCGTAAAATACAGACCCAATTACGTAAAAAAAATACTGTAAAAAATTATAATATAGCATAAACAGGTTAAACGGGTCAACCCGCCAAACCGACAAGGTTGACCCGAACCCGACCAGTTTAGCTAAATGGGTTCACGGGTTCAACCTGAAACTGACCCGAACCCGTTTAGACTAAACCCAAACCCGCAAAGTGTTAGGTTCGTGGCGTGTCAGAAATTCACACCCTTGTAATAGTGGTTGAGGGTTTGCATGCAAGAGTCTTGTTTGTGCACCGGGTTTGCCTCACCATTGATCTCTTGAATTTGTTATTGGTTTTAGTATCTGGAGATGTATACGAGGTCGATTGAAGACCCGGCTGGATTTTGGTCGGAAATGGCTGATGGTTTCTACTGGAAGAAGAAATGGGGTCAACAGGTCAACTCTGAGAATCTTGATATCACTAAAGGGAATATCAAGATAGAGGTAATTACAAATCAGTAATCAGTGATCAATTGTTCATGTTTATACTCTGCAATTGTATAAAATTGTTAATTAATTTGTGTGTTTGGCTATCGGTTCGATTAGTGGTTCAAGGGTGGAATCACCAACATCTGCTATAACTGTTTGGATAGAAATATAGAATCCGGAAACGGTGAGAAGATCGCGATTCATTGGGAAGGAAATGATCGCGGTGTTGATGACTCGTTGACTTACAATGAGCTGCTAGATAGAGTTTGCCAGGTTTGTTATTTTGATTCTTTACTAATTGTTGAATTATGATTAAATTATTTATTTTATGAATTGTGACAGCTTGCAAATTACTTGAAAGAAAATGGAGTAAAAAAGGGCGATTCGGTAATTATTTACTTACCTATGCTCATGGAACTGCCAATCTCCATGCTCGCGTGTGCTCGTATTGGAGCTGTTCATTCGGTATTACTTGTGATCATTAGCACTATTTTCATTTCTTGACTTTTTTGTATCTATTTTTATAAATGTTTTATACCAATTGGCCTTTGGATTTCAGGTTGTTTTTGCTGGATTCTCTGCAGAATCTCTTGAACAAAGAATTATTGACTGCAAGCCGAAGATTGTGATAACTTGTAACGCGGTTAAACGAGGCACAAAAGTCATCAACCTTAAGGATATTGTTGATTCTGCGCTCTCGGGATCATCTCAAAACGGAGTCCATGTTGGTAGGATGTTTAAATTTTTATGCTGTTTCCAAACTACATATATCAGATATCAGTCATTCGTTATTATTTATTATTTATTTGAAGTTTATTGTTTTCTTGCACACAAACAGGTTTATGTTTGACTTATGCAAATGAACCAGCAATGAAAAGGGAAGATACTAAATGGCAAAAAGAAAGAGATGTTTGGTGGCAGGTAGAAAACAACTTTTCCAAATAAAATATGTGCTTCAATTATTTTATTACACCCTTGATTGCCACATCAGCTTCCTTTTTTAAATATTTACACTATTTATTTAACTTAATAAATTTTCAGGATGTTGTTCCAAAATGTTCTACTAAATGCGATGTTGAGTGGGTTGATGCAGAGGATCCACTTTTTCTTCTCTATACGAGTGGAAGCACAGGAAAGCCTAAGGTATATATGTACCGTATTCCCAAATTGATTTTTATTTATCTGTATTTCATGATGACAAAATGGGTGGGTCAAGCACGTTGGCTAACGGGTCAAGACCGGTTTGGGTTGAAACGGGCCGGGTCTGGTTAGGTTGCCCAGACACTTTTTGTCCGTTCATATAAATAACTAATGTGTTTGCAATGATTACATAACCTTTGCTAAAAAATATGATTACCAAGACAATATTATTACAAGTAAAGTACACCGATAGTCTCTGTGGTTTTCCAAAATTTTGGATTTGGTCCCTAGTTTTCCAAAAGTACACGAATGGTCCCGGTGGTTTGCAGTTTTGCACTTTGTAATGCATTTAGTCCCCAACTTTTGCCAAAAGTACATGTATGGCCCCTGTAGTTTGCACTTTGTAACGCATTTAGTCCCTAAGTACACGAATGGTCCCGGTGGTTTGCACTTTGTAATGCATTTAGTCCCCAACTTTGCCAAAAGTACATGTATGGCCCCTGTAGTTTGCACTTTGTAACGCATTTAGTCCCTAAGTGGAACCTCCTAAAACCTCTATATTTGTTGACTGGGGACTAAATGCGTTACAAACTGCAAACCACAGGGACCATCCGTGTACTTTTGGAAAGCTAGGGACCAAATCCAAAATTTTGGAAACCCCAGGGACTATTCGTGTACTTTACTCTATTATTACAGTAAAACTATAGTTCTTTGAATAATAACGATTTAGGAGGCTGCATGCATCAAATAATGGACTTTTGGGCAATTCGTAACCCATTTCCATTTAATCTATTTTTTTATTTGACCCATTTGAGATAAAAACAGAACCCAAATCGACTCATTCATAAGTAAATGAGTTGAAACTGTATTGTCGTTGAGTTTTCTAACGAATCATGCTGATCCATTAAATAGGGCGTTCTGCATACTACAGGAGGATACATGGTATACACTGCAGCAACATTCAAATATGCATTCGACTACAAACCATCTGATATATACTGGTAATTCTTGATTTCATAATATTTTACTCACTATTTTTTGTGCCAGTTATCGGCTATATTTAAACACGTGTCAATTAACACTTGTTTCATTTGAATTCTAGGTGTACAGCTGACTGTGGTTGGATTACCGGACACAGCTACGTTGCTTATGGACCTCTGCTTAACGGAGCAACAGTTCTAGTTTATGAAGGGGTAAAACCGTAAAACCGAGTGTTGCATTCTGGCTTTGGGTATAATAATAAGAATAATAATAATATTTTATGATGTCATAAATGTGCGCTATCTACAGGTTCCTAATTATCCAGATCCTGGAAGATGTTGGGATATCGTTGACAAGTACAAGGTGACGATATTCTACACTGCTCCTACATTGGTGCGGTCTCTTATGCGTGACGGTAATGAGGCAAGTATTTCTCATCATCCCTTCATATTTTGCTATTCGAGTTGTGCTTTATGCTTGCTGACTTGTACGGGGAGAAGTTTGTGCTCACATATGATGTTCTTTTTAAATTGCAGTATGTGACTCGGTATTCTCGTAAATCTTTACGAGTCCTTGGTAGTGTAGGCGAGCCAATCAATCCAAGTGCATGGAGGTTCTATAACTTCTATTACTTATTTTTATTATGTCTATTTGATTTTTTAAAAATTTCGTTTATCGAGTTTTTGTTTCATTTCCTTATTGATATGGCAGGTGGTTTTACAATGTAGTTGGAGATTCAAGGTGTCCGATATCCGACACTTGGTGGCAAACAGAGACCGGTGGTTTCATGGTATTTATGCACATATCATCATATATACGTCTTTACACGATTTATAAAAACTGAGCTTAACCGTTCTTGCTTTCTAGATCACTCCTTTGCCCGGTGCATGGCCTCAAAAACCAGGTTCTGCCACATTTCCGTTTTTCGGGGTTCAGGTATATGTCGAGCCTATATTTTTTAATGAAATTTGTATATTTTTTTTGTCAATCTTTAACGTCCCGTCTAAAATCAGACTCCAAAATTAAATAAATGCAGCCAGCTATAGTGGACGAAAAGGGAAAGGAAATGGAAGGTGAGTGCAGCGGCTATTTATGCGTTAAAGCCTCATGGCCCGGAGCATTCAGAACTCTTTTCGGAGATCATGAAAGATACGAAACAACTTATTTCAGCGCGTTCCCTGGTTATTATTTCAGCGGTGATGGCTGCAGTAGGTAATAAAACATTATTCATCTTCATTTTTTTTACTTTCGGTAGCGAAAGACACCCAAATAAAGAACCATTACGGTAAAAGCGCGTATTGGTAACGTATATTGCTTCATTTGTTCTCAGAGACAAGGATGGATATTATTGGCTCACTGGAAGAGTAGATGACGTTATTAATGTCAGGTACCGTTATAAACTTAATCATGCTTATCTTAAGAACTATCAGGTAAACCAGTTAGTTTACAATTTGTAAGATGAACAGTGGACACCGAATCGGCACAGCAGAAGTCGAATCAGCTCTAGTTTCACATCCTAAATGTGCCGAAGCTGCAGTTGTTGGTGTTGAGCATGAGGTATGTATATTGTATAGTAGCTTGTTTCATGCATGCTATAAAGAATGAAAATCTAATATACATATTTAAGAAACTTGTGGTTTGTTTTGTCATATAGGTCAAAGGCCAGTGTATATATGCATTTGTGACTCCGGTTGAGGGTGTCGAGTATAGTGAAGATCTTAAAAAGAGTCTTGTGCTTTCAGTCCGAACCAATGTAAGTTTCTTAACGACCCTTTAACAATTAACACCTGTATAAAAGAAAGAAAATTTTGTGAGTCTTGATTTGTATATGAGGCTACTGATAACTTCCACTATGGTTTGAATCAGATTGGAGCATTTGCAGCGCCTGACAAAATTCATTGGGCGCCGGGTCTTCCGAAGACAAGAAGTGGGAAAATAATGAGAAGAATTTTGAGGAAAATTGCTTCTAGGCAGCTAGATGAGCTTGGGGATACAAGCACATTAGCAGATCCAAATGTTGTTGACCAGCTTATCGCGCTTGCTGATTCATAGATAGCAAGGTACTTGTCTATACACGTGCATACTACAGCCGACAAACCATGGTGTTGGGTGTCGGTTTGATACAAAATAATGGTTGAAAGTTTGACGTATCGATCTTTTAGGAAAAAGAAAGTTACAGAAAATGCTGTGTTGAGTGATGCGATCATTCAAAGTGTAGCTCTGGTTCGCTATACATGGAATAAGTAGCGAGTGATGTTAAACATTTAGCCAATTTGAATATTTCAAGTTCCCATAGGTTGTGGTGGACATACTTTTGTAACACTTATTGACTTAGTGTTTGGTCTGTCCTTGGGTTACGACCTGTGCACTGACCATGTTATGTGCTATGCTATGTTTGTTACATTTTCTCAATGATTAATTTTTCGTGTGATTTTCCTTAGACTTGGAACTCACTTTGCATATATTTTAGATTGATTTCAGGTACTTGATTGAGGGAGTCTTGATCTTTTTGGCTGAAGACTAGCATTCATATTCAAGACATTTATCTTGATTTGAGGCCTATTGAAATTAACTTTCGAAACATGCGAGTTATTCTTCCACGATGGTTTCATGACATGGGTAAAGTTCTTGTACAAATAATCTTAACATACTAAACATACAAATTGAAGGAAAACTCAAAAAGACAAGGTGGCATTTTTGTAATTATCAATAACTTTCAAAGTTACTCTACAAATATACTAAAAAAAACCTAACCACTCCCCCACCCAAAAAAAAAAAACCTAAACCCCCCACCCCCCAAAAACCTAAAAAAAACCTACCCCCCCCCCCCCCCCACCCCCCAAAAACCTAAAAAAAAAACCTAACCCCCCCCCCCCCCCCCCCCTCCCCCAAGCTAAAAACTAAACCCCCAAAAAACCTAAAAAAATAAAAAAAAAAACACACAAATTATTTTATTTTATTTTTTTAACATTTTTTATTAAAAAATCGCTACTTTTAGTAGCAGCAAAAAAAAAAAAAAAAAAATTTTTTTTTTTTTTTTGCTAACGAAATGTAGCGATTTTTTAATAAAAAATGTTAAAAAAAAAAAATTGTGTTTTTTTAGGTATTTTTGGTTGTAACTTTGATAGTTGGTGGTAATTACAAAAATGTCACCTTGTCTTTTTGGGTTTTTCTTCAATTTGTATGTTTAGTATGTTAAGATTATTTGTATTTGATCTTTTGCCTTCATGACATTACAGCCCTAAACTATCTTTTTTTTTTTTGAACGGCAACAATGATATATTATATAAAAGAAGCTAGCGGGGAACTAGCAAAAACCCCCAAACAAAGCCAATGGCCACCCAAATCCATACCAAAGAAAGAAAATAATACAAAAAGCATCCAGACCACCTTGGGTTTGAATACCTGATCGTTCCTATTTCGCCAAAGACACCACAGAGCCGCATACATTACAACTATTAGCACTTGATCATTCCTATTTCGCCTAACTATCTATGCTTATGATTTACCGACCATGAGACCCCCTGTAGTGGGGCACGATTTGTGCATTTTTTTGAAGGGTAGCGCCCCATATCGCTCCGAACACCACGACGGGCGGCGGTAGGGGGGCTTTTTTGGTGGGTGGCGCCATGCACATAGCGGCGCTATGTGTGTTTGGTTTTCAAGCTTTGACCAATAAAAAATAGTTAAGGGTTTTTATAATTAATTAATAAAATTGAAAACTAATAATTAGGTAATGATGGATAGGTGCTTTATGACTACGGGCTATAGTGATATAACGCCTTATAAAGCCCCTGTGTGACGTGGCACGACACGTGTCGCATAACGCACACAAAGAGGCTTTATGACTACGGATGGCCTGAGGCATCCTTAGTTTAGGGCGTTACAAAACATTGGGGAACAATTTTAATACACGATGTAATTAAGGAATATGAGGTCCTTTAGTGTAAAAAGGATAATTGAGTGTTTGTAAGGTAATCAATTTTCCCATTTACGAAATTTCATACCATATATTATCCATATTTTATTTTATGTATTATATTTATTTATATTTAAAAGAGTAAATTACGTTTTTGGCCCCTGTGGTTATATCAGTTTTACTATATTAGCCCAAAATAAGAATTTTTAACGTATCTGCCCCCATGGTCCCTATATCTAACCATTTTGGCCCCTGAGACTAACTCCATCCATTACCCTGGTTAATTATTTGTCACATGCAAGTCACATGATGGGTATTTTTGTAATTTCTCCTCCCCTTTAAATCTAACCCAGATCTTCATCATCATCTTCAACCATCATCATCCCCAGATCTTCATCTTCAATTAAATCTAACCCAGATCTTCATCATCTTCAACCATCATCATCCCCAGAACTTCATCTTCAATTAAATCTAACCCAAATCTTCATCATCATCAACCACCATCATCATCCCCACATAAATCATCATCCCTAGATCTTCAATTAAATCTAACCCAGATCTTCATCATCTTCAACCATCATCATCATCCCCACATAAACTTCAAACACAAATCAAAACCCGACAACACACAACTGATCCAGCAATAACCAACTAACAACAGCCCAAAACCCAACACACAACTGATCCAGCAACCCGCCATCACCTCCGCCGTCACTGCTACACCGACAACCATCCTCCACCATCGATTTCACCTACCACCGTCGCACAACATCATCATCAACCACCACTATTCATCACCTCCCTCCGATTCAATCTTCTTCAGTAGCCCTAAATACATGTCCTTTTCACCCTTAATTTGACAAACACCCAAACACTCAAATATAAAGTGCTTGTAGATCAAATGTGATATTATCCAAACACTCAAATTAAAAATCAGGAAACAACTCATCAAATTTATCATTCTCTCATCTTTCACATTGATTCCAGCCACATTAAAATGCAGCTTCAGATTTATGATCCTAAATCACAGCAACTTCCGTTTTATGATTTCGAATAACAACAACCAATTAACTCAGCTTTGAATATGATATGCAGAATTTTAACTCGACGAAACAAACAACAATACTGATCTATACTGCTTTCAGTTTCGATTCAAATCTGGATTCCAAGACTCGTCGCAAATATACACCTGTTATCTTCTTCGAAAACCTTCAACTAACAATCAACAATCAAGTACACAAAAATGTTTTTTAGATCTGAACAACAACCACGACTTAAAACAGATCTGGTATTTCGATTCAAATCTCAAACAGATCTGAATAAATCTCAGATTTTAACCGATTCAGATTTGAACTTGAAGTTATGTTCGACTAATAGCAACAGGAACATCTGCCAATTTTCTCTTAACACCTATATGTTCTTCGTTCCCAGAGGATGAATAGCCTAGAGACTGGTACGGCGCTCTTACGGTAGCCCTGTCTTTTCTCGTTCATCGACAGATTTAGTGGTGGCCGGAGATTACAGGTGGTGATCCGGTGGATGGTGAACCAGGTGTTGGCAGAGAATTGAAAATAAAACAAAGAAGAAGAAGTGATTAAGTAGTTAGGGTTTTTTTTCTTTATAAAGTAATTAAAAAGGGATGGGAAATTACCAATTTACCCACCATATGCATGTCATGTGACAAATAATTAACTAGGGTAATGGATGGAGTTAGTCTCAGGGGCCAAAATGGTTAGATATAGGGACCATGGGGGCATATACGTTAAAAATTCTTATTTTGGGCTAATATAGTAAAACTGATATAACCACAGGGGCCAAAAACGTAATTTACTCTATTTAAAAAAACCAACTTAGGGAATAGTAAAGTTTCCATAAGTTGAGTTTTGCCATAAAAAAGGTTTTATTTATACACAAGTTTTCATAAGTTGAGTTTTGCCACAAAAAAAGTTTTATTTATACACCGAAGATGTTTTGTCATTTAGTGAAAATTTTCATTTATACATCTTGCACTTTGATCAACCTATGTTGTTTTACCAAATTTACATTTTTAACCTGAAAACTTAGGGAATAGTAAAGTTTTCATAAGTTGAGTTTTGCCAAAAAAAAAAAAAAAGTTCTATTTATATACCAAAGTTGTTTTGTCATTTAGTGAAAATTTTCATTTATACCTCTTGCACTTTGATCAACCTATTTTGTTTTACCAAATTTACATTTTTAACCCTAAACTCTAATAAAAATTTTACACAGACTTTAAACTTTAATAAATTTCTCTTTTCTAAACTTTAATAAATTTCTCTTTTTAGCGATTTAGCATCCCACGGCTTCTTGTTTACTAGTTATGACTTTATAATCATGGAACGTACTATTGTCGGCTTTTAAAGTTTTTCGCAAAAAAAAAAAAGTACATTCAAAGACTATTGTAGTGTAATATAAATTTTGCAAAATGATAATAACAAAATATATGTTTGATTTGTGGAAAATTTTAGAATATAGACAATATAAGTTACGACATCTTTATTAGTATAAGAGTTATAGCAAAATGATATTCCCAAGGTACATACCAGTTTTGATGTTTCGAGTAACTCGTCAGGCTCGAACTTTTTTTTACCATCCCTAGTGTAAATGAGTCGAGTCAAGCTCGATTATGGCTCATCTAAAGCTCTTTGTTATAAGCTTGAGCTCAACTCTTTAATTATATATGAATAATTTAATTATTTTATTTACAACATATAGAATTATACATAGGGAAGGTCCATGTACAAGAATGGTTATCATGCGAAGTGTAGGAGAAGACATAGATCATTGATCAAGCAATCCAATGGTTGTTGATTAGGTGGCCTCCAAATCTAGAAATCCCGTAACACAAACAAGTGAAATAAGTGGAGAAAGAGCAAAATAGGAACACCCATTATTGTTTGACCTTTTGACCCACTCTCTCTACGATTTTTAAACGACAATAACTTTGTATACAATAATATATTTTAAAAGAAATACACCATATTAACGAGCATTTTATTCTTTTTAATTTGAGTAGGCTATTGCTATAATTTTATTTTTAATTTATAAAAAAATACAAGCTACATGAATACATGATTACATAACATTACGTAATTTGTAGTATGCATTATATTTAGTAACAAGCATAACGTTACGTGATTATATACTAGTACGTAATTACATAATATGCTCTTTATTTGAAAACGAGTTTAACGTTGCGTGTTTTTGTACCAGTATGTAATTACATAACACTACGTGACTATTTATTATTACGTGATTTTGAATACCCACTACGTTTTTACTTGATTTTCATCTATAATATTATGTGAATACACACGAATTGACTATGGAATTATGTACTGATACATAATCACGTAACGTTACAAAATCACGTAATCTTAATGTGTTTGAATAAAATGCATATTACGTATAGGTACCATAATCCCGTAACGTCGTTATACGTAATGTTAATGTGTTTGAATAAAATGCATATTAACGTATGAAAAAGTGTTGGTAATTTAAAATTGTGAGGGAAGTGGGTTTATAAGTCAAATATATTGGTTCTTCCTATAATACTCTTGGTGAGAAGTCTTTTTACGCTTCGCACACTTCCAACCTCTTGTACATGTATAACATAAACAATATTATATAGTTATTTTCGTTATAACTCTATAAAAAATTGATATTTGTTATGTAAATATATAGTTGTCAAATTAAACACAAAGTATTATAGTTATATAAAAATAATATGCTTGCTTTGGCTTGCGAGCCTAGTTAAGCTTGTTGTATGAAGCTCAAGCTCGTTTATTAAATAAGCTCTAACTTAAGCTCGAGCTTCTTTATTATGGGGGTGTTTGGCCTAGCTTTTATTTTTTGGATTATGCTTATATTTTAAAGTAGCTTATAGCTAATTTTCTATCATTTAAGTAACTTACACCCTTACACAAATAAGCTAAACCAAACACCAAGTTAAGCTTATTTTGTAAAAAAAAAGCTAAAAAAGCTATAAGCTTTGTTAAAAAAGCTAGGCCAAACACCCCCTATATGAACTCTAACTTAGACTCGACATTGTTTTAAGTCAAGTTTAGTTCAAATTTTTAGCGAGCTGATCTCGAGTAACCTACCAACCACCAAATTCATTCACACCTTAAAAGACAGTAATTCGTAAGCTTGATGGTCTTCTTGACATGTTTCTGTTTTTATTTAATATTATTGCTCTCATAGAGTACCTAGGAGCGGGAATACACCTATGAAAAAAACCCACAAACCCAATAGTTAATGAGTGAGACGATAATTATCGTATTTATATTTGTTGTGCTTTTCTTATTCTTAAGGCCCTTGTGTGCAATCTATATTTTTCTTTATATAATTGAAACTCACAAGATGGAAATTTAATTCAATAATAAGTAATTAGCACATTTGATGAAACACCGGATAATACTAAATTATCACAGTGGGTCGTCTCGTGTATTAAGGTTCAACCTCTGTTTTTCACTCGCCGAATCACTGATTCTTCAAAGACGTCCTATAAAATGAACAACACCGGTGACTCGCTACAAGGAGGAGAAGATGGGGGTTTTCCTTGTAACCACCATCTGACGTGAGAATAAGTAATCACTTTGAGGACAAGTGTGTGTATAAAGTTAGGGAGCAAGAAATCGAATCCTTAAACCTGGAGGTTGAGCCTTCTATTTATAGCCGGAGAATTATGAAGGGACGAGATTATCAGCTAGCCATTGTTTGACAGTTGTCCGACCAGGAGGAATATCCCTTTTGTCTCCTCTGCCATGGCCAGGCCTGGAGACGACGTGGCGCAGGGTTATTCGCTCCAGCTCAGCGTTCTTTTGCACTGGTTGTCGGCCTGCCTATGAAGATCTTGCAATCAGTGCTGGCGCGCTGCCATTGGTGCCACTTGTCGTTCTTTTTGTCTGTTGGGAGCATCTTCTTGTCGCCAGGTGTTTCCTTCCATAATCTTCTGAATGTTCTCGTGTGGCAAGGCTGCCAACTTGGAGTGGTATGATCCCTCTGACACATGTGCATCCGTGATTAATGTTAAGCCTTGGAACAAACATTGCCTTTCATAAAAAGACATAAGACTATGGGGTATGGGGCTTGGGTTGGGGGAAAACGCCCAAGCCACCACCCCGGGTGGGCTTGGGTTGGGGCGTGACCCTTGGAGCTTGGGTTTCAAGCCGGGCGTGGGGTGGTCTTGACAAGCTGACATGGCGGGCTCTCAATGGCCAAACCAAACTAGCCGTTGGCCAACGGCTAAGTTAAAAAAAAAAAATTTCACTATAAAACTCACATTTTTCTTCCATTTTTTACCACATTCAACCACATCTTCTATAATCATCTTCAATTCTCCTTCTACAAAACGAAAAAATGCATCCTCATAACCGTGCTTATGACCCGAACAACCCGTATGCATTCCAAGAAAATAATCCTAGCCCACCACCCAATCGTCCAATGCCTCGTTCATTTTTCATACACTCTTCTATGCCCGTTGAAGCGAGTTATGCATCGTATCTTGGGAATCGTTTGTATACTAACTTCCCACACACTGAGGATTCGATACCTACCCCGTTTACACAAACGCCCATCAACCTTTCACCAACCTCCATCGACCTTTCACAAACCGAAACCGTCCCCGAAACTCAACTACCCAACGATGGTCCTTCCGCATCGAAACCCATCAAAAAGAGAAGTCATAGGAAAAAAACCGAGGCGGAGAAAGCACTTGAAACCGTCAAACGAAAACAACAAAAATGGGTCGTTGCTGAAGAACTTGCATTGGCGAGGGCTTGGTGTCAACAATCTCAACATCCAAGTTTAGGTATTCTTAAACTTTGTTTTTATTAATGGTTATTTTTTATATAACTTTGTAATATATTAAATTTTGTTTTTATTAAAATAGGAAATTCTCAACATCGAACCCATTTGTGGGAAGCGGTTAGTAGAGTATTCCATGAAGAATTGGGAAGGGAGGCTTATCGTGAAAACGATAGCTTATCCTCGAAGTGGAGCGAGATTAGTGGCCAACTGTAACACCATTCTAATTACTACTCGACTTAAAAGAAAATACATATGATTTTATATAGATAGAGTACGTCTAGATTAAAACATAAGTCCAAAGGGACCAAACATTAGTCAACTACCGACTAACTAAAACAAAATTTAAAACTTCAAAACGTGGATTGACAATTCATTTACAGCTTAACCATAGTCTAGACAAAGTTAAGTTTAACGCGGAAGCTTCAAAAATTCGTGTTCGGTTCTTAAAAAGATGCTTGATCATCGTCCACATACTTGTAATACCTGAAACTGGAGATTTTAACCAAATCTTAGCATTAGAATTCTTAGAAATATTTCTTAATCGAAACTACGCTTAAAAACGGATTCGATTAGCTAGGATATAAAAGAATTTAGACAAAATGTTTAGGATCTACCGTAACTTACGGTACCACCGTAAGTTACGGTGATTGCTGGAGAATCCAGATCTGCCGTAAGGCAGTAAAGGACTGCCGTAAGCCTTTTTATGTCTACCGTAAGTTACGGTACCACCGTAACTTACGGTATTCCCTGTAAGTTCATGATTTGATTGTTTTGTTTGTTCGGCCAAACCAAATTCTCGGATCTCTCGTTCTATCAAACCAACATGTTAATTTCTCGCATTCTATTATGTACTTTATCAACTATAACAAAGGCCAATTAGCTATATTACGAAACATTTGTCACGCATAAATTGATTATTCGACCCGTTCTAACTTTACTCATTTCTCTATCATTTGACTAGGAAGCTTATGGCACTTTATACCCAACATCCGGGGCTTATTATCACCCGCATTTCTTTACCAATCTCATGGCTTAATGCTCTTGCGATTGTTATCGCCTTTTTAACTCTCTAAAACACTAGTACAATAATTTACACAACAAATCAACCCGTTTGGCTCATCTTGTGGAATCCTCCAATATGATGACTACCAAACGGTTTCTTGTCACTCTAAACCTATTAGTTCAAGTAACGATCATGGTCGCTACAATCAACACCATAACTACCCTACAACGAAACTTCGCATAATTTAACAATAGTTCGTTTATGTAACGGGTCAAGTTACATACCTTTAGTGCACGCTCTTTAAACGCAAGTGCCACCGGCTTGTCCGCTTGGAGCTCCGGTATCCTTCCCTATAGAGTTCAACCAAGACATGTTTAGAACTCTTTTCAATTCGTAGTTCGCATACTTTTCCGAAACATCACAATCATGCGGTTTAACTCAAATTTTCAGATTTGAGCCTTCTTTGAGGCATTTATGCGAACACTTTAAGGGCAGAAATTTACACCATATATTATCAAGTTCATAACTTGTCATGTAGCTCTAAATTAACATCAATTAAGATTTCATATAACATTAAACATCATTATTTCAGAATTCACTTTCTATGACCATATTTCACTAGAATAATCATTCCCAACCCTAGTGTTTACTAGTTTCCCACAAAACCCATGAATCACCTTCAATGTGTTCATGAGATTTTCAGGAATTGGACATTATTTCACATGTTATTGTCTAGGTTTTACTCCTAGACACTATATCATCCCTAATCTATCCAAAAAGCCAACATGCAACATCAGATTTCGAATTTCCCAAAATCATGAGAATTTCAAACAGAGGATTAACATCAAATTTTACATACCTTACAACCCCCTTGCAATGAGGATCAGTAATCTATGTTCGATTTTCGATTCAGGACCGATCTTGGCCTTCAATTTGTGAGATTCAATTTGCTAGGGTTCTTGGGGAGCCTGGGGTTCGCCCCCTCCTTCTGGTCGATATCAGCAACACACAAACAAGTGTGTTTTGATTTTAATTTTCTTGTTTTATTAATATTAGTTTTTCACTTTAACACTTTTGGTCCCTCAATTTTCACCCTTTATTTATTTTCACTTCTAAACTACTCACAACTCATTCTCTAACTAGGTTAACATTATTCCTAGTTAGTTTATAATTCTTATTTATTCGCAATGTTATTGTAATATAAGAATTCGTATTTTAGGGATGTTACACCAACTTACAAAATATAGTGGTTTTTTAAATAAAGCAAAGCAAAACCCAAAAGTGGTGAAACCGAAGCCGACATTGTGACAAATGAATTGGTTGCATTCAAATCAAATGTGGGGAGCGACTTCCGTTTCATGCATTGTTGGGAGATTTGTAAGTTCCATCCAAAGTGGGCGAATATCTCCAGTGGTAGCGAAAGTAACACGTCTTCCAAAAGGTCAAGGGCCTCGTCCCAAGCCCAATCTGATGCACGAGATCAAGAGTTTGAGGACCTTTTGGATGATTCGCCAAACCGGCCTGAGTATGGAAGAGATGCCGCAAAAAGGCGTGTTCAAAAATCAAGATCTGGTACGGCATCGCCTTCAGCTGGGAGTTCGGGCTCGCGTAGGGGAATATACAACAATCAGTTGGATGACATTGCATGCAAGTTAGATACATTCAACGTCTTCCAACAACAAAGGGCCGAACAACGAAAGAGCAAAGAAGCTAGAGATGCTGCTAGAGATGCCCTGAAACAAAGACGGGATGATTTGAAATTTCTATCCCAGCCCATTGATCACCTAGAGGGTGACGAGTTGCAACTAGTCTTGGAGATGAGAGAAGAGATAAAAAAAAACAAATATAAACGTTAGGAATTTTTTTATGTAATTTTCTTTATTTAAAAATATTAAAAAAACTAATTTGTTGTTTTAAAAAATATTCAAATAGCCCAGCGGGTCAGCCCAGCGAAGCCCACCAAACCCACGCCCCAAACCCCCGCCCCACCATACCGTGTTGAATGTGGGTCAGCCCATGTCTGCCCCCCCCCCCCCCCCCAAGCCACGTGTCAACTCATGCCCCAACCCAAGCCCCACCATACCCCACGGTCTAAGATACAACTTTAGTGCATTAGCAGTCCATCGGAGCTCGTGAACCTCCATAGTGGATTTTTCTAGGCAAAAATCAACGAGTTCACGAACCTCCCTCTCTTCTCTCCTCCCCCTCAACGACCCTACCATGCACACCTCTCTTTCTTCCACGTCGGAGTTTGTTGGGTATTATCTTACACACATCGTAGTTTATGAGTGATTAAGTACCGATAAAAGTATGACCAGATAAAAATAAGATTTAGACTCGTTAAGTCAAACCCGATTCATATTATCCTTGATCTAACATAAAAAAAAAAATCTATATAACAATACTTTTAGTGTACTAAGGTTCAGAAATAATTCCATGTATAATTCATAAGCATAATAATCTTAAATATTGACATGTACTTCTTTTTATTTAATATTATCTGTCACATGGAGCAATCAACAAAAGATGAGTAACTTCTCAACAGACTTATGTTGTGTTCTTGTGGGATATTCATAAACAAAAAAAAAAAACAAAAAATCCTTACAAAAATTGTGGTATTTGCAAGGATCAATTAAAGATTTTTCATCCTCAATTACTTGTTATAATTTTACACAAGACATAACTATAACAAACAAATGACCACCTTAAAAGTCAAGAAAGGCATAAGATTCTTGTTTCATGTTTGTGGTAATATTAAAACAAGATGAACCCATTTTGCATATTCGATAACCGAGTTGCAAAATTATTTATAAGATGGTGAGAAGTGGCTGTTAATGCATAGATGTTTCAGTTATGATTACAGTTATTGCAATCTTGTTGACAGTAGGAGGGGCTGCTGCCATTTCACAGTTCATAAAAGCAATCCGTTTGTGGTTGTGGCGAGGTTCAGGTTCATGTTCTTCACTGTTTGAACCGATTTGTAATCTATCAAAGCGCAAACCGGTAGTCCTTGGTGAAGCTGTTGCTTCAGATGATGATGATCTTATCTTGCCCAATCAAGAATTTGCCAAACAAGCTCATGTTCCCAGTTTCCAAAAGGTAACTGTGTCCTCATTTTGTTTGTTAACAGATACTCTTGATTCTTGAAAGGGGCTAGCTTAACGGTAAGGGTAATGTCATGCGACGAGAGGTTTATGGGTTCGAGTCTTGGGAACAGTGTATGTAGAAATGCATGGTAAGAGGCCCAAGTTGGCCCAACACTCCAGACAAACAAACAAATACGTATACTTAAACGAATGGATTTCCTTGTTCGTGCGTTCATTAAGAAAATGAATGTGTTCGTGTTTGTTTATGTTTATGTTTGTTCATTGATATTCTAAAGGAACGGTTCACGAACATAAACGAACACAAATGGATATAAATGAATGAACATAAACCAACACGAGTTAAAAGTAAACGTGAATATCCAAATTAAAGGCTAAAATATTATCATCATTACAGTAAACATTTCAAAGGTAAGTAAGCAAAGGATTTTAAAATATGAAAATCAAATTGATTTCAAATCAATATTAGTAATAACAAAATTTGACTGCATATTTAAACGAATACAAACGAATGAACAAATGTAAATGAGCGGACATAAATGGAAATAAATGAACGAACGAAACATTTGTTCATATCCGTTCATTTATTAAATGGACGAACATAAACAAACTTCCCGCCAAATGGTTCAAGAATAGTTCACTAAACGTTTGGTTCGTTTATAAGCCGGGATTCTTGACATTTATATTGATTTCAGTATCTGGAGATGTATAAGATGTCAATTGAAGATCCTGCTGGATTTTGGTCAGAAATGGCTGCTGATTTCTACTGGAAGAAGAAATGGGGTCAACAAGTCAACTTTGAGAATCTTGATATCACAAAAGGAAATATCAAAATAGAGGTAATCAGTATCCAAATGCCCATGTTTTTCACCTGCATTTGTATAGATTCATTAATCAGTTGGTATGTTTGGCTATCGGTTCGATTAGTGGTTCAAGGGTGGAATCACCAACATCTGCTATAACTGTTTGGATAGCAACATAGAGTCTGGAAATGGTGAGAATATCGCGATTCATTGGGAAGGAAATGATCGCGGTGTTGATGACTCATTGACTTACAATCAGCTGCTAGATAGAGTTTGCCAGGTTTGCTATTTTGATTCTTTACTAATTGTTGAATTTTGATTTAAATTATATATTTTTATGAATTGTGACAGCTTGCAAATTACTTGAGAGAAAATGGAGTTAAAAAGGGTGATTCTGTGATTATTTACTTACCTATGCTCATGGAACTGCCAATCTCCATGCTCGCGTGTGCTCGTATTGGAGCTGTTCATTCGGTATTACTTTGTGATCATTAGCACTATTTTCATTTCTTGACTGTTTTATAAATATTTTTATATCATTCGGTCTTTGGATTTCAGGTTGTTTTTGCTGGATATTCTGCAAAATCTCTTGAAGAAAGAATTATTGACTGCAAGCCGAAGATTGTGATAACTTGCAACGCGGGTAAACGAGGCACAAAAGTCATCAATCTTAAGGATATTGTTGATTCTGCACTCTCGGAATCATTTCGAAGTGGAATCCAAGTTGGTAGGATGTTTACTTTTTCCTATGTTGTTTCCAAAAATACATAAGTTTTTTTAATCTAATACTTTCATCTATCGTTCGTTATATCGGTTATTGACTTATTGTTCATTTGAGATTTATTGTTTGCTTGCTCACAAACAGGTTTATGTTTGACTTATGCAAATGAATTAGCCATGAAAAGGGAAGATACTAAATGGCAAAAAGAAAGAGATGTTTGGTGGCAGGTAGTAATTAGTAAAACAATGGTTTTTTTGTTAATTGTTATTTTTTTACATCCTTAATTTCCACATCAGCTTAATTTTTTTAATATTATACTATTTATTTATTTTATTTAATTTCCAGGATGTTGTTCCAAAATGTTCAATTGAATGTGATGTGGAGTGGGTTGATGCAGAGGATCCACTCTTTCTTCTCTATACGAGTGGAAGCACGGGAAAGCCTAAGGTATTTTTTTATTTGACCCATTTGAGATAAAAACAGAACCCAAATCGACTTATTCATTCATAAGTTAAATGAGTTGAAACTGTATTGTCATTGAGTTTTCTAACGAATCATGTTGGTCCATTTAATAGGGCGTTCTGCATACTACAGGAGGATACATGGTATACACTGCAGCAACATTCAAATATGCATTTGACTACAAACCATCTGATATATACTGGTAATTCTTGATTTCAAAACATTTATATATTTAATTTATGCCAATTATCGGCTATTTTTAAACATACATCAAATAATACTTGTTTCCCCTTGAACTCTAGGTGTACGGCTGACTGTGGTTGGATTACGGGACACAGCTATGTTACTTATGGACCTCTGCTTAACGGAGCAACAGTTGTAGTTTACGAAGGAGTAAAACCTTCAAAACCGAGTTTTGCATTCAGGGTATAATAATAATACTTTATGATGTCATAAATGGGCGCTATCTGCAGGTTCCTAATTATCCAGATCCTGGAAGATGTTGGGATATTGTTGACAAGTACAAGGTGACGATATTCTACACCGCTCCTACATTGGTGCGATCACTTATGCGCGATGGTGATGAGGCAAGTATTCTCTTCATCCATTCATATTATGCCTTTTGAGTTGTAACTTTATGCTTGTAGACTTTTAGACGTTAACGGGTAAGAAATTTGTACTTGCAGTATGTTACCTGTTATTCTCGTAAATCTTTGCGAGTCCTCGGTAGTGTAGGCGAGCCAATCAATCCAAGTGCATGGAGGTTATTTTATTTTATTTTGTTATATCTATTTAAAAAAAAAAAATCCTTTATCTGAGTTTCTTCTTTTCTTTATTGATATGGCAGGTGGTTTTACAATGTAGTTGGAGATTCCAGGTGTCCGATATCAGACACTTGGTGGCAAACAGAGACCGGCGGTTTCATGGTATTTAACTATTTATGCACGCATCATGATATATATGTATTTATATGATCTATAAAAATCGAGCTGAACCGTTCTTGCTTTTTAGATCACTCCTTTGCCTGGTGCATGGCCTCAAAAACCAGGTTCCGCTACTTTTCCATTTTTCGGTGTTCAGGTACATATTGAGCTTATAGTATTTTTATAAAATATATACATATATTTTCAATCTTTAACGACCCATCTATATCACACTCCAAAATATAAAATAAATGCAGCCAGTCATAGTGGACGAAAAGGGAAAGGAAATGGAAGGTGAGTGCAGCGGCTATTTATGCGTTAAAACCTCATGGCCCGGAGCGTTCAGGACTCTTTTCGGGGATCATGAAAGATATGAAATTACTTATTTCAAAGCATTCCGCGGTTATTATTTCAGCGGTGATGGCTGCAGAAGGTAATGGAATATTTTTTTACACGTTAAGCAAGTAAAGAACACAAATAAAGAACCTTTATGGTAAAAGCGCGCATTGGTATAAATTTTTTTGCTTCATCTGTTACTTCAGTGATAACTCGTTTTCGTTTCAGAGACAAGGATGGATATTATTGGATCACTGGAAGAGTTGATGATGTAATTAATGTCAGGTAACTTTATAAACTTAACCATGCATATATGATATATCTATAACTATCATATAATACAGTTAGTTTACGATTTGTAATATGAACAGTGGACACCGAATTGGCTCAGCTGAAGTTGAATCGGCTCTAGTTTCACATCCTAATTGTGCTGAAGCCGCAGTTGTTGGTGTTGAGCATGAGGTATGTATAGACTATAGTTATTTGATTTCTGTGTGTTACACATGGAATTTTAATAAATTTATTTCAGAAATTCGTTTGTTTTTTCATAATAGGTCAAAGGCCAGTGTATCTATGCATTTGTGACTCCAGTTGAGGGTGTCGCGTATAGCGAAGATCTTAAGAAAAGTCTCATGCTTTCTGTCCGAACCAATGTAAGTTTTTTTTATGACTCGTTAAAAAGTATTGAGTTGTATTCGACGCTGTTGATAATTCCACTATGGTTTGAATCAGATTGGAGCATTTGCGGTGCCTGAAAAAATTCATTGGGCGCCAGGTCTTCCAAAGACAAGAAGTGGGAAAATAATGAGAAGAATTTTGAGGAAAATTGCTTATAGGCAGTTAGATGACCTTGGGGATATAAGCACGTTAGCAGATCCAAATGTTGTTGAGCAGATTATTGCGCTTGCTGATTTATAACATGTATACTACCAAAAATCAATGTTGGGTGTCGGTTTGATACAAAAAAATGATTTCACTTGTTGTTAGGTCGAACTTTTTTACGTTATGACTTCTTGTTGTATGTTTTTGTGTTTCACTGGATGCCTTCCATTTCATGATAGCATAGAAGATTATACAAACCATAATCATGCCCTATTTGATTTGATTAGTAGACAACTGTTGACGCAAAGGTGCCACTCAAGACCTTAGGTTTCAAAAGTAACTTATGAGGTTAACGTTAACCATTCAATAATAATACCTAAACGGCTGGCAAAATCAAAACAGTGATATAAGAAGAGGGTCCAAAAATACAGTACCAAACAAACATGTAAAAAGCCAAAAAGGATTATTCCCCATTCATGGGAAATACATTTTCCAGTACTGACCTCAACATTAACCCAAAATAAAAAACACAACCAAAGCCACTCCTTAAAAGATGCGAACCGGCTTTCCCATTGTTGTCTTCAAGTACAAGCACCGCACCTGAGTACATCAACAAACCTAACATATAAGAAACTCAAGCGTAAAATAACAATGCCATCAAAAGAAGGAGAATACAACTCACATTTTGCCAATTCTTTTTAAGTAAAGAAACCAAGAAATTGACACTCATTTGAACATTTTGGAAGATTTGCTTCTCTTCCATGCTGCAGTTTCCAACAGCAACTCCCATGCAAAGCACCTTCTTAAGTTGGAATTTGACTGTCGCTTTCGTCTCGTTGACTTTTGCCTCGAGAGATTCTTGGTGGGAAACAAGAGTAGGGAACTTACCTGAATTCAAGTCAATACCAAAATACATGTTACAAAAGCAACCAACTTTAATTTAAACGCAAAATCAATCAAAGCTATGCAGTTAATGAGGTAATATATCGGGATATCGGTAAAAGGACCGATATTTGAGATATAGGTTATATCGGTGAGATATCAGTAATTTTAATATCATGCAGTATTTATATATATAGCAAATTTACACTAACAAATCCGTGATATATCAGCGATATCAATCAAATTTTGGTGATATATTGGTTATATTGGTCAAAAATCAGTGATATATTCGTCAAATATCAGTGATATATCAGTCAATATCGATGATAATATAGGTAATGATGGTAATGATACTCAGACCGATATTTGACACCGATGGGAACCGATAACCAATATATCAACCATATATCAACGATATTAACTGCATAGATTCAAAGATGCACGTACCTGCTTTGTTAAGACCGGGGCCCAACAAACGAGGAATCTGCTTGATAACAGACTCAGAAGCCAAGAAAGCTTGATGCTTCTTAGCAAGTTTCTTCACCAATTTCTTGTTCTTGTTCAGCTTTTTTAAACCCTCAACATCCATATATTCAAGACCAATTTTTTGAGCCTGTAGTTACAAGAAAATAATAAATTCAATTGTCTATTGTGGCCTGTAAAATTTATAAATTTAAGTATTACTTTGATTGTAACAAACGGCTAAAATTCTGTTTATATAAACTTCGAATAAGTATGAAATAAACTAGAAGTAGCAATATAATATATGATTAAAGTATTAGTACGTGTAACCCTTAAGGGTTAGTTCAAGATGCTATTTGTTTGCAAAGTCGATATAATTACCTCTTCAACGTGTTGAGCATCTCCAAGCATGCAAACTTTAAGCTTGGGGCGAGGAATGTGTGGCAACTTCACGGTTCCACTGAAACGTTTGTCCTTTTGTGGATCGTAATTCTTCAAACCAATTTGTAGCTCAATGGTTTCAGTGAAGTTACGTTTCTTTTCCTTTGCATCCGTAGTGATCTGAGTAATTGCCTCTCTAAGGGCTTCACTTTGAAGCTTACTGCAGAATTAAAAAAACAGTCGATGTGTGTGGTAATTATCAATTTTGCTGCACCATTTCAACAATATAAAAGTAACAAACAAAAAACAAACTATGCTCAGTCAGACAAAATTATCTATTGTGATTATAAACTAAGAAATGTAATTTGTAATAGCAAATGAAAAACAATAAACAAGGTATTAAATAAATCCAGCTTTCGAAAATCCTATAGTTTTTTATCCAATGCCTTTAATAGAAGATAAATTCACAAACAATCGCAAAATAACAAAATGTAGATATACAAGCAAATGTCAGCTGAATCGAAAAAAGAATCCCCATCAAGGTACTACATAAACCTATCTAATGAGCTGATAAAAAATATATTAGTCAACATTTCATACACTCCCACATTGGCAACAATATCTAATTGAACTGATAAAAGATAAATAAATCAATAAATCAAACACAATTGATAAAGATAAAATTAGCCAAATTTCACACACAATTGATAATGGATAAATTAGTCGATATTTCATATGCATTTGGCCACAAACAATTTATAACAAATATATATAAATAAGCTGATAAAAGATAAGCAAATCATTATTTCATACACAAATGTAAAAGATGAAATTAGTCAATACTTCATACACAATTGATAATGAGGAAACCAGTAAACATTTCACATACAATTGCCACATATGTACAATAATGTATCAAAATAAGCTTCACACAGATCATCAACAAAAGAAAAACTCCAAATCCTATAGCAAAATCAATAACCATACCTCATTTTCGGAAACTTTTCCTCTCGATACCTTCAATTCTGCGAATAATCAACGACAAAAAACATAAGTTCAACATCAACGAACCCTAAGCATCAAAAACCACTCGCAACAGGATCTAAATTCATATAACTGATAATAACAAGCTAATTAATCAACAATAAGCATCAAACTACACCAAAATCATCATCATCAGATCATCTAGTATCAAAATATGTACATATGCAGAATACTGTTCAATCAAATCAAATTCAAACGGCTAAAATATGAAGAAAAAGAGCATACCTCTGAGAGTTAGGGTTTCAAAGTGCCGATAAGAGTTACGCACCAAAAACAGCTGATTGTAATATATGAGGCTGAAACCCTAAATGTTCTGTGAATGGGCCTTGCACTATTTGAGCTTTAAGTTTAAACTAGCCCATTAACAATTTTGGAGTAGGTGGGCTATCAGATACAATGGCCCATAGGCCCATACTGAACTAAATGAATGGTCGGGTATGGAATCGGGTTTTGAAGAGAGAGTAATCGGGTTTTGATCGGGTGGGGTCGGGTATACCCGGTTTTGAATTACAGGATATGAGCCCGGTAAATACCCGTCAGGTATGGAACCGGGTTGGAAATATCCCGGTTTTTTAATATCTGGTTTCGGGTTTTTTCGGGTAATGTATGACTACCGGTTTTTCGTGCACCTCTACTTGGTGGGCTTGTATGAATGTGTGCTTTATAAATGATTAGAATAGAATGATATAAAGATTTTAATTGTCTTCTACTCTACTACCTAATAAATGAATACAAAGTTGGACATATGTTACCTTCAGGATTGTATCAATATATACCCTACTAGGTTAGAATCTCGTATATTACATGAATTAAGTAAATGTAATGTTATATAAAAATAACAAAAAAGTTATGTTTTTAAAAAATCCGAGCCTGTGCGTTACTTGGGTTGAATAAACCTGTGTATTGCAACAAGATGACTATCAAATAATATTATAAAGATAATTTTGTATTTTATTTAGATAACCCGCTTGTAATTCTAGCACCGTAAGCAGGGCCGACCATGAGAATTCATGTATCTTGTTCGAGCTCAAAAAAACATGCCCTCGGGCCTTAACGAAATAAATAATTTAAACTAGTTGTTCATACAACCGTGAACCGTTGATAAAAATATAGCATTTGATAAACAATGCAATTAACAAAATACAAAATATAGTATTCGAATGAGTGACATACCGTAAAAACTAATAAAGCTAATAGCTAACCAATGATTTGTGAAGCCTTCCTTAAATTGGTGAATCAACTCTTCACAGTTTAAATCATACCTGAATTCGACAAAAAAAAAATGAATACGGGCCTGAATTTGACAATCGTTTTTGTATAAATTACCAACAATTTAGTCTTCAACACAACAGAAAAAAGGACATGAATTCGACAATAACTAACGCCTAAACAAGGGCCTGAATTCGACAAAAAAACATAATGATTAATAACTAATAAGGGCCTGAATGAGTGAATTTGACAAAAAAACAAAACATAACAACGGACAAAGGCCGATTGATGATTTGATGTTTACCTGAATACGTGATCCGTGATTCGTGATCGTGAGACTAAGTTCGTCGAACAGAATCTATCTGTGGTGGCCCATGGTTGCGTGCAAGACTGAAATCGAAGAACAAAAGAGTGCAGACTCTGTGGCTTCTGTGCGTGCATACTCTGTGAGTTATTCGTCGAACCAGGTCTATCTCCTATTCTCCTGCTATATGACGTTTCAATATCCACAGGGCACTAGTTGCTGCCCAACATGAACTAATTGTTTTTTATTAGTTTTTAAAATCATTTGGGTATTGGGCTCAGTAACCTAATCCTAATGGGCTAACTAATCTAAACTATATGATTTTTTTTTTGTAAGTAGGCCTATGTTATGTTAGTATTTGTTTGGCTATACCCTATTAATTTTTTTTACATATATAACATCGGATTTTTTTTAAAAAAATTATGTGCCCTAAGAAATCACGCGTCCTGGTCGGTGGTCCTGGTCGTAAGTTATAATTACAAGTACGTGTACATGTTATTTGATACTTTGTTTGTAATTATTGTTTATATATAAATAATATATTTTATATTATTAAGTTAGTATGCTCGGACAAACTATCGATACTTTTTTGTTTAGTTATGTTTTGACTATCTTAAAAACATGTAGAAATAAAAATTATTATTTAATATTATGTAGAACGGCACATAAACGTTATGGACCTCCCATTGCAAATGGTAGAAATTTCAGGTTGATGCTAAACTCAAAATCCGAACCATAGAGTTCTTTTTTCTTTAGATTGGTTCTTCAAGTAAAGGTTTGATTTTTGTTCAACCTTAACAAAATAAAAAATATAGTAAAATGCACAAAACGTCTTTTATGTTTCCTTAAATTTGTAGGTTTCAGCCTTAATGTTTAAAACTTGATAAAAACATCCTTTATATTTATTTTTGTTATAGGTTCCATCATTTACGACTAATCAAGTTAATTTTATCAGTTAAATTCCATCACATGCATAATATGTGAGGGTATATTCGTCATTTTATTTTCTTTTATAAAACCCACAAAAAAACAGTACCATTTCAATTCCTCTTCATCACCTTCAATTAAAAAACCTAACCCAGAATTGTTCATCACCTTCCATGATACCATTGAAAACCATTGAAATTCAAAAGAATGTGAAATGCAAAAGAATGTGAAATGCAAAAGAAAATGCTAGCTATTGTATTGCGTTAGTGGTTAAAGAGTGTACCAACATTCCCACCCAACTTTTGTCACATACTTTTTGATACAGGTTATTGAATTCAAACAACAAGACTTGGTAAAAAGAAATGTATTCTGATTCTGACTATTTACATCGCCATTTGACTCCAACCGATGAGTCTTTGTGGGTCGGTTTACTTTTAAAGAGGAGTTCGAAACAGGAAGATGAATTTAGTTGGAGGATGATGTATATGATGGTTAAGAATTTGGGTGGTGATGTAAGGACCTGCAAAAATGTCATAAAATATCCCGTAGGTGAAAAACCGAACCCCTAAAACCCTAATTTTTATGAAAAATCAAGGAGAAAGAATTAAGGAGAGTCTTCGCGGGGCGCGACAGCTCTGCAAATATCCGGATAACGATCAAGGTCATGTGTCATACACGTGGCAGACCTAGGGTGTGACACGGCAGCCCTAGCCGTAGCTAGGGTGGCCCTCGCTGGGCGCGTAGAACGGCCTTAAGGCCTTCGCAGGCCGCGACAAACTCAAATTTTAGCTATAAATTCGACGTTGCATGGCCAGTTCAAGTTGCTCGAAAATTTCCGCTAAAACAGCTTTCTTTCTGTTCGAAAATTCAACTTAAGTGTCGAAACGTTGCTGCGATAACGGGGTAATAACTCGATCACTGCTACGATATAATGTCCGATCGATTGAAACCGATCCGATGGATGTTTAAGTGCTGCCTAAATTCGGGCTATACTTTGTCATTCGTCGTGAGGGTTTTGATTTCGTGAAATTATCGTAAATGTTGTATTAAGTTACCAACCTAGTTTCGTTTGCATTATTTAACTAGGTTACCAGGCTTAATCAGTAGGCATACTCTGACCGTCTAAACTTGCAATGTGAGTCATTCTCCCTTTTCTGTCGCGGCCCCCGACCCAGTTGCCCGGTCCGGAAGCCGCTGGACAGAACCCCGTGGTATTGGTGGTTGATTTGGCAGCGGAAAATTTAACAGGATCGTTTAAGCTGAAAACACCCAATTATTTTATTTCCAGTTTTGGGACAAACCCCTTGATTTATAATAAAGGAATTTCACTGGGAAATCCCCTTATTACAAAACATGTTTATTTATTTACTGAGCCACTTCATTCAAGCTGGAGTGCCACACGACACTTTTCCTTGTTCACAGTAAATCACCTGAAACATGTTTAAAAAAAGATTTTATCAGCGGGGAAATACTGGCGAGTCATTCAATTTGTACAAAACGACACATTGTTATAATCTACAGTATTAAGAGTGATTACAATGTTTATATATCAACCAATTACCCCAAATCGGTATTTGTCACTCGACCGTATCTGTGACTATGGTCATATCACCCATTGGCTACCCCGTTGTCCAATGGTGACGGTTATCAAGTAATGTATACAAAACCCCACATACTGACAGTAATTGAAGATTACAAAGACTTAATCCATGTACTTATAACTTTGAAAATAAATAGGGTTTTGGAAACAGCTTGGTAAAAAGAGAATGACTCACATTGCAAGTTTAGATGGACAAAGTATGCCTACTGATTAAGCCTGGTAACCTAGTTAAATAATGCAAACGAAACTAGGTTAGTAACTTAATACAACATTTAAGATAATTTCACGAAATCAAAACCCTCACGACGAATGACAAAGTATAGCCCGAATTTAGGCAGCCCTTAAACATCCATCGGATCGGTTTCAATCGATCGGACATTATATCATAGCAGTGATCGAGTTATTACCCCGTTATCGCAGCAGCGTTTTGACACTTAAGTTGAATTTTCGAACAGAAAGAAAGCTGTTTTAGCGGAAATTTTAGAGCAACTTGAAATGGCCATGCAACGTCGAATTTATAGCTGAAATTTGAGTTTGTTGCGGCCCGCGAAGGCCTTAAGGCCGTTCTACGCGCCCCGCGAGGGCCACCCTAGCTACGGCTAGGGCTGCCGTCTCACACCCTAGGTCTGCCACGTGTATGACACGTGGCCTTGATCGTTATCCGGAGATTTGCAGAGCTGTCGCGCCCCGCGAAGACTCTGCTTAATTCTTTCGCGGCCCGCGAGAGATCATAAAAACTTGATTTTCTTGATTTTTCATAAAAATTAGGGTTTTAGGGGTTCGGTTTTTCACTTACGGGGTATTTTAGGACATTTTTGCAGGTCCTTACATCCTCCCCACCTTATTTAAAATCTTGTCCTCAAGATTTACTGAAACAGGTAAGGATACTTTCGCTTCATTTCAGATTCCAGTTCCCATGTGTACTCAGGTCCTCTTTTCGAATCCCACTTTACTTTGACCAGTACCAATCTCCTGTTTTTGAGGTGTTTGATCTTTTCGTCTTCTATTCGGAGCGGTTTCTCAACAAATTTTAACTTTTCATTTACCTCTATATCTTGAAGAGGTACTACCAGGGATTCATCAGATAAACATTTCTTGAGATTAGATACATGAAACACATCATGTACCCCGGCTAGCTCTTCTGGTAGTTGTAATTGATAGGCAACTGGTCCTATTCGTTGGGTAACTGTGAACGGTCCTATATACCTTGGACTTAGCTTTCCTTTCTTACCGAATCGAACTACCCCTTTCCACGGAGAAACTTTCAAGAGTACCTTGTCTCCAACTTGAAATTCTAACGGCTTGCGTCGATTGTCTGCATAACTCTTCTGGCGGTCTCTGGCCATTTTCAGTCTTTCCTTGATCTGGGTTATCTTGTTGGTGGTTTCCTGCACAATCTCGGGACCTGATAATTGACTTTCTCCTATTTCTGCCCAGCATACTGGAGTTCGACATTTTCGTCCATACAGTGCTTCGAACGGGGCAGCATTGATGCTTGTATGATAACTATTGTTATAGGAGAATTCTATTAGTGGTAAGTGGTCATCCCAATTTCCACCGAAATCTATTACACATGCCCTGAGCATGTCTTCTAGGGTTTGGATCGTCCTTTCACTTTGTCCATTTGTTTGGGGATGGTATGCAGTACTTAAATTTAATCGCGTCCCCATTGCTCGTTGGAAGCTTGTCAAAAAATGTGAAGTGAAACGACTATCCCTATCTGACACAACGGAGAGTGGAACTCCATGTAGTGATACTACCTCGTCTACGTATAGCTTTGTCAATCTCTCCATGCTAAAGGTTTCCTTCATTGGTAGGAAATGAGCTGATTTGGTTAATCGATCTACAATCACCCAGATTGCATCGTTACCTCTCCTGGTCTTGGGTAACTTAGTAACAAAATCCATTGTTATTAGTTCCCATTTCCATATAGGCATTTCTAATTGTTGAAGTAAACCTGAAGGTTTCTGGTGTTCTGCCTTAACTTGCGAACAAGTTAGACACTTGGAGACGTATCTAGCTATGTCCTTTTTCATTCCTATCCACCAAAAATTATTCTTTAAATCTTGATACATCTTGTTATTACCAAGATGCATCGTATACCTAGATTTATGAGCTTCCTCTAATATCTTATCTCTTAAGTTTCCTTGTCTAGGTACCCAAATCCTTTTCTTATGGAATCTCCAAATTCCATCAGTCCCTTGTTCTAATTCCTTTATCCGTCCTTTCATTCCTTCAGCATCATCCTTGATTGCTGTTTCTTGAACACTTTTCAGTTGTTTCATTAAATCTAACTGTAGATTTAATCTAAGAGCACGAACTCGCCTTTGCTTTTCATGGTACTTACGACTTAGGGCATCTGCTACCACATTTGCCTTTCCTTCGTGATATAGGATATCACAGTCGTAATCACTTAAAATTTCCATCCATCTTCTTTGCCTCATGTTTAATTTTTTTTGCCCAAATATATACCTTAAACTCTTATGATCTGTATATACAATAAACTTACTTCCGTACAGATAATGTCTCCAAATCTTAAGGGCAAAAATTATTGCTCCTAATTCTAGATCACGAGTCGTATAATTTTCCTCGTGCTTTTTCAATTGTCTTGATGCATATGCGATTACCTTTTTGCGTTACATTAGCACACAACCTAATCCTAGCTTAGAGGCATCGCAGTAGACTTTAAAATCTTTGTTTCCTTTGGTAAGGCAAGAATTGGGGCATTTGTTAATCTTTTCTTTAAAATCCTAAAGGCCTATTCTTGCTTAGATCCCCATTCAAACTTAACAGTTTTACAGGTTAACTTGGTTAATGGAACAACTATCTTAGAAAAGTCTTTGATGAAACGCCTATAGTAGCCAGCTAATCCTAGAAAACTTCTAACTTCGGTAGCTGGTTGCGGGACCTTCCAGTTTATGATCGCTTCTATCTTGGAGGGATCTACATGAATGCCTTCGTGATTTACCATATGTCCTAAAAATTGCACATCATGTAGCCAAAATTCACACTTTGAGAACTTGGCATAAAGCTTTTCCTTTCTTAACAAAGTTAAGAGTGCATGCAGGTGCTCACAATGTTCGTCCGGACTTTTGGAATAAATAAGTATATCGTCGATGAAGACAATTACAAATTTATCCAGATACGACTTACAGATCCTATTCATCATGTCCATGAATGCTGCAGGAGCATTCGTTAATCCAAAGGGCATGACTGTAAATTCGTAGTGACCATACCTAGTCCTGAAGGAAGTTTTGGGTATGTCTTCTTCCTGTACCTTTAATTGATGATATCCGGAGCGCAAATCTATCTCAGAGAAATACCTAGCTCCTTGGAGTTGATAAAAAAGATCATCAATTCTAGGTAATGGGTATCGATTCTTAATGGTAACCTTATTCAATTCCCTATAATCTATATACATTCGCATCGAACCATCCTTCTTTTTCACGAACAACACAGGTGCTCCCCAAGGGGATGAACTAGGTTGTATGAATCCTTTGCTTAACAATTCATCTAACTGCTTTTTCAGTTCTAACATTTCTGTGGGTGCTAACCGATAAGGTGCCTTAGCTATTGGAGCAGTTCCAGGAATTAGCTGAATTCTAAATTCTACTTCCCTCTTCGGTGGTAATCCAGGTAGCACTTCTGGGAATACATCAGGGTATTCTGATACTATTGAGATTTCTTTAAGTTCTTTGCTTTTAGCGTTAATGATCACCGAGATCATATACACTATTCCTTGTTTTCGTTCATAACTAGCAACTTTCATTACTGAAATGAATTTCATGGGTTTACGCGGCTTATCTCCTACAACCAAAATTACTTCTCCTGTGGGTGTATGAATTTCTATGGAATTTCGATCACATAGGATTCGAGCATGGTTGGCTTCTAACCAATCCATTCCTAACAAGACATCGAATCCTGCTAAATTCATAGGTAGAAGGTTTGCAGAAAATTTATGACCTGAGAGTTTTATTTTTCCTTCTTGGAGAACTTTATCTATATTAACAGAATTTCCTTCTGCAGTTTCTACTGTATAAATTTGCCTAAGTTTGGTCAAAGGTAGGTTAAGAGCTTGGCAGAATAAAGTATTTATGAAACTTTGGTTTGCACCAGAGTCAAATAATACTTTTGCGTAAACGTCATGTACAAGAAACGTACAAGCTATCACATCCGGAATCAGATCTGCTTCTTGTGTAGTTAGCTGGAAGGCTCTTGCATTCTTTTTATTAGTTTCTTCAGTTGCTTTTGCCTTGTTGTCAACTGGCTTGACCATTTTAGGGCATTCTGGTCCAAAATGCCCAGCTTCTCTGCAATTGTAGCAGATCTTTGATTTCTTCCTGCACTCATCCTCTCGGTGCCCAGGTGCTTTGCAGAAATTACAATTTTCCTGACATTTTATAAAATGTTTCTTTCTACAGTTTCTGCAGAATGGAGGTGTGGAAGATTGCACAGTTCCCTTTTTCTTAAAGTTATTCTTAGTATTACCCCCACGAAACCCTTGGGTAATCTTCTTGGCCAATTCCCTTTTCCCGTTTTCTTCTTTTGTGCGCACCGTCCATTAGTCAGGGTGTTGGCCAATTCGACCGCATCGTCAATCGTGCGGGGTCTCGCAGCTTTTCCTATGTCACGAATTTCGCTAATTAGTCCCCAAATGTAGCGAGAAATAAGCACCGGTTCTGGCGAGGCCAGAGTTGGTACTATTCTAGCATACTCGAAAAATTTCGAAGTATACCCTCGACAATCAACGTCCACCATCCGGTGGTTCAGGAACTTGTTTGTCATCTGTTCCTTTTCATAGGAGGGACAAAACTTTCTTTCCACCAATTCCTTAAATTCCTCCCAACTCATGGCATAAGCCACGCCACTTCCCTTGGCTTGCAGTACCGTGTTCCACCATTCTAACGCCTCTTCCTTGAAAAGGTGGGATGCATACATCACCCTATCTTCCTCTGCGCATTTACTTATTTTGATTACCGCTTCGGTCTTTTCTAACCAACGTAGTGCGGCAGTCGCTCCCTCATTGCCTGCAAATTCGACTGGCTTACAGGCAAGAAATTCTTTGTAAGTGCAACCAGGTGTTGCCACTTTCATTTTCTTAAGTAACGGGGCTTGAATTACATTATTGTTATTGCCGCCCCCATTCACACTGTGACTGAAATTATCGTCACGGGTGCGTTTGCTATGTGATAGTCCCGTAACGATCCGATTTCAGTCTCGGTTCGATAAAAGATAATGAGACGGGTGATTTTGAGCCAAGAACTGTAACACCTCGACACGTCCTATAATGTGTTGACACGTGTCATATGTTTGAACGTGTGAAAGAATGTTATGAAAGGATTAAAGTTGACAATCATGGAAAGTATGTGAATATACGAGTTCTAAATGTCAACAGTGAATAAATATATTGTACATTAACCCTACATGGTGTTTATATCACCAAACGAATAAATCATGGATCATACGAAGCTAAAAGTGAGAGATTACAAACTACAGGGGTTCAATGTGTCAACATGTTTAAGTTATACCTCTGAGTGACCTTTTGACAAACCCAAAGCTTTGTAACGGTTAATTATGCTCACTAGAATGCACGATATAAATTTCATAAAGTTTCGTTATCGTATGAGAAAGTTATGATCAAATTCGTATGCGAAGGGTTTAAAGCGTTAACGTTGAAAGTTATGACTTTTCGGGTTAACCAGAAATGTCCAGGGACTTGGCAAAGTGGGTACAAGTCTTAAGGCCCTTGTAGGTAAATAAGAAGGGGTCAAAGTGCAAAAATACAAGTTAGTTGACCTTTCGAAAGGCCAAGGGACAATATGCAAAAACTTGAAAATGTGAAAGCTGACAACAGGGCTCAGGCAGGCCGCGTAAAGGCTAACAAGACCTTACGCGGGCCGCGTCAGACGCCCAGATACAGAAACATCAGACAACAGCCTGTATTCGCGCTCAACCGACCTTTAACTGATATTTTCACATTGTGGGCGACCCCTAAACAGTCCTAGACACTTAGGGACACTTGTGGATGAATTGTGGTCAGTGGTAGACTTGTGTGTCAACATTCTATGGTGATTTGATCACTATATAAGACCATGAGTTGCAACCAAGTTCATCACATCTTCCATCTGTACTTTGGATCACTTCTGGAGCTCAAGACTTCTCTCAAGTGATCTCTGGTCGTTCATAGGACTCTTGTAAGTTTGCTTAACCTTTCTTAGTTAAGTTTTTGCTTAGTTTTAGCTTAAAAGTCAAACCGTCGTAATTAACGGTTGACTTCAAGATTAATCACTAATGGTCCAGTGATTAGTCGAATTGAAAGTAGTTATAAGCTGGTAATTATGTGGGTAATAAACCCTCAAAAGGGTTCCCCCTGATTCCCACTCTAACTAGGTCAAATGTCGGGTCAAACTTATTATTAAAAAGTCAACAGGATACTTATTTTCTAATTTATGCATGATTAGCAATGTAGAACACATACAACCTATTTGATCATTAATATAACTTGGTAATTAGTGTAAGAACATGTCTAAACATGTTCAACCCGACAATTTACTGTTTAGACCCGGTTCGGAACCGAAAGTCGCAAAGCCTTGACTTTTGCTTTGACTTCAGTTCTGACCCGTTATGGTATGTTTTAGAAATACCTAAGAGCTTCATTTGGACCAGGTTACATGCTAGTATAACCCTCTGTGATTATACACCATGGTTCATTAGTTAACCAATTAATACGTATGATTCCGTTAATTGCCCATATGTTGACCATTATGCCCTTTTCACTTTAAAACGTGATTTGTGAAAATGTAAAAGTGTAGAAACCTTAGTTACTGACATATAAACTTGTATGCAAAGTTTGACATCAGTTTGAGGTGTAGATTGAGAGTTATGCTCATTAGCGTAATTAAGAAGCTTTATGTTAATTAAACGGCGTAATTAGCGTATAGCCTATTTAAACTCACTTTTTAATATCAAACTTATTACCCACTGATGTAATATATTATTTTTGGATTTTTGAAGATTTTTAATTAATTTTAGGCTGAGCATAACTAATAGTCGTAGGCTTAATCCGGTAATTGTCGGTTTTGCCCTTCCGGGCCATAAAATGAGTTTTACATATCTCATCGACTCCAAACCTTTTGCTACCGATCTTAAATGATAAATAAATTATTTTAAACCTCCTGGAATAATAAAGATATCATATTTCTATATAGAACCCGGAAACGGCTTCTAATCGCCTAATTAAGCGTTTTAACGCCTAGTATGTACTAGAACTATTTTAAACATACAAAGGGTGATACCTACTGATATTTGAGGTAAATTATAATATTTTAACAGTAAGCAAAGGTTGTTTAACTCAGACTTCAGTTTTGAGGTTTTCGGCTTATGTGAAATTACCAAAATGCCCCATACGGTGCATAGTTTGGTTATAATTGATAAATTTCACATACATACAATACCCTACTGATATAACTTAGCAAATTGATTATCTTTGCTGATTACATCAGACCTGTAACTCAGGATACTACTTAAACTCTGTTATCACCTTATAAATGACCAAACTACCCCTACGGGGCATAGTTTGTGTTTAAATTCATTTCGGGCATAATAAATGATATCTTACTGATGTCACAACATATTTGGAGCATATTAACTTAGGAAACCTGTAAATGGCTCTCATTATTACCTGTTACGCTTATTACGCGTTCGGTTCGGTTTATGTAACCAGTTTACATAAATTAGCCGAAACGGGTCAAACCTTATCGGTTTTATCTCAAAATCCAGAATGTGTATAATATACCCGTATTAAAAAAGTCTTCATACTTGTTGGGTCCAAATCACATTCTATCCGGTCATCGCTTAATCGTGCGTACGAACCGTATCTTTGAAACTAACCGGTCTAAGCTTAAGCTTAATTAAAAACCCGTTAGGATTCTAATAGGTTATTATAAACATTCGTTCCAGATTAGGAGTACCAGTAAAAGCTACTTGTATTTGCTTATTGTGATTATTACATTGCTCAGGTAAATACTTTTAACTTATTTTCCCTATACGGGCTTGGGTTACGGTATATAAAATACCGCTTGGTCGGGCATCAAATCTTCCATCGTTTGGTGGTTAATTGAATAATTTGATCGGCCCGTTTAAACAGTTTTGTTTACTTAAAAGCCTTTGGGGGGTTAATGACCATGTCCCGGATATCCTTGGCATCATTTTACGAAATGGCCACGACCTAAGCGCGGAGTGTAGGCGTACACTCGTCAGTGCATAAATAGTTGATGTGGTGTGTCTATTGATCTTTAACCCGGTACGTCCGGGCTACTGAACGCATAAGGAACATGTAATTCGTTCACAAGATTATATATATTTAAATAATTCTCCCAAGTTATAAAATGTTTATGCCACGTGCATCCAAATCAATTTTTAATCATTTTTAAAATGAGTCAGTTGATTGTATTTACCAGTGTAAACTGACGTATTTTCCCAAAAAGATTAAATGTAGGTACTAAGCGTAATTGGCTGGGATTTCTCCTTAGCATCAATAGAAGTCTCGCAAGCTTAAGATGCCTAAAGTCTGTTGAACTATTGTTTCCATTTTATTTTCGATCCGTCTGTGGATAAACAATCGACAGTTGTGATATTTGATATTACAATATTATATTCGGTTGAATTATATCTTACAATTTGCTTCCGCTGTGCATATTAAATATTGTGTTGTTTGACTATTATGTTGCCAACCACGTCACGATACTCCCCACCGGGCCCACCGGTGACACGTGGAAATCGGGGTGTGACAGGTTGGTATCAGAGCCAACACTGAGTGAATTAAACACTAGCCTTTTGTGTTTAAACTCAGATACACAATTGCACATATCTAAACTTTCGAGTCTAGACAAATAACATAGGACAAATTCTACTTTGTTTGATTTTGTTGTCCTTTATTTTATTTTATATATTCTTGTCGTTATCTTATGTTGTATTGACAGGATTAATTATGCCGCCAAGATTCTTTAGACGTAGAGGACGAGGCAATGGGCCAATCACCACCCCCAATGACGACGAGGCAGGACCATCGCATATGCGAGCTCCTTCTACCACCGAGAGTGACGATCCTCGACAGAACCGGAGGAACCTTTTCGAGCCGGCTAGACGGTCGGTTTCGCACAGTTCGACGCCTCCTGTTCACAACTCTTATGGGCCACATTCGGAAAATGAGCCCAATAACCCTCAACCTTCCTACATACCTTTACAGCGATCTTTATCGCACCACTCTTTTGGTGACCCTACACCTGTTTTCATGGGCCGGTTTAACCCGGTAAATTTTATACAAGAACCAGTGGGTTTTAACCCATTGGGACCGGAGGATCACTTCTCGGGAGACAACGCTATGGATATGGACGAGGACACGGATCCCGTCGAACCTGCCAGTGGTACACCGAACCATCCCATAGAGATCTCGGATGGATCTTCTTTCCACGGATCACCCTACGGTGGTCCAGACAGCTTTCAGGCGAGGTTTACTCAGCACGAGTGGTACTTCACACCCTCGCACCATTCATCACCTCACCAACAGCAGCAACAGCAGCAGCAGGATCCCTCTGTGGATTCCCGATTTGTGGCAGTCACGCCACCGCCTCCACCGCCACCAGTTCAACCGGCACCTCCACAACCGCCAAGGCGTAGGAGAACCGGAGCGCGGATGTCCGCGCGAGGAGGAGATTTTCATTTCAGCTCTCCTCGACAATCAAGTGGCAGTCACTATCCGCCACTTCCGGAAGATCCACAAATGGGTGGACCTTCGCAACCAGTTGCACCGCAACCACCTCCAATGGGTTTTGATAACCCGATTCCAGCATACACGGGTTCTATGGCGTACAACCCTTTTGAACAACCAGCTCACACCAACTACGGATACGCTGAAGCCGACCCGTACTTGGTAGCGTCTAATTACAACGCCTTTAACCCGGAAGGACAGTATGGAGCTCCGTGGGGAGGGATACCCGACTCATGGGTACCAAATACCTAATAGACCTATTATTCGGACGCAATCGCAGCCGCCAAGGTTCTCCCCACCAGAGCGTGAAGAAATTCTGCAAAGGCTGGACCAAGTAGAGCGAGACTTCCACCGCGACCGCAGGGAGAGACAAAGCTTCTTCCAAGGATTGACAAGCTTGATCAAATGGAAGAGCAAGAAGGACCACTAAATCCTTCCAATTGTTGTTAAACCCCTGCGTGGGCCAGTCTTGCTGTATTAGCCCCTGTGTGGGTATGTTTGTTTGCTTGACCCCTGCGTGGGTCTATCTTTCTGTTAACCCCTACGAGGGTATGATGTTATTGTATAAGTCCCTGCGTGGACTATTATGTTATTTGTGTAAGTCCCTGCGTGGACTATTATGATGTTTGTTGTTAAACCCCTGCGTGGGTAAGTCCTTGTTTAAACCCCTGCGTGGGTAAGTTTGTTTATTTAAAAAGTCCCGTTTAGGGCGACGTGTAACCTTTTAATAAATTAATGGGATGTAAGTTTATAAATTTCATTTTTGCTATTATCTGCATAAATATACTACATGAAATAAATAAATCAAAATCATTCCTTTTAATAATAATCTGCCTATTTAAATATTGAATAAGAATCTTAAGAGTGAAACCTAGCCTGAGTGTCATTATGAAGACCTGGCCATGATGGTAAGACCTGTTTAAAAGATTCGTATCCCTGTTAACATCTGAAAATATGTTAACATTCCTGGCAGATGTGATTCATTAAAATCACACACGTCATTCTTATTATTGGATTCTTCAAAAGATTCCTAACCCAATTTAATGATCTCTGAATCATGGGTTTAGGTCATCAATTAAGATGATCATATTTTTACCATACGTTGGTAATATAGTGCCTACGGGCCTTGCTCATTTCTATATGAGCCAAAAGACGGTGGTAGCGATGACTTCCTGTCAGATAAAGGTAATGAACTAAAGTTCAAACCTTCATGCTTTGATTCTCTGAAATCATAGCTTATAATTTAAAATGTCATTGTGACTAGGCCTTTTGTGCCACAAATAAAACTGCTATTGTTTTATAATTAGGATAAATTATAATAGAAATCCTAAATAAATATGATTAATAAATTAACCAAATATGGTCTCTGTTTACCATGGTTAATGAATTACCCTAAGGGGCAATTCCATAATAAACTCCCAAATAAACTATTGTCCTTGTTTTCTGTAACAGTTCAATTAAAATGGCTAACTCAGACGAAATTAATAGCCATCCAGTGGAGAATATTGAAAACGCCCGAGTTCATTTAACGGGTGCTGAACTGAAAGCGTTGGTAGACGACGCAGTTACAAAGGCCTTGGAGCGGCAGTAAGAAGAGTATAGTGGGACTAGAAGTAGGACCCTATCTAAGCCGCATTCAAAACCTAAAACACACTCTGAGGCTCACAGCAAGCCACCTTCCAAGAAGGAAGAACCGAAGAAAGATGATGATAGACTTTCCTTAAACCACCACAGTGCTCCATCTCAACAGATTGTACTAAATCAAGAACCCCGTGGTAAGGGTTGCTCCTGTAAATACTTTGTCTCGTGCAAGCCCAGAGATTTTACTGGGGAAAAGGGAGCCATTGACTGCATGACGTGGTTAGACGAGATGGACACATTTGTGGATATCAGCGGATGCGCTGAGAGGGATATAGTCAAGTTTGTATCGCAATCTTTTAAAGGCGAAGCTTTAGCCTGGTGGAGATCACTGATTCAAGCCACCGGGAAGATCCCATTGTACAACATGTCTTGGGAACAATTTGTTGCCCTCATCAGGGAAAATTACTGCCCCCAGCATGAGGTTGAGAAGATAGAGTCTGATTTTCTATCATTGGTTATGACAAACCTTGACTGTCAAGCTTACCTCACGAGCTTCAATACAATGTCCCGGTTGGTTCCGTATCTGGTAACCCCGGAGCCAAAAAGAATAGCTCGTTTTATCGGTGGTTTAGCCCCGGAAATTAAGGCAAGCGTGAAGGCTTCTCGGCCAGCTACCTTCAGATCTGTAGCTGACATATCATTGTCCCTCACTTTGGATGCGGTCAGGCAAAGATCGCTGAGGAACAAAGATGCTGAGAAGAGAAAACGTGAAGATGATAATTCACGGAGGTCGAGCAAGAAGCACCGTGGAAACGGTGACAACAAGAAGGGGTCTGAGTCAAGGAAAGATGGGCACCAGTCTGGTGATAAGCCCAAATGCAAGATTTGCAAGAAACAACACTTTGGGAAGTGCAGACTCGAATCGAACTCGCAAAGAACTTTTGCTTGCGGAATATGCAAGTCCAAGGATCACAAGACCTTGGATTGCAAAAAGCTGAAAGATTCAACTTGCTACAGCTGTAATGAGAAAGGGCACATTAAAACCAACAACCCTAAATACGCCAAGAAGCCTGAAGAGGCCAAGAAGACCAATGCTAGGGTCTTTAGAATGGACGCAAAGGAAGCGGTTCTAGACGACAATGTGATTACAGGTACTTTCCTTGTAAATGATGTCTATGCAAGAGTACTTTTTGATTCAGGCGCTGATAAGTCTTTCGTAGATCATAAGTTTTGCAAATTGCTGAATTTACCTGTCAAAACCTTGAGTATAAATTATGAGGTAGAGTTAGCAGATGGCACCTTAGAAACCGTCTCAACTGTGTTAGATGGATGTGTTATATCCATTAAGAACCACTCTTTTCCTCTGTCTCTACTTCCCTTTAAATTGGCCGGTTTTGACATAGTTTTGGGTATGGACTGGTTATCTCATAACCAGGCCCAGATTGTCTGCAATAGAAAGCAAGTAGTGATAAAGACTCCGTCTGGTGAACCACTTACCATTCGGGGAGATACCCAGTATGGGCTGCCTGAGCAAGTGACTATGCTCAAGGCTTCAAAGTGTTTAAAGAAGGGTTGTGTCATCTACATAGCACAAGTGATTATTGATGAGCCTAAACCGAAGATAGAAGACATCCCGTCATTTCTGAATATCCAGAAGTTTTTCCTGAAGATCTACCTGGTTTACCACCAGATAGGCAAGTGGAATTCAGAATTGACATCATCCCCGGAGCAGCACCTGTTGCTAGAGCACCTTACCGGTTGGTGTCACACCCCCAAAATCCACCTGCGGAGTACCACCGCTTGGAGGCGTGAGTGACCAGGATCCAGCCACCAATCATATTGAACAAGCATATGAGTAGTTATAAAAATCCAACCAATACAATTGGTGTTCAAACAAAACATAGTTAAGTTGCAAGCGGAAGCATAAGTCTTAAATCCAAACATAAGTTTAATTGTTTCAAAATTTAACATGGCACACGGCCGTCCATGTCCCACAACGATCCTCCTCCATGCAAGCTCCAGTTAAGAACCTAGGGACCTGCAAAGCATGTAGTAACGAGTCAACAACAAGTTGAGTGAGTTCACGGTTGGGTGTTCGTTTTAAGTTGTTTCGAAAACAGTTTCCTTTATCTGGCATCCTGCCGTGGGGATTACCCCATAGTTTGAAAAACGTGACTAGTTTATTCCCGGTTACTCTGGCAATCCAGCCGTGGGGGCTACCCCGTGTTAGTTATCTGGCATTTCGGCCGTGGGGGCTACCCCATGTATACTACTAGACTCGTTACCATATCGACTGCTGACTGTAGTCATGTTTATGTGCCCTGAAACTGTCAATGTCTATCATCATTGACGTGCCCCAGATCCATTAGTTCACGCCCGTCCTCTGCGGCACGGTGTGAGGTTTGTCAGACCTAAATAGCGCTATCTAACTAATGACCCGCTCGCCATTGGCCCGGCGATTAAGTCGATATAAAAATGAGGGACTTCGTGATAGAGTTTTGGTCTAGTACGAGTTATCTGTCCATGAGGACGAGGAATTACATTCCTGAACCTTTGCTGTCCTACCCAAGGAGGACGAGGAACCCATGTTCCTTAACCCCAATTCCCGACCCCTGGGAATCCCATGCTTTGTAGAGGGTGTGAACTCACCTTGGTTTGCTCGGTAGAAACACAGAAAAGTCAAACAAGCAATGTTGTGGCTACTCACGTCCTATCATAGTTGTATCATACCAATCAGGTTCGTATTCAAACAGTGCACGTATGTTTCTAGCATAATGCATTCAAGTATCGTTCATGGCATACACGTTTGTTCATGGCAGTTCAACAATATCCACATTCAATCATCGACACATAAAATCTGTGCATCAGGCCCAAGAGTCCAGCCCAATCACTTAAGTCCGAAATGAGGTGCAAGTCCAAACAGTGTGTATCTGCGTATAGTCTCGAGTCGCAACTAGGCGTTTGCGACTCGCAACCTGAGTCGCAATCATGGTCTCGGTTCATGCTGTTTTGGTCTCGAGTCGCAACCGGACTCGTAACTGTGGTTTCGAGTCATACGGTTTATGTGCTGATCTTGTGTGGTTTCGAGTCGCAACCAGGTTTTTGCGACTCGCAATCTGTGTCGCAACCGGGGATCTCGACTCATCATGCGCTGGTTTCGAGTCGCAACTGGAGGTTTCGGTTGGACATGAGCTGATTCTGCACAGTGTACTATCCAATGGAAATTTGGTTTCATGAAACAGTTTGTACTACCCACATAAACATGTTTTCTTATCTAATAGTTTGCTAAAATGGATCAAACATAACAGATTTCAAATATTCAAGCATGTTCATATCACATTCAAGTTGTTCTTCATATGTTCATCATGTTCATCATAATATCCAATAGTTCATCATGTTCATAACTTGAAACAACAATCAAAATATTCAAACAACTAATCCGATTTCCACATATGTGCAGCCATTTAACAAGCATTTGATTTGTAACCTAAGAGCATGCAATCCGATTTCATAACATCAACAACTAATGATTAAACCACATTTAAATCACAAGATCTCCTTAACTCATCATACAACATGTATTAAAATCGAGACATGTTTAACCGATTATCATCAACATACACATCCGAGAATATGATAAAGCCATAATCATACATTTTCCACTTATTAATACATGAAGACAAGCATTCAATCATCATTTGTACAATTATCCTAGCTACACCATGTCATTCACAACATTTAACAATAACAACAACATAAAACACTAACCGGTTGTGAGATGGTGCCGAGTTGGTAAGGAAGATGAGTGTTCGAGTGATGATGATGAGCTTAACCGGGTCTCCTTGTGGTCACCGGTTTGATCCGAGAACGAGGGAGGAGAGGTGATGTTGTGGTTTAGGGTTTTGGTGAGGGAGAGTGGAGAGTGTGTGTATTAGAGGGGTATGAGTGTTGTTTGCCCAAAACATGCCAAGTGTGACTATCATGAGAATTATATACTTGTTTCACTTGTGCACCCTAATGGGTCTTTGAATGGGCTAAGGGGTGTGTGGCCCAACCGGCCCACATGTTACGGTTCACTCGGTTCATATACATACCCGCATACACACATAAGCATACACATAACATAACACATAATCATATAAGTTCACATGTATTCATTAAATCATCAAATCAGTTAGTCACTAAACGTTCAAGCACACAACGAAAGGTTCTAAATTTCGAGTTGTCACATCATCCCCAAGTTGAAAGAAATTTCGTCCCGAAATTTGGTAAGCACTCACTGAGGAAGCTAGTTAAGTTGTATGGTTTTCCCGGTTTTCCTGGGGTGTCACATCCACCCCCCGTTGATCTGGAATTTCGTCCCGAAATTCCGTAGCTTCGGCCTCAGTAGTGGGTGTACTGTTTGCGAACAGCTGGGGATACTTTTGTTTCATTTGATCTTCGCGCTCCCAGGTGAACTCTGGGCCGCGACGTGAGTTCCAACGAACTCGAACGAGAGGTATCCTGGTGCTCTTGAGGACCTTAACATCCCGGTCCGTGATTTCGACTGGTTCCTCGACGAATCGTAACTGTTCGTCGATAGTGAGTTCCTTCAGAGGAACTACGTGGGTTTCATCTGACGGACACTTCTTCAGATTTGACACGTGAAAAACGTTGTGAACTGCACCGAGTTCCGCCGGTAAGTTCAGTCTGTAGGCCACCCTGCCTATTTTCTCAATGACCTCGAAAGGTCCAACGTATCGTGGGTTAAGTTTACCGCGTTTACCAAAACGAACCACACCCTTCCAGGGTGAAACTTTGAGTAGTACCCGCTCCCCAACCTGGAGCTCAAGTGGTTTCCTGCCCATGTCGGCGTAAACTTTCTGACGTTCGCGAGCGGCCGTCATGCGTTTTCGTATCTGAGCGATTTGCTCGGTTGTATCTACCACATATTCTGGACCAGTGATCTGACTATCTCCCACCTCTGCCCAACAAAGAGGTGACCGGCATTTACGTCCGTACAATGCCTCAAATGGAGCCGCTTTAATGCTGGTGTGGTAGCTGTTATTGTACGAGAATTCCACAAGTGGCAGATGCTTTTCCCAGCGGTTGCCAAAGTCGATTACACATGCACGAAGCATGTCTTCTAAGGTTTGAATAGTGCGCTCGGACTGCCCGTCCGTCTGAGGGTGATACGCTGTGCTCATGTCTAGTCGTGAGCCAAAGGATTTGTGCATTGCTTGCCACAGCTCTGACGTGAAGCGTGCATCTCGGTCCGAGATGATAGAGGTGGGCACCCCGTGCCTCGAAAGAATTTCCTTGATGTATATTTCTGCAAGAGTGGAGAACTTATCCGTCTCCTTGATAGCCAAGAAGTGTGCAGATTTTGTGAGTCGATCCACGATCACCCAAATAGTATCATTCCCGCGCTGGGATCTAGGTAGGCCAGTAACAAAATCCATGGAAATTTGCTCCCATTTCCATTGAGGTATCTCGGGTTGTTGGAGTAGGCCTGAGGGTTTCTGGTATTCGGACTTGACTCTCGCACAAGTCAAACACTTGCTAACGTAGGTTGCTATGTGGGCCTTCATGCTAGGCCACCAGTACGTAGTTTTGATATCGTGGTACATTTTATCCGAACCAGGATGCACCGAGTAGCGAGACTTGTGTGCTTCGTCCATCACAAGCTCTCGTAGGTTGCTATAGAGTGGGACCCAAACGCGTCCCGTTACGTAGTAAGCACCGTCTTCCTTCTGTTCTAAGCGTTGCCTCGATCCGCGTAGGGCTTCGGCCCTGACGTTTTCTGGTCTCAGTGCTTCTATCTGAGCAGCTCGTATTTGGGAAGGAAGACTAGAATGGATCGTGAGTTGGTAAGGAAGATGAGTGTTCGAGTGATGATGATGAGCTTAACCGGGTCTCCTTGTGGTCACCGGTTTGATCCGAGAACGAGGGAGGAGAGGTGATGTTGTGGTTTAGGGTTTTGGTGAGGGAGAGTGGAGAGTGTGTGTATTAGAGGGGTATGAGTGTTGTTTGCCCAAAACATGCCAAGTGTGACTATCATGAGAATTATATACTTGTTTCACTTGTGCACCCTAATGGGTCTTTGAATGGGCTAAGGGGTGTGTGGCCCAACCGGCCCACATGTTACGGTTCACTCGGTTCATATACATACCCGCATACACACATAAGCATACACATAACATAACACATAATCATATAAGTTCACATGTATTCATTAAATCATCAAATCAGTTAGTCACTAAACGTTCAAGCACACAACGAAAGGTTCTAAATTTCGAGTTGTCACAGTTGGCGCCAACGAAAATGAAGGAATTAAGAACGCAATTAGATGAATTGCTAGCTAAAGGTTTCATTAAACCTAGTTCGTCTCCATGGGGAGCACCTGTCTTGTTTGTCAAGAAGAAGGACGGATCGATGCGTCTGTGCATCGATTATCGTGAACTTAATAAGGTCACGATAAAGAATAGGTATCCTTTGCCCAGGATCGATGATTTGTTCGATCAATTGCAAGGAGCAAGTTATTTCTCGAAGATTGACTTGAGGTCAGGCTACCATCAACTGAAGGTTGGAGATGAAGACGTGCACAAGACAGCATTTAGGACTCGTTATGGTCATTACGAGTTCCTAGTGATGCCTTTTGGGCTCACTAATGCACCGGCCGCGTTCATGGACCTCATGAATCGCGTTTGCAAGCCGTACTTAGATAAATTCGTCATCGTTTTCATCGACGACATTCTCATTTATTCTAAGAACCAAGCTGACCACGAGAAACACCTTCGCTGTATTCTCAAACTCCTACATCATGAGAAACTCTATGCCAAATTCTCTAAGTCTGAGTTTTGGCTTCGAGAAGTTCAATTCCTTGGACATGTGGTTAGTGAGCGTGGTATCCAAGTGGATCCCGCTAAGGTAGAAGCTGTTATGAACTGGCAAGAGCCAAAGACGCCTACAGAGATTCGTAGCTTCCTGGGATTGGCAGGATATTACAGGTGCTTCATTGAAAATTTTTCAAGGATTGCTGCACCCCTAACTTCCTTGACTAAGAAGAAAGTAAAGTTCGTTTAGGGCCCTAAGCAGCAAGAGTCCTTTGATATTCTGAAGCAAAGGTTGAGCAACGCTCCTGTACTGACATTTCCTGAAGGCACCGAAGAATTTGTGGTTTACTGCGATGCATCGCACACTGGCATGGGGTGTGTGCTTATGCAGAAAGGTAAAGTTATTGCCTATGCATCACGACAGTTAAAGGTGCATGAAAAGAATTACACCACCCATGACTTGGAGTTGGGTGCCGTTGTATTCGTACTAAAACTGTGGAGGCATTATTTATATGGAATCAAGTGTGTGATCTATTCTGATCACAAGATCCTTCAACATCTGTTTAACCAGAAGGATTTAAACATGAGGCAGCACCGATGGATGGAGACGTTGAATGATTATGATTGTGAAATCAGATACCATCCCGGCAAGGCGAATGTAGTCGCTGATGCCTTAAGTCGAAAGGAAAGGGTAAAACCCATCCGAATCAATGCCAAGAGCATTGAAATAAAGAACAGTTTGACTGAAAGGTTGTTAGCTGCACAAAAGGAAGCTGTGTTGGAAGCTAACTATCCTAACGAAAAGCTAGGAGTAACTGAGGAGCAGTTATCTCTTGGCAAAGACGGAATTTTGAGATTGAATGGACGAATATGGGTTCCAATTTATGGAGGACTTCGAGATGTTATTCTTCAGGAAGCCCATAGTTCCAAATATTCCGTTCATCCTGGAGCTGATAAGATGTATCAGGATCTAAGGGCAAATTATTGGTGGATAGGCTTGAAGAAGTCTGTAGCCACCTATGTAGCTAAATGCTTGACATGTGCGCAAGTCAATGCAGAACATCAGAAACCGTCAGGTTTGCTACAACAGCCTGAACTTCCCACATGGAAGTGGGAAATGGTAACTATGGATTTTATCACCAAGTTACCTAAAACAAGGAAAGGAAATGATACAATATGGGTTATAGTTGATAGACTGACTAAGTCAGCACATTTCCTGCCCATTAAGGAGACTTATAGCTCCGACATGTTAGCCCAGTTATACGTTGATAAGATTGTAGCCTTACATGGCATACCTGTGTCTATTATATCTGACAGAGATACTAGATACACGTCACATTTTTGGAAAAGCTTCCAACAATCTTTGGGCACACGTTTGAATTTTAGTACGGCTTACCATCCTCAGACAGACGGTCAGAATGAGCGTACTATCCAAACATTGGAAGACATGCTACGAGCATGTGTAATTGATTTAGGTGGTAGTTGGGATAACCACATACCCTTAATCGATTTCTCCTACAACAATAGCTACCATACCAGCATCAAGGTTGCGCCTTTCGAGGCCTTATACGGTAGAAATTGTAGAACGCCCGTTTGTTGGGCGGAAGTTGGAGATGTCCAATTATCAGGACCAGAGATAGTCTTTGAAACGACGGACAAGATTGTCCAGATTCGTGACCGTCTCAAAGCTGCCCGAGATAGGCAGAAGAGCTACGCAGATCCAAAGCGTAAATCTTTTCACTTCGAAGTAGGTGACAAAGTATTGCTTAAAGTATCACCCTGGAAGGGGGTGATGCGGTTTGGTAAGAAAGGCAAACTAAGCCCGAGATACAAGGACCTTTTGAGGTTATCGAACGTGTCGGGCCAGTTGCCTATAAGTTAAACTTACCTGAAGAGCTCAGTGGAATTCACAATGTGTTCCACATCTGCAATCTGAAGAAGTGCTTCGCTGATGAATCACTGGTTATACCACATACAGATGTGCATATAGATGAGAGCTTAAAATTTGTGGAAAAACCATTGTCGATTGAAGATTGACAGGTTAAGAAGCTTCGAAGGAAGCATGTACCTATTGTAAAGGTCAAATGGGATGCCCGTAGAGGTCCCGAATATACGTGGGAGGTTGAGTCCACGATGAAAGAAAAGTACCCTTATTTATTTCAGTAAATCTCGGGGTCGAGATTTTTTTTAAGGGGGTGAGGATGTAACACCTCGAAAATTCACGTCCTATAATGTGTTGACACGTGTCATATGTTTGAACGCGTGAAAGAATGTTATGAAAGGATTAAAGTTGACAATCATGGAAAGTATGTGAATATACGAGTTCTAAATGTCAATAGTGAATAAATATATTGTACAATAACCCTACATGGTGTTTATATCACCAAACGAATAAAACATGGATCATACGAAGCTAAAAGTGAGAGATTACAAACTACAGGGGTTAAATGTGTCAACATGTTTAAGTTATACCTCTGAGTGACCTTTTGACAAACCCGAAGCTTTGTAACGGTTAATTATGCTCACTAGAATGCACGATATAAATTTCATAAACTTTCGTTATCGTATGAGAAAGTTATGATCAAATTCGTATGCGAGGGGTTTAAAGCGTTAACGTTGAAAGTTATGACTGATATTTTCACATTCGCGCTCAATCGACCTTTAACTGATATTTTCACATTGTGGGCGACCCCTAAACAGTCCTAGACACTTAGGGACACTTGTGGATGAATTGTGGTCAGTGGTAGACTTGTGTGTCAACATTCTATGGTGATTTGATCACTATATAAGACCATGAGTTGCAACCAAGTTCATCACATCTTCCATCTGCACTTTGGATCACTTCTGGAGCTCAAGACTTCTCTCAAGTGATCTCTGGTCGTTCATAGGACTCTTGTAAGTTTGCTTAACCTTTCTTAGTTAAGTTTTTGCTTAGTTTTAGCTTAAAAGTCAAACCGTCGTAATTAACGGTTGACTTCAAGATTAATCACTAATGGTCCAGTGATTAGTTGAATTGAAAGTAGTTATAAGTTGGTAATTATGTGGGTAATAAACCCTCAAAAGGGTTCCCCCTGATTCCCACTCTAACTAGGTCAAATGTCGGGTCAAACTTATTATTAAAAAGTCAACAGGATACTTATTTTCTAATTTATGCATGATTAGCAATGTAGAACACATACAACATGTTTGATCATTAATATAACTTGGTAATTAGTGTAAGAACATGTCTAAACATGTTCAACCCGACAATTTACTGTTTAGACCCGGTTCGGAACCGAAAGTCGCAAAGCTTTGACTTTTGCTTTGACTTCAGTTCTGACCCGTTATGGTATGTTTTAGAAATACCTAAGAGCTTCATTTGGACCAGGTTACATGCTAGTATAACCCTCTGTGATTATACACCATGGTTCATTAGTTAACCAATTAATACGCATGATTCCGTTAATTGCCCATATGTTGACCATTATGCCCTTTTCACTTTAAAACATGATTTGTGAAAATGTAAAAGTGTAGAAACCTTAGTTACTGACATATAAACTTGTATGCAAAGTTTGACATCAGTTTGAGGTGTAGATTGAGAGTTATGCTCATTAGCGTAATTAAGAAGCTTTATGTTAATTAAACGGCGTAATTAGCGTATAGCCTATTTAAACTCACTTTTTAATTTCAAACTTATTACCCACAGATGTAATATATTATTTTTGGATTTTTGAAGATTTTTAATTAATTTTAGGCTGAGCATAACTAATAGTCGTAGGCTTAATCCGGTAATTGTCGGTTTTGCCCTTCCGGGCCATAAAATGAGTTTTACATATCTAATCGACTCCAAATCTTTTGCTACCGATCTTAAATGATAAATAAATTATTTTAAACCTCCTGGAATAATAAAGATATCAGATTTCTATATAGAACCCGGAAACGGCTTCTAATCGCCTAATTAAGCGTTTTTAACGCCTAGTATGTACTAGAACTATTTTAAACATACAAAGAGTGATACCTACTGATATTTGAGGTAAATTATAATATTTTAACAGTAAGCAAAGGTTGTTTAACTCAGACTTCAGTTTTGAGTTTTTCGGCTTATCTGAAATTACCAAAATGCCCCTACGGTGCATAGTTTGGTTATAATTGATAAATTTCACATACATACAATACCCTACTGATATAACTTAGCAAATTGATTATCTTTGCTGATTACATCAGGCCTGTAACTCAGGATACTACTTAAACTCTTTTATCACCTTATAAATGACCAAACTACCCCTACGAGGCATAGTTTGTGTTTAAATTCATTTCGGTCATAATAAATGATATCTTACTGATGTCACAACATATTTGGAGCATATTAACTTAGGAAACCTGTAAATGGCTCTCATTATTACCCGTTACGCTTATTACGCGTTCGGTTCGGTTTATGTAACCAGTTTACATAAATTAGCCGAAACGGGTCAAACCTTATCGGTTTTATCTCAAAATCCAGAATGTGTATAATATACCCATATTAAACAAGTCTTCATACTTGTTGGGTCCAAATCACATTCTATCCGGTCATCGCTTAATCGTGCGTACGAACCGTATCTTTGAAACTAACCGGTCTAAGCTTAAGCTTAATTAAAGACCCGTTAGGATTCTAATAGGTTATTATAAGCCTTCGTTCCAGATTAGGAGTACCAGTAAAAGCTACTTGTATTTGCTTATTGTGATTATTACATTGCTCAGGTAAATACTTTTAACTTATTTTCCCTATACGGGCTTGGGTTACGGTATATAAAATACCGCTTGGTTGGGCATCAAATCTTCCATCGTTTGGTGGTTAATTGAATAATTTGATCGGCCCGTTTAAACAGTTTTGTTTACTTAAAAGCCTTTGGGGGGTTAATGACCATGTCCCGGATATCCTTGGCATCATTTTACGAAATGGCCACGACCTAAGCGCGGAGTGTAGGCGTACACTCGTCAGTGCATAAATAGTTGATGTGGTGTGTCTATTGATCTATAACCCGGTACGTCCGGGCTACTGAACGCATAAGGAACATGTAATTCCTTCACAAGATTATATGTATTTAAATAATTCTCCCAAGTTATAAAATGTTTATGCCACGTGCATCCAAATCAATTTTTAATCATTTTTAAAATGAGTCAGTTGATTGTATTTACCAGTGTAAACTGACGTATTTTCCCAAAAAGATTAAATGCAGGTACTAAGCGTAATTGGCTGGGATTTCTCCTTAGCATCAATAGAAGTCTCGCAAGCTTAAGATGCCTAAAGTCTGTTGAACTATTGTTTCCATTTTATTTTCGATCCGTCTGTGGATAAACAATCGACAGTTGTGATATTTGATATTACAATATTATATTCGGTTGAATTATATCTTACAATTTGCTTCCGCTGTGCATATTAAATATTGTGTTATTTGACTATTATGTTGCCAACCACGTCACGATACTCCCCACCGGTGACACGTGGAAATCGGGGTGTGACAAGAACAAAGATAAATAAACTAGAAAGATATAAAATTTAAGGATTGAACAATAGAAATGTTTCATGATTGGATGAGAACATACAAGATAATCCACCCCGGGTGAGCTCCCCCGAGGTGGTGGCTCACAAATGCACACCCTCCAAGTGAGGTGTAGTAATCTATATATAGTCCCTTGAGCTTTGTCCTCCAAGCAAGTCGCCTCTTGCTTGGAAAACCTACTAAATCACTAAAATATCCGACTATTACAATTAAAAACGTCACATAGTATAAACAATAAAATCGATAAACTAAAGTCGTCATAATTGATAACATCATTCTCCAATTTGACCCAACACTATGGTTGGCTTGGGAAGGTTCAATGGGATTCTTAACAGCAGCGACTATTATTGGGATAGCGTTGGCTATTCCCTGAGCAACAATATTTTCTATATCTTGTCTATTGAGAAAATGGTCTTCATTATTGGTTTCAGAGTGGTTAACTTCATTTGCCAAATTAACTTCATTTGCCGGTTGGTTTTCTGCGTTTTACATCTGAATAATTAACAATATACATATATTATTGTTATAAAATGGATAGCAACTAAACACAATAAGGCAATCACAACACAATTAAGTCACACATATAGCCAAAATCGTCGACCTTGCGACATTTATATTTTATATAATACTATGCATCCATACAAGCCAAGTATTTACAGATATTTTATTTTATTATTATTATTATTATACAATATTATATATTATTTTATAGTTTTTTTTCTCACATATTATGTCACACCCCCAAAATACCACCCATGAAAACCCGCTAGGCGTGTGACAAACCAATAACGAGCCACTAATCATGTTGAACTCATGTCAAGTTTAAAATGAAATTGCCAATTATTAAAGAAATGTACCAACAATGAGTTTAATGAAATCCAACAAGTTCAACGGAAGCAATTAGAAAACCAAGGTTAATCAGTTTCAAAACCAATGTATAGTATCAAGAAATCAATCCCATAAATCCTTCCAGTCGACCCATGACCACTCCCGCTACTCCAGACAGCAAGTTCCCAAAACCAAGATATCTAACGACCTGCGAGCATGCAACAAGTGTATCAGACAACGCTGGTGAGTTCATAGTTTTAAGAAAACGTTAGTTACCAAGTGATTAGTTAATCCATTGAATTCAATTCCGAAAGTAATGTTGATAATATCTCGATACTGAACAAGACGGCTCCTGATGTATGTTTTGCCCGTTCCCCAGTGCTCCTATCAAAACACTGGGCCCGACTGGGTCATTAGTTCACAACCGTCCTCCCCGGTACGGTGTGAGGGTGCCAAACCTAAGTAGCGCTACCAACTAATAACCCGTTACCTCCCCGGTAACAAAATATGGCACTTAAGAGTGATAGAATGAGAATATTATCCAATATACCAGTTTTACCCAAAAGACTTATCCCTCCCCGGGATACCCACTGACTGTCCCAACCACCGGGACGCATGCTCAAACGTAGTGAACTCACCTTTGGTTTGCTCGGCATGTCTAATCACGTATTCACGTTGATCAATCAATCCTAACATGATTACCATTCACAATCAGTTTCACGGTACTTAAACACAAATCCCTCACTTAGCACATATATAATATCATGCATTACACTTATCCAAAACGTACACCAAATTCATAACATGTAATAAACACTTAGACCATACTTGTAAGCTGACATTGTTATGCGGCCCATTCAATACGTGGCTCAGTTTGATGTTGATAGCCCATATATATAACCGACCCACCCAAGTTAGTCTATTATTGATATGCAGTCCATTCAAGTCCATACAGTTTCGTTTTTGACATATAACCCACTGGTGCTCCTCGGCCCGCTAATGTGTGCGGTTACAATAGATAATCAGAAGCATGTACTTGGTTACAAAGATTAAGCCAATCAATCACAAAAATTTGGAAACTAATTCCTTAATTCACGCAAACAGAACCAACCCATTGAATTAAAATAGGAGTGTGCCTATTGGCACACCAAACCCTAGCAAAATTAGGGTTTATCTACGCTGCGTATTAGTCAATACGCAGCGTATAGGGTTACCCTTATACGCTGCGTATTGACCAATACAGAGCGTAGATAGACCATAGATCTCAGTGCCTGATTACCAATCATTGCACAGAAAACAAGGTTCCTATACGCTACGTATTGGTCAATACGCAGCGTATATAAAACTGATGCAAATTTGGGGTCATTTTGGTAGGTTTGAAGTGTCAATTTTTTGCCAGGTTTGTATACGCTGCGTATTGAGCAATACGTAGCGTATAACCAGGGACCATTTTTGTAAATTTATGAAACTTCAGGGACCATATTTGTCAGTTTTTGAAACTTTAGGGACCTTTTTGTAAATTTTCGAAAAACCAGGGACCATTTGTGTAAATTTACGAAATCTCAGGGACCATTTTTGTAAATATATCAAAAAAGGGGAAAAAGGGGGTCTTCATTTAAGAACCGGCCCTTGCAAGACTCGAACTCATGACCTCTCGTTTAGAACCGCAACGCCTTAACCAGTTTATCCTCTGTCCAGAGCTGTTAGAATATGAAACTTAATTGTTATATGTAGTAGCTATCCTATACGCTGCGTAGTGACCTATACGCAGCGTATATGGACACTTTATATATGCTGCGTATAGGTCAATACGCAGCATATATGAACACTTATATACGCTGCGTATAGGTCGATACGCAGCGTATATAACCTTCTAAATTTTAATTGCACACAGAACCTGTTAAAGAACCTGTTATATTCCAGAACCTGTTAAATAACCTGATATATTCCAGAGCTTTATCGATACAACAAAACATGTTATATAACCTGCCATAATTTTATATGTACACCACAATATAAAAGTTTGTGCATACATAACAAAATGATATATACAAGAGTTTGATATATGCAATAAAAGTTTGTGCATAGATAACAAAATGATAAAATACTACTACTGCTGCTCCTGCTGCTGGAACCCGGAAACGGCTTCTAATCGCCTAATTAAGCGTTTTTAACGCCTAGTATGTACTAGAACTATTTTAAACATACAAAGAGTGATACCTACTGATATTTGAGGTAAATTATAATATTTTAACAGTAAGCAAAGGTTGTTTAACTCAGACTTCAGTTTTGAGTTTTTCGGCTTATCTGAAATTACCAAAATGCCCCTACGGTGCATAGTTTGGTTATAATTGATAAATTTCACATACATACAATACCCTACTGATATAACTTAGAAAATTGATTATCTTTGCTGATTACATCAGGCCTGTAACTCAGGATACTACTTAAACTCTTTTATCACCTTATAAATGACCAAACTACCCCTGCGAGGCATAGTTTGTGTTTAAATTCATTTCGGGCATAATAAATGATATCTTACTAATGTCACAACATATTTGGAGCATATTAACTTAGGAAACCTGTAAATGGCTCTCATTATTACCCGTTACGCTTATTACGCGTTCGGTTCGGTTTATGTAACCACTTTACATAAATTAGCCGAAACGGGTCAAACCTTATCGGTTTTATCTCAAAATCCAGAATGTGTATAATATACCCATATTAAACAAGTCTTCATACTTGTTGGGTCCAAATCACATTCTATCCGGTCATCGCTTAATCGTGCGTACGAACTGTATCTTTGAAACTAACCGGTCTAAGCTTAAGCTTAATTAAAGACCCGTTAGGATTCTAATAGGTTATTATAAACCTTCGTTCCAGATTAGGAGTACCAGTAAAAGCTACTTGTATTTGCTTATTGTGATTATTACATTGCTCAGGTAAATACTTTCAACTTATTTTCCCTATACGGGCTTGGGTTAAGGTATATAAAATACCGCTTGGTCGGGCATCAAATCTTCCATCGTTTGGTGGTTAATTGAATAATTTGATCGGCCCGTTTAAACAGTTTTGTTTACTTAAAAGCCTTTGGGGGGTTAATGACCATGTCCCGGATATCCTTGGCATCATTTTACGAAATGGCCACGACCTAAGCGCGGAGTGTAGGCGTACACTCGTCAGTGCATAAATAGTTGATGTGGTGTGTCTATTGATCTATAACCCGGTACGTCTGGGCTACTGAACGCATAAGGAACATGTAATTCGTTCACAAGATTATATATATTTAAATAATTCTCCCAAGTTATAAAATGTTTATGCCACGTGCATCCAAATCAATTTTTAATCATTTTTAAAATGAGTCAGTTGATTGTATTTACCAGTGTAAACTGACGTATTTTCCCAAAAAGATTAAATGCAGGTACTAAGCGTAATTGGCTGGGATTTCTCCTTAGCATCAATAGAAGTCTCGCAAGCTTAAGATGCCTAAAGTCTGTTGAACTATTGTTTCCATTTTATTTTCGATCCGTCTGTGGATAAACAATCGACAGTTGTGATATTTGATATTACAATATTATATTCGGTTGAATTATATCTTACAATTTGCTTCCGCTGTGCATATTAAATATTGTGTTGTTTGACTATTATGTTGCCAACCACGTCACGATACTCCCCACCGGTGACACGTGGAAATCGGGGTGTGACAAGAACAAAGATAAATAAACTAGAAAGATATAAAATTTAAGGATTGAACAATAGAAATGTTTCATGATTGGATGAGAACATACAAGATAATCCACCCCGGGTGAGCTCCCCCGAGGTGGTGGCTCACAAATGCACACCCTCCAAGTGAGGTGTAGTAATCTATATATAGTCCCTTGAGCTTTTTCCTCCAAGCAAGTCGCCTCTTGCTTGGAAAACCTACTAAATCACTAAAATATCCGACTATTACAATTAAAAACGTCACATAGTATAAACAATAAAATCGATAAACTAAAGTCGTCATAATTGATAACATCATTCTCCAATTTGACCCAACACTATGGTTGGCTTGGGAAGGTTCAATGGGATTCTTAACAGCAGCGACTATTATTGGGATAGCGTTGGCTATTCCCTGAGCAACAATATTTTCTATATCTTGTCTATTGAGAAAATGGTCTTCATTATTGGTTTCAGAGTGGTTAACTTCATTTGCCAAATTAACTTCATTTGCCGGTTGGTTTTCTGCGTTTTACATCTGAATAATTAACAATATACATATATTATTGTTATAAAATGGATAGCAACTAAACACAATAAGGCAATCACAACACAATTAAGTCACACATATAGCCAAAATCGTCGACCTTGCGACATTTATATTTTATATAATACTATGCATCCATACAAGCCAAGTATTTACAGATATTTTATTTTATTATTATTATTATTATTATACAATATTATATATTATTTTATAGTTTTTTTCTCACATATTATGTCACACCCCCAAAATACCACCCATGAAAACCCGCTAGGCGTGTGACAAACCAATAACGAGCCACTAATCATGTTGAACTCATGTCAAGTTTAAAATGAAATTGCCAATTATTAAAGAAATGTACCAACAATGAGTTTAATGAAATCCAACAAGTTCAACGGAAGCAATTAGAAAACCAAGGTTAATCAGTTTCAAAACCAATGTATAGTATCAAGAAATCAATCCCATAAATCCTTCCAGTCGACCTATGACCACTCCCGCTACTCCAGACAGCAAGTTCCCAAAACCAAGATATCTAACGACCTGCGAGCATGCAACAAGTGTATCAGACAACGCTGGTGAGTTCATAGTTTTAAGAAAACGTTAGTTACCAAGTGATTAGTTAATCCATTGAATTCAATTCCGAAAGTAATGTTGATAATATCTCGATACTGAACAAGACGGCTCCTGATGTATGTTTTGCCCGTTCCCCAGTGCTCCTATCAAAACACTGGGCCCGACTGGGTCATTAGTTCACAACCGTCCTCCCCGGTACGGTGTGAGGGTGCCAAACCTAAGTAGCGCTACCAACTAATAACCCGTTACCTCCCCGGTAACAAAATATGGCACTTAAGAGTGATAGAATGAGAATATTATCCAATATACCAGTTTTACCCAAAAGACTTATCCCTCCCCGGGATACCCACTGACTGTCCCAACCACCGGGACGCATGCTCAAACGTAGTGAACTCACCTTTGGTTTGCTCGGCATGTCTAATCACGTATTCACGTTGATCAATCAATCCTAACATGATTACCATTCACAATCAGTTTCACGGTACTTAAACACAAATCCCTCACTTAGCACATATATAATATCATGCATTACACTTATCCAAAACGTACACCAAATTCATAACATGTAATAAACACTTAGACCATACTTGTAAGCTGACATTGTTATGCGGCCCATTCAATACGTGGCTCAGTTTGATGTTGATAGCCCATATATATAACCGACCCACCCAAGTTAGTCTATTATTGATATGCAGTCCATTCAAGTCCATACAGTTTCGTTTTTGACATATAACCCACTGGTGCTCCTCGGCCCGCTAATGTGTGCGGTTACAATAGATAATCAGAAGCATGTACTTGGTTACAAAGATTAAGCCAATCAATCACAAAAATTTGGAAACTAATTCCTTAATTCACGCAAACAGAACCAACCCATTGAATTCAAATAGGAGTGTGCCTATTGGCACACCAAACCCTAGCAAAATTAGGGTTTATCTACGCTGCGTATTAGTCAATACGCAGCGTATAGGGTTACCCTTATACGCTGCGTATTGACCAATACAGAGCGTAGATAGACCATAGATCTTAGTGCCTGATTACCAATCATTGCACAGAAAACAAGGTTCCTATACGCTACGTATTGGTCAATACGCAGCGTATATAAAACTGATGCAAATTTGGGGTCATTTTGGTAGGTTTGAAGTGTCAATTTTTTGCCAGGTTTGTATACGCTGCGTATTGAGCAATACGTAGCGTATAACCAGGGACCATTTTTGTAAATTTATGAAACTTCAGGGACCATATTTGTCAGTTTTTGAAACTTTAGGGACCTTTTTGTAAATTTTCGAAAAACCAGGGACCATTTGTGTAAATTTACGAAATCTCAGGGACCATTTTTGTAAATATATCAAAAAAGGGGAAAAAGGGGGTCTTCATTTAAGAACCGGCCCTTGCAAGACTCGAACTCATGACCTCTCGTTTAGAACCGCAACGCCTTAACCAGTTTATCCTCTGTCCAGAGCTGTTAGAATATGAAACTTAATTGTTATATGTAGTAGCTATCCTATACGCTGCGTAGTGACCTATACGCAGCGTATATGGACACTTTATATATGCTGCGTATAGGTCAATACGCAGCATATATGAACACTTATATACGCTGCGTATAGGTCGATACGCAGCGTATATAACCTTCTAAATTTTAATTGCACACAGAACCTGTTAAAGAACCTGTTATATTCCAGAACCTGTTAAATAACCTGATATATTCCAGAGCTTTATCGATACAACAAAACATGTTATATAACCTGCCATAATTTTATATGTACACCACAATATAAAAGTTTGTGCATACATAACAAAATGATATATACAAGAGTTTGATATATACAATAAAAGTTTGTGCATAGATAACAAAATGATAAAATACTACTACTGCTGCTCCTGCTGCTGGAACCCGGAAACGGCTTCTAATCGCCTAATTAAGCGTTTTTAACGCCTAGTATGTACTAGAACTATTTTAAACATACAAAGAGTGATACCTACTGATATTTGAGGTAAATTATAATATTTTAACAGTAAGCAAAGGTTGTTTAACTCAGACTTCAGTTTTGAGTTTTTCGGCTTATCTGAAATTACCAAAATGCCCCTACGGTGCATAGTTTGGTTATAATTGATAAATTTCACATACATACAATACCCTACTGATATAACTTAGAAAATTGATTATCTTTGCTGATTACATCAGGCCTGTAACTCAGGATACTACTTAAACTCTTTTATCACCTTATAAATGACCAAACTACCCCTACGAGGCATAGTTTGTGTTTAAATTCATTTCGGGCATAATAAATGATATCTTACTAATGTCACAACATATTTGGAGCATATTAACTTAGGAAACCTGTAAATGGCTCTCATTATTACCCGTTACGCTTATTACGCGTTCGGTTCGGTTTATGTAACCACTTTACATAAATTAGCCGAAACGGGTCAAACCTTATCGGTTTTATCTCAAAATCCAGAATGTGTATAATATACCCATATTAAACAAGTCTTCATACTTGTTGGGTCCAAATCACATTCTATCCGGTCATCGCTTAATCGTGCGTACGAACTGTATCTTTGAAACTAACCGGTCTAAGCTTAAGCTTAATTAAAGACCCGTTAGGATTCTAATAGGTTATTATAAACCTTCGTTCCAGATTAGGAGTACCAGTAAAAGCTACTTGTATTTGCTTATTGTGATTATTACATTGCTCAGGTAAATACTTTCAACTTATTTTCCCTATACGGGCTTGGGTTAAGGTATATAAAATACCGCTTGGTCGGGCATCAAATCTTCCATCGTTTGGTGGTTAATTGAATAATTTGATCGGCCCGTTTAAACAGTTTTGTTTACTTAAAAGCCTTTGGGGGGTTAATGACCATGTCCCGGATATCCTTGGCATCATTTTACGAAATGGCCACGACCTAAGCGCGGAGTGTAGGCGTACACTCGTCAGTGCATAAATAGTTGATGTGGTGTGTCTATTGATCTATAACCCGGTACGTCTGGGCTACTGAACGCATAAGGAACATGTAATTCGTTCACAAGATTATATATATTTAAATAATTCTCCCAAGTTATAAAATGTTTATGCCACGTGCATCCAAATCAATTTTTAATCATTTTTAAAATGAGTCAGTTGATTGTATTTACCAGTGTAAACTGACGTATTTTCCCAAAAAGATTAAATGCAGGTACTAAGCGTAATTGGCTGGGATTTCTCCTTAGCATCAATAGAAGTCTCGCAAGCTTAAGATGCCTAAAGTCTGTTGAACTATTGTTTCCATTTTATTTTCGATCCGTCTGTGGATAAACAATCGACAGTTGTGATATTTGATATTACAATATTATATTCGGTTGAATTATATCTTACAATTTGCTTCCGCTGTGCATATTAAATATTGTGTTGTTTGACTATTATGTTGCCAACCACGTCACGATACTCCCCACCGGTGACACGTGGAAATCGGGGTGTGACAAGAACAAAGATAAATAAACTAGAAAGATATAAAATTTAAGGATTGAACAATAGAAATGTTTCATGATTGGATGAGAACATACAAGATAATCCACCCCGGGTGAGCTCCCCCGAGGTGGTGGCTCACAAATGCACACCCTCCAAGTGAGGTGTAGTAATCTATATATAGTCCCTTGAGCTTTGTCCTCCAAGCAAGTCGCCTCTTGCTTGGAAAACCTACTAAATCACTAAAATATCCGACTATTACAATTAAAAACGTCACATAGTATAAACAATAAAATCGATAAACTAAAGTCGTCATAATTGATAACATCATTCTCCAATTTGACCCAACACTATGGTTGGCTTGGGAAGGTTCAATGGGATTCTTAACAGCAGCGACTATTATTGGGATAGCGTTGGCTATTCCCTGAGCAACAATATTTTCTATATCTTGTCTATTGAGAAAATGGTCTTCATTATTGGTTTCAGAGTGGTTAACTTCATTTGCCAAATTAACTTCATTTGCCGGTTGGTTTTCTGCGTTTTACATCTGAATAATTAACAATATACATATATTATTGTTATAAAATGGATAGCAACTAAACACAATAAGGCAATCACAACACAATTAAGTCACACATATAGCCAAAATCGTCGACCTTGCGACATTTATATTTTATATAATACTATGCATCCATACAAGCCAAGTATTTACAGATATTTTATTTTATTATTATTATTATTATACAATATTATATATTATTTTATAGTTTTTTTCTCACATATTATGTCACACCCCCAAAATACCACCCATGAAAACCCGCTAGGCGTGTGACAAACCAATAACGAGCCACTAATCATGTTGAACTCATGTCAAGTTTAAAATGAAATTGCCAATTATTAAAGAAATGTACCAACAATGAGTTTAATGAAATCCAACAAGTTCAACGGAAGCAATTAGAAAACCAAGGTTAATCAGTTTCAAAACCAATGTATAGTATCAAGAAATCAATCCCATAAATCCTTCCAGTCGACCTATGACCACTCCCGCTACTCCAGACAGCAAGTTCCCAAAACCAAGATATCTAACGACCTGCGAGCATGCAACAAGTGTATCAGACAACGCTGGTGAGTTCATAGTTTTAAGAAAACGTTAGTTACCAAGTGATTAGTTAATCCATTGAATTCAATTCCGAAAGTAATGTTGATAATATCTCGATACTGAACAAGACGGCTCCTGATGTATGTTTTGCCCGTTCCCCAGTGCTCCTATCAAAACACTGGGCCCGACTGGGTCATTAGTTCACAACCGTCCTCCCCGTTACGGTGTGAGGGTGCCAAACCTAAGTAGCGCTACCAACTAATAACCCGTTACCTCCCCGGTAACAAAATATGGGACTTAAGAGTGATAGAATGAGAATATTATCCAATATACCAGTTTTACCCAAAAGACTTATCCCTCCCCGGGATACCCACTGACTGTCCCAACCACCGGGACGCATGCTCAAAAGTAGTGAACTCACCTTTGGTTTGCTCGGCATGTCTAATCACGTATTCACGTTAATCAATCAATCCTAACATGATTACCATTCACAATCAGTTTCACGGTACTTAAACACAAATCCCTCACTTAGCACATATATAATATCATGCATTACACTTATCCAAAACGTACACCAAATTCATAACATGTAAAAAACACTTAGACCATACTTGTAAGCTGACATTGTTATGCGGCCCATTCAATACGTGGCCCAGTTTGATGTTGATAGCCCATATATATAACCGACCCACCCAAGTTAGTCTATTATTGATATGCAGTCCATTCAAGTCCATACAGTTTCGTTTTTGACATATAACCCACTGGTGCTCCTCGGCCCGCTAATGTGTGCGGTTACAATAGATAATCAGAAGCATGGACTTGGTTACAAAGATTAAGCCAATCAATTACAAAAATTTGGAAACTAATTCCTTAATTCACGCAAACAGAACCATCCTATTGAATTCAAATAGGAGTGTGCCTATTGGCACACCAAACCCTAGCAAAATTAGGGTTTATCTACGCTGCGTATTGGTCAATACGCAGCGTATAGGGTTACCCTTATACGCTGCGTATTGACCAATACGGAGCGTAGATAGACCATAGATCTCAGTGCCTGATTACCAATCATTGCACAGAAAACAAGGTTCCTATACGCTGTGTATTGGTCAATACGCAGCGTATATAAAACTGATGCAAATTTGGGGTCATTTTGGTAGGTTTGAAGTGTCAATTTTTTGCCAGGTTTGTATACGCTGCGTATTGAGCAATACGTAGCGTATAACCAGGGACCATTTTTGTAAATTTATGAAACTTCAGGGACCATATTTGTCAGTTTTTGAAACTTTAGGGACCTTTTTGTAAATTTTTGAAAAACCAGGGACCATTTGTGTAAATTTACGAAATCTCAGGGACCATTTTTGTAAATATATCAAAAAAGGGGAAAAAGGGGGTCTTCATTTAAGAACCGGCCCTTGCAAGACTCGAACTCATGACCTCTCGTTTAGAACCGCAACGCCTTAACCAGTTTATCCTCTGTCCAGAGCTGTTAGAATATGAAACTTAATTGTTATATGTAGTAGCTATCCTATACGCTGTGTAGTGACCTATACGCAGCGTATATGGACACTTTATATATGCTGCGTATAGGTCAATACGCAGCGTATATAACCTTCTAAATTTTAATTGCACACAGAACCTGTTAAATAACCTGTTATATTCCAGAACCTGTTAAATAACCTGATATATTCCAGAACTTTATCGATACAACAAAACATGTTATATAACCTGCCATAATTTTATATGTACACCACAATATAAAAGTTTGTGCATACATAACAAAATGATATATACAAGAGTTTGAAATATACAATAAAAGTTTGTGCATACATAACAAAATGATAAAATACTACTACTACTGCTCCTGCTCCTGCTGCTGCTGCTGATGCTGATCCCATTCCGCATCCGTAATGAAGGGTAGTGGAGGTAACCCGTCATGCTGTCGCTGCTGCTGCAGCGCCGCAGCCACCCTCTCCAACAGATAATTGTTTCTTTCAGATAACCGAAGCTGCCGCTGATATGATGGGTCAGCACCGGGCCAAACATGGCGTGGGAACTGAGGCGCCCCTGGTGGTCCACGCGGCGGTGGTGGCTGCGGAATGACGACGACCGGCTCATACGGCTCCGGCGGCTCCGGATCGTGCGGGGGATAATACGGAGGGAACTCCGCCGGCAGCTGTTGAAGCTGATATTGCGTGCCGTCCTTGGTCTTAAACCGCTTCCCGTCTGGGAAGTCTTTGGTAACGTGCATTCCGGATATAACATTCTTCCCCATCCGCTTCGGCTGTGCCGGCGGGCCTACATTGTCGCGGTCAGTCTCCGGATGATAGCCCAACGAAAGGGCTATCCTAGTCACGTAGGCTCCGCCGAATAACAATCCGCGCTCCTGTCGATGATGCGCGGAGGCGAAGTATTGCGCCAACCCGTAGGCGAGAGCGCACGGCCTCTTGTATAAGAGGCAATATAAGAAAAATAAATCGCCACTGGTGCACCACTCCCGGTTTTTGTTTCGAGCAGTGATCGAAGTGGAAATCATTTTGTGTAAATACCTGCACAAAAGGAAACCAGTCAGTAAATAATAATCAGACGACATCGACTAAGATCGTCGTTAAATAATATTTTTTTATTATTTAGTCGACGTCGTCCGTAAGGCGCGTACGGGCCTAACGAGCGTCGAAACTAAGTCCGTCGTTAAAATATTTTTTTTTTATTGTTTAGTCGAAGTCGAACCGTAAGGCGCGTAGGTCTCTAACGAGCGTCGAAACGGAGATCGTCGTTAAAGTATAAAACTTCGATCTTAGTTTCGACGCTCGTTAGGGACCTACGCGCCTTACGGTTCGACTTCGACTAAACAATAAAAAAAATATATATTTTAACGACGAACTTAGTTTCGACGCTCGTTAGGCCCGTACGCGCCTTACGGACGACGTCGACTAAATAATAAAAAAATATTATTTAGTCGACGTCGTCCGTAAGGCGCGTACGGGCCTAACGAGCGTCGAAACTAAGTCCGTCTTATATTTTAACGACGGACTGGCTCCGTATTTAAAATATATATTTTTTTATTATTTAGTCGAAGTCGAACCGTAAGGCACGTAGGTCCGTACGCGCCTTACGGACGACGTCGACTAAATAATAAATTATTATTCAAGAATAAAACTATAAAAGCAAAATTTATCTATCAGATGGTTCTTAGATATGCAGTCCTACATGTGTACAGAAACAATTACAAGGATAGCAATTGCAAAAGGAGAAGCAATCCATATACTAGGGGTGTTCACGGTCCGCTTTTTACGGTTTTATGGTCAAACCGTGAACCAAACCATTACTAACAGTTTATTGTTTTTGTAAACCAAAACCGAATCGTATAACTCTTGAACCGAACCAAACCAAACCAAACCAAACCGTTAGTAACGGTTTGGTTCTGGTTTGGTTTCTAGTTTAGGTTCGTTCGGCTTCTATACAAGATATCCAAAATATATATAAGTACATGTGTTTAGAATTTAAAGAATTGAACAAGTTTTAAACAAAAATTGATATATTAAATTCATACGGTCCGGTCCGATTTTATACGGTTGGTTTTCGGTATAATCCATAAACCAAACCGTTCACTACGGTTTGAAAATAATGAAACCGACCGACCGAAAGTGGAGTAAAAAAACCGACCGTGAAACAAACCGATGACTGGTTTGAGCGGTTTTCACGGTTTGAAACCGAACCGTGAACACCCCTACCATATACAAACCCTCCAATTGGCATCACCACCCAGCAGGAAGTTAATTATCTAAGTCAATCAGGAAATTAAAAAGTCAAATCTCTTGGTCGAGATATCCATGAAGGTCTAACTGAAAGAAATAAACAACCATTTGCAGATTCATAATGCTTGTGCGTATATGTGCAGCCCTATATGTATATACATGTAGAAATAGATACATCGACGGTTATTTAACTGCTTAAACTAATCGATACAATCCTAACCTTCAACCATTATTCTAATAATTAACTCTATACCATTACAAATCATACATACAGAAGATTCATATCTTCAGCACAGAAATACATACGGGATTCTTTGGCTGAAACAACAGGTTTATTCCACTGAACCAAGCTTAACCAAACCCTAATCACTAACCAAACCCTAATCACTAACCAAACCCTAACTTACCTAAAAAAACATCTAATTTACGGATAAAATACAAAAAAAAATCATAATTACTTGAATAGGTTGACCAAATACCTGTTTTATACTTCGAATTCGGGTCGTATATGGTCGAATAAGCCTGGTCGCCTCTCTTCTTTGTGCGTATTAAGATTTGGGGAAGAACAGAGCTGCGTAGGTATTTCCCTGATTTAAATCAGTACCTCTACGCAGCGTAGAGATCCCTACGGAGCGTATAAGAATAATCAGTTTACCATTTTACCCTTCTGTTTTGGGGCAATACGAGGCTGACAATAAGGGTAAAAAAGTCATTTAGGAACGCCATATAAGCTGCGTATGGATCTCTACGATGCCTTGTACTATTATTATTATTATTCTCCTGAAACTTACAGAAGCTGCGTAGAGCTCCATACGCAGCTTAGACAAAGGTTGTAAAATGACATTTTTACCCTTACAATTAGCCTCGTATTGCCCCAAACACAAGGGCAAAATAGTAGTTTAACATGTATAGGTTTTGAAATTTTGGTTTGGGGGGAAATTGTCCGCCTTTTACATACGCAGCGTATGGATCCATACGCTGCCTTTGTCGATGCTCATTTTACTGTTTTGCCCTTGTGTTGAGGCAATACGAAGCAAAAAACAGGGGCTTTTTTGTCCTTTGCACTACATACGCTGCGTAGGGATCCCTACGCAACGTATATAAAGTTCCCTTTTTTATTTTTTTTGTGTTTTCCTTTGATAAATAATACAAAAATATGAATAAATTATAAAAATTGAAAATGATACAAACTTTATAAATTAAAAAAATTCTACAATTTACAAAAATACAAGTTTCCGGTTAATCTTCGATTTCATTTATACTCGGTTCTCTGTCTTTGTCTGCTTTAGGATTGATTAACTCGTAGTAGTGCTGTAAACGCGGTCTATACATTTCTTCCCACCGTTCCGCAGCTATTGATCGATGTGTCAACCACAACGGGGTCGCTAAAGGCATGGGGTAGTCTCCTTCCAACTTAGCATGTATGAAGTGTCCCCCGTCAACATGTACGAGCGTTATCGCTTGAGGTCGTGGATCTAGTGGGGCATCCCTTAATGGGAAGATGGTAGTGCTCCATTCGATGCTTAGCACGTGGAGGACAATATTATACCTTTGCGCTACGAGAAGCCCTACCTGGGGCATTTCCATCCAGTGACTTGGACCGCACGCTTGCAATGAATGCCATTCGATGCTCTTACGTATTCGTTCAAAGTCTCCTTTGTTATATGTTTCGAATACATGTTTCCAACGCGCCTTGTTATGGTCAATCTCCAGTAGTAAATCTCTTCGAATATTGGACCATGCGTGTTCCGTAAAACCTAACCCGACAGCCACAGACCTGTACCCACAATGACCGTCTGGGGTCACATCTTGTATACGCGATATGTAAGAGTGAAACTCTGAGGGAATTTGATCCTTAAACCTCTCAATGCTTAACAAGTGCTCGTCCCCCTTCATTAATGGAAAACCGTTATCATCCCGCGTCTCCTTCTTTTTATAACTCGTTGAACTGTTTCGTTGCATTTTAGGTTTTTCAGATTTATAACCGAACCAGTTCCACGAGAGCCCTCTGACGGTACGTATGAGCTGTGTCGGGGTAAATCGTACCTATGTTTGGGGGAAGCGGTATATACGTTGCTGTCCTCGCCATAGGAGCTGTGTCTCGCAGCTTCGTCTAACCTTGCAGCTTCATCTAGCCTTTCTTGTACTTTCTTTAATGTAGGCCGACCGCGAGTATTTTGCTGGACGATCGGTGGTTTCTTGGTTGACGATTTCGGGTTGAAGACCGCTTTTATCTTTGAAAGCAAACTCTTTTGCTGAACGGGGGACTGCGCCTCTAAATGTTGCCGCACATTATTTAGCTCTGCTACAACATCGACCTCCTCGTCTACCAGTTTACACGGGAGCAAGTCAAGCTTACACCAGAATACATCTATGTCGTCGAGTTGTATCATACGCCCTGCACAGTTAAGTTAATACGGTGTGAGAAACAGCTAAATCGTACAAAATAACAAAAGGTTTGTAGTTTTAATATTTTTTACCTGTACATTTGTAGTTTTCCAGCCTACAAGCACACGGCAATCCATTGCTAAGCCACATATGGCAACCACATGATGCGTTAAGTTTACGCAACACCTCCATCTTCCTCAGTAGCTCTTTTGCCAGCAAATCAAGTGCTTCATGGGAAACCTTTCCACGTAGGTTGTCCAACAGTCGGTGTCTGTGGTGGTTCATCGTTTTTTCAATGCTCTCAGTGAAACTTTTTTGTATTTCATCGTACTGAGTTTCAACTATATCAATGACGCATCTTGCTATTCGCTCCAATGAACTCCCGCGCGTAATGTATCTTTTTAAATTTGCGTGCTGGCTCTCAACTCTGTTGGTGGTGCGCTGACCAAAGTTGCGACACTTATCGGTCCACGCATAAACGAACATTTCTTTATAGTCTTTGAGCCAGTTTTCGTAGACGTAATCATAGACACCTGCAAAAATAAAATAATGAAATGTAAAAGCGTGTGTAAAATATAATAGATTGGGTGAGTCGTTTGTTGAAGGAACACTTACTTTCTCGGTTGGCAACCACGAGTCGGTTATACATTTTCTCCAAGTTGTACTTGTACATGGGCTCTGATGAAGATTCGCACAATCTATTCCAGTACGACATAAATTTCCCCCAATCTTCTTTATCGAACCCTTTCTTGCAATTTCTAGCTAGATTTTGTTGGATGTGAAAGTGGCATAGAAGCCTGGTTGCGTTCGGGAATACTTTAGAACACGCTTTAATTAGGGCAAGCTCCCTATCCGTGACTATCACACGCGGCATCATACATTCATGCAATATTGACTTGATCCGCTCAAGCACCCACACGTAGTTACCCCTTCGTTCTTTACAAATAACGGCATGTGCTATACAAAAAGACTTCGCAGTCGACGTCATACCCACAACCTGGACAAATGGCATGTTGTAGAGGTTTGTTTTGTAGGTCGCGTCGATCAACATCACGTGCGGGAATGCACGCCACATAGTGATTGAATAAGGATGAACAAAGAAAATCTCTGTTACGACATCTGTTTTGGGTTCCTGTCGGGTGTCGTAAATGAATCGGTGGTCATGCAGCAGGCTTTCCAGTGCCTGAATAGGATTCCTTCCGTCCATTATTGTCGCTCTAATTTTTTGTACCGCATTTTGCACGTCTTTCTGAACGTGCAGGCTGTCGGGGAACTGCTTTCTTAGGGTTTGAAATATGATACGTGGCTCCATGTTTTGAGCAGTTAGCTGCTCCACTAGCTTGTATTCGGCTTTAGTAAATCTTCGCACAAAAGCGTGGCCCAACAGACTCGTCGTAGGTTCGTGGTTATGGTTCGCACAGTCCACTTTTAACTCCCACGTGTCATTCGTCACGTCCCGGATGGCGAGTAATGAAAATGGGCAACCGATTTTTTTGCTACCAGCTTTCCTAACTGTTGCTTTACTACGGTGCTCACCACTACGGTCGCACACAAGCCATACCATCCCAGTAGTACCGCCAATATTTTTTGATCGGCGGGTAACAATTACGTAACCACACTCCTTTCCCGTTTCTTGTACCCAATTCTTCAAATCAGTTAGAGACATGAAACGCTAAAAAAAAGTTACGTTAATAATAATAATAATAATAATAATAACAATAATAACAATAATAATAATAACAATAATAACAATAATAATAATAACAATAATAACAATAATAATAATAATGTAATACCTCATTTATTTGAAACGGATTGCCCGGGGTAGATGGTTCATAAAGTGATGTATCGTATCCACTGTATCCACCTTCACCCACGTATCCACTGTAACCATCTTCACCCCCATATCTATCGTATCCACTGTGTCCACCAGTGGCGGAACTAGAAGAAAATTTTAGGGGTATCCTAATTCTTTTACCGTATATTTATACACTGGAATATTTTTACCGTATATTGATACAATCATACACTGTGAATTTTTTTTACAACTAAAGTAGTTATTAGTAACTAGACCAAGCCTAACATTCATTTTCGTCCTTTTTGTGCTAGATAAATACAATTTACACATAAATCTTAAATAAAAAATGAACAAGATCAGTGACGGAATTAGAATTTTTTTTATTGGTAACACTAGAATTTTTTTTCTATGTTAGCTAGTGTATATAAGCTGTTTTAACAATGAATGAATGAAGCCTTGATTCTTGATTTGAGGTTTTTTTTTACTAATGTATTTTTCTAAGGTCATGGCTTTTTTATTATAAAAATGGTTTTAGAAAAGTTCTATTAAATAAATATATTACTAACTTTTTTTTAATGGTAATGCTTATTCACTCCTAATTTACACAAAATTTAATCCTAACTTACTCCTTGTTTGGGATTGAACCAAAACCTCCTGTTAGGAGAGACAAGAGTCTCTACCAAATGGGATAGTCCCATATTAACACTAACTATGTTATTAGTAAGCAACAAATTTTGTGACAATAATTTTTATAGTAAGAAGTTCTAAATCAAATAAAATAATAATTAAATATAAGTAATTATCGATGATAAAAAAATATAAAATAAAATGAATACTTAAATTCCTATAAACTCATTACTGATAAACCAATAAATAATAAAGTTATACTATACTTTATATTGAAGTCAATGAAAACATTCCAGGCATAGTCGGTTGTCAAATACATTAAAACAATGAATAAAATTAAAACAATGAAAATTAATACTCCATGTTCTCTGGAAATTAAAAAAATGAAAATTAAAGCAAAGCAATGGAATTTTAAGTATCTTGAGTGGGCTACCATTTATGATAGGCTCAATTAAAAAAGCCCACGTCAAAGATAGAATCAGATTTTATAGCTTTATTCTCACATAGTGACACCCTTCATCTTCCTCCCGCCTCCATGGTTATCACCGCTGCAACAAAAACTATTCTTTTGTTTCTCTGTTTGCTTCAACTACTTCAGCTGATACAACTTAAAGAGGGTTTAGGGGTATCCTAAAATTCACTCAGGGTATCCCATACATAAAAAAAGGTAAAAAATTACACTTCGTCCGAAAAGTTGAGGGGTAGCCCGTGCAACCCCTAACTACTACATAGGTCCGCCCCTGGTGTCCACCTTCACCCATGTATCCACTGTAACCACCTTCACCCCCATATCTATCGTATCCACTGTGTCCACTTTCACCCCCGTATCCACTGTAACCACCATCACCCCCCGTATCCACCTTCACCACCGTATCCACTGTAACTTCCGTATCCACCTTCATCCCCGTATACCCCTAACCCGGATACGATTGCTGGATCGGGTAATATGGTTCATCAACAGGTGCATTCTCAGCACCGTATCCACTTTGTTGCACGTATGGAGATTCATACCCGTATCCGTAATCTGGATACACTTGATGCGCCGGGTAATTTGGTTCATCAACAGGTGGAGTGGGAGTCTTGTTCAAGTCTGGCAACTGTGTTTTTTGATCAACAGGGACTCCAGACACAACCTCCTCCTCCTCGTTGGCAGCATTTGCTCCCCATATGTCGTTAGAATAGCGATTACTGAAATAATTATCGTTCCAAAATGATGACATTTTAACAAGATTGAAGAAAAAACAGAACAAATAATGTTGGATCAAGGGTAAGTTGTTTACTGAAAGAGGAAGATGAAAAAGAAAGCAGAGGATTGAGAATTCGAATTGTGAACATATGGATAAATAGACTTTCATGTGACACTTCAATAGGCAGCGTATTGCTCTCTACTCCCCGTATTACTTTATTCACGTGCCTGGACAACATCGTATCGATGTCAAATCAGTCTGACATACGTTGCGTATGGACCACTACGCAGCGTATAGGTTTACATCTATACGATGCGTTTTGATCACTACGCACCCTATGTCAGACTGATTTGACCATGGTACTAGGTTTGACTGTCTGGTAGTGTACCAACCACTAACATACGCTGCGTATTGAGCAATACGCAGCGTATTACCTAACGAGTGTATATAAGGAATTAAGTTTCATATTCTAACAGCTCTGGACAGAGGATAAACTGATTAAGACGTTGCGGTTCTAAACGAGAGGTCATGAGTTCGAGTCTTGCAAGGGCCGGTTCTTAAATGAAGACCCCCTTTTTCCCCTTTTTTTGATATTTTTACAAAAATGGTCCCTGAGATTTCGTAAATTTACACAAATGGTCCCTGGTTTTTCGAAAATTTACAAAAAGGTCCCTAAAGTTTCGAAAACTGACAAATATGGTCCCTGAAGTTTCATAAATTTACAAAAATGGTCCTTGGTTATACGCTACGTATTGCTCAATACGCAGCGTATACAAACCTGGCAAAAAATTGACACTTCAAACCTACCAAAATGACCCCAAATTTGCATCAGTTTTATATACGCTGCGTATTGACCAATACGCAGCGTATAGGAACCTTGTTTTCTGTGCAATGATTGGTAATCAGGCACTGAGATCTATGGTCTATCTACGCTGCGTATTGGTCAATACGCAGCGTATAGGGTTAACTCTATACACTGCGTATTGACCAATACGCAGCGTATTTAAACCCTAAGTGTGCAGATAGGCAAACTGAGTGTGCAGATAGTGGGGCCTTCAAATAGTTACAATATTCTATAAGTTACAAGCCTCAAATTTTACAGGACCCTAATCATCGTCGAACAGTTACAACATAGTTTTTAACACCAACATTGTAGCAGTTTCTTAACGTCATACGAGAACCCAAATCGCGGATTAACATCATACGAGTTTTATTGATTCTCATGATCTCTTATTACCATCCTATAATTTATCTTTACGGAAACTAACATACATATTCTGAATCGCTACATGTTACCATACCAACTGAACATCATAAACTTCACATCATGGAACCATTATAATTCGTAGTAATCAAATCTAATCGTTAATTCACAAACACATCGGAACAATCATCACCATATAACATATTAGTAAACATCATCTTTACACAATTTTTCACCTCTAGACCAACGAACCGTAACAAACATCCATTTTCTAACAGATTGCACTAAATCAAATTCTATTATCATGCTCATACAATATTCCAAATTTACAAGATCAAAATGCTAAATGTAAACAAACTGACCGAAGGGTGTTGAAAGCAAAATAAACAAAAGAGAACTGCCCGCTGTTGCTGCTGCTTCGCACAAGCCGCCGCTCTGGCAGTCGTCGTTGTCGTCGGCTCCGTCACCTCCTGCATCCCGGCTTCGGTTGCCGGTTTTGACGGCTCCTCCGTTTGTCGCCATCTCTGCTCTCTAACCCAGCCACCATTGTCTTCCGTCTTCCGCTACTGCTGTCGTCGATGTTGTGAAGAAAGAGGTTTAAGTGGGTGTGTGTGATGGTCGGAGCAAGGTGTGCCGAAGTCTCCGGTCATCCGACGTGAAGGAGAGACAGGGAGCAAAGGTCGTAGGTTTCGTCAAAATCCCATCGCCGGCCGGAGAAGTCGTCGGATTCAAGAACGAGAGGGAGAAGGGTTGTTGTCGGCTGAGAATAGACAAGTGGGGTTTAGGGTTTTTATTTATTTTTAATAGGAGTTGCGTGCACTTCCCATGCAATCTCATATATAAGAGATAAGGGAAGGTGGGCCGGGTTTAACTTGGGCTGTGAGTGATCGGACCATGAGTCCAAAAGAATATCCAAAGTGTGAGAGTGTGTGGCCGAGATAAGGGGCCCAATGTGTTTTAATGATACGTGAATGATGGGTGCGGCCCAAACTTTTAAACACATGCTACACGTATTAGAGATTGCAATACAATTTAAAACTAGTAAACTTTTAAACACATGCTACATGTATTCATCATGCAATATAAAAACTAGTAATCATAGTGTTAACACTTCCAATACACACCACGAATACATTACAGATTGCAATACAATTTGTTATCACAACTTATCAAATTATCATCATCATAGTTACTGTTCTCATACGTATCAACGTGCACATAATCATAAACGTATAGACTTACATTTTCATGCACACAACGCTAACTCATAAAGTCATATTCATCATAAAACATTTAGCAATTAAATTACCGTCACAATCACAAGTGTTACTGATTTCTATCGTCGTAAAGGATATGAAATAGAAATATCAAGAAACAGGGTCACGTGACGAAGAGATACAGACCTTGAAAGTTCGGTTTGTCACATATTATTATACAAAATATTTAATTATAGTTAACTGGCTTTTCAAAAACGACGCTCCCTCTCGTCATACTTCCACGTGATGTTTTCCCCCACTTCTTGAATTCGATTTCCCGCATCCACCAGTTCCTCACCGTAGCGGCGTAATTCGGCAACGTTCTCCGGGTTCATTGGTGGAAAAGGAGTAGGTTCAGGTTCAAACTGGGGAAATTACACATTTGGGTTATTCATAAAATTTTGAAAATGCCAGTCGCTTGTCCACCATTCTTCCAACGGCCCTGTAAGAGGTTGAGGGTTGATAATTAGGTCTGGAATAGCAGGCTCCAAATTGATAGGAAGTTCTGATTGGGCGGGGAAATTGAAAACGGTTTCGTCAGCAGGTCCGATGAGGTCACAGTTCGCCAGTTTTCTATCGAGTTCTTCCCAAGGTGGCAATTCCTGGGCTTGACCAGAGCTCTCCCCGACTTCTTTTCCCTTTCCTTTTGGATCCTCCGTCTTTTTCACCCTTTGGGAGGCGGGCTTCTTCTTTCGTCCTCGTTTCCAGTCCAGAAGCCTTCTCATCTTTTTAGGTTTGGGTTTCTCCTGTGACTGGGCCTGAAACACTAGTGGCTCCTCAGTGTCAGCCTGATAACCGGAGTGGGTTCCCGTTGTATCCATATCAGTAGTATGAATTGTGAAATTTCGGAGAGCTTCCGATAGTTCATTCATGCTGTTAGTCACACATAAGGAAACACACAAAAATTCAAGTTAAAATTTTATCTATTAAATTAAATTTTCATAGAATCACAGAATGACAAATTGAAAAAATTAAGTATTTTCCAAATACTTAATTGGCTTAAATCAGTGGCTCTGATACCACCTTTTCTGTCACGGCCCCCAACCCAGTTGCCCGGTCCGGAAGCCACTGGACCGAAACCCGTGGTATTGGTTGTTGATTTGGCAGCGGAAATTTTAACATGATCGTTTAAGCTGAAAACACCCAATTATTTTATTTCCAGTTTTGGGACAAACCCCGTGATTTATAATAAAGGAATTTCACTAGGAAATCCCCTTATTACAAAACATGTTTATTTATTTACTGAGTCACTTCATTCAAGTTGGAGTGCTACACGACACTTTTCCCTGTTCACAGTAAATCACCTGAAACATGTTTAAAAAAAGATTTTATCAGCGGGGAAATACCGGCGAGTCATTCAATTTGTACAAAACGACACATTGTTATAATCTACAGTATTAATAGCGATTACAATGTTTATATATCAACCAATTACCTGAATGAAATACCTTTGAAGCCACTTGTGACAACCGGCAAAAAAATGGTAATTCTGTACAACTTAACCACTTCATTAAACATTTAATTGTGTTCGTTATGATTTAATTATTGCGTGATTGGGTCGTGTAAAGTCTAGAAATCATAGGACATGGTTAAATACGTCAAACAATATCAATATAATCGTCGCGTCGCGAGAAAACTGCAAACTAGATCCAAATATGTTGGCAAAATGCTGAAAACACTATTCACCGGATCACACTATTCATGCCAGCTAGTTTCGAAAACTGTCCGAACGAGCGACGAATGGCATGAAGGCATTCTATAATTGAAATACAAATAAAAACCCCTAATTAGGGACACCAAATACAAAAACGCTTTAACTTTCCGATAAACGCACATAATTACAACTTGTCCATGCTGCTGTAAACTGTAAGAAAATAAAATGTCCGCGACACAAAAATTCAGCATTTTAATGCTCGTAAGACTTATATACAACGTTATACATCCTAAATAAGCCTGGGGGTATCAATGGGATATCCGAAACACAAGTTTCTGGTACTATGTCGCAACTTACACAACTTAACCAATTTTGTGCCGACGAACTAGTAAGTGGTATTTTTACCACTCTAAAGCCTAAACTAACAATCTAGTGAACTAGTTAGCCATTGTTTAGCGTAAAAAATGTCGTCACAACACAAATGGCACATACTTAATAAGTATGCTTAACTTTCCATACTTAGTAAAAATTTACTAAAAATGCAAGAACACAAAATTTTGGGCTTGTATAATAAATGTTAGGTTAGGCCCAAATCTCTTAAATGCACGGGCTAGGCCCAATTGAATAAATACATATGTAAGGCCCATTTACAATAAAGACTTGGGCTAGGCCCAAACACAATAAGGATATGGGCTAGGCTCAATAACAATAAATACATGGGCCATGCCCAATGACATAAAGACTTGGGCTAAGCCCAATAACACAAGAATGTGGGCTAGGCCTAATGACAACACATATATATATACAAATTAATATTGTAAAAATATATTTTAAACACCTCTAATTTCCAGAAAGTATAAACCAAATAATCACTAAGTGTAAAAGTATAATTATACACGCATGAAATACGTACGCAATACACTTGGTGGAAATACAAAGAATATACATGTACACAAATACATATAAATACGACGTAAATACCAACATAAAATCTACAAATACAAGTATATATATACGGTATACGTATATGTATAAAAGACGCAAGTACATTGTGATGTACTCAAATACACTTGTTGAAGTGTACTCTCACAAAGATACCGTACATGTACGTCAACGTATTTACGATGTTAAAAATAAATATTTTTAACACTCATATCTCTAAACGGTATACAGTTATATTTATGTAACAAATATACAGTCTCGAATTAAATCATATACATGACACAAATGCCAACGTATTATTAAAAATACACAAGGGTTCCAAAAATAAAACGAATATAATAACGTTCAAGATGAGCAACGAGTACGAGGTCTAGAAGAGACCAATGTGTCTAATGAGTTAGAACACTTGTAGGCTGACTCACACTTTTGGAACACCGTTGCTAGCACTATCTCTCTCTGGATGCAAATCTGTGAGTTCATGTCCCTCTTTTCTCTTAAATGTTTTCGGTTTACAACTCTCGGGGGGGGGGGGGGGAGGGGTACATGTTCCGATGGTATGGTTTAGCTATGGAATGAATCGTTAGATCATGTGCGAATAGGGTCTCTCTTAAGCGCCATTAATCTTGTATAAGACTGAGGAGCAAGAGTGGTAGATCTATCGGGTGTAGCGAGCCCCACTCATGGGTCCTTGTGTGGCCACATGTAGTACTTTTGTTGTCCCAACCGGGTGGACCAGAGGAAATCGTCTAGGGTTGAGTGCTTCCTATGTCGTCACACATATTAATGTCCTTGCAAAACATCAATGATCTGTTCATTGACGCTTTACATACCACATTATTATATATGAACTCTCAAATGTTTTTAAGATCATTTGTTATGAACTCAGAACACATGAACTCGCCAACTTTTGTTTATGTTTTCAAAACTTACATGTATTTCAGGTAAATGAATGGATCTTGGTGCAGTCGATTCTTTAGAAGCTTTTGTGTTATCATGCTAACGATGTCATCCTTTTGAAGGGGTTTGATCCATATATCTCATCTTCAATGGGATATAGGAAGCAAAGCCTTATATTTCAAAACTATGTTAAACTAGTCTTTGGTAAAAACTTATAACTTATGTTGTCTTATACCTTAAACAACTTATGGTGTGTATCTTTTATCTAAGTCAATGGATGAACATCGTGTGTTTTTAATCATATAGTTGTTTACTTATATCGTATGCGATGAAAACTAATCAAGTTCACACGATGCGCTTTCGTTATCTAACGGGTGTGCCACCACTGACCATCCCACCTCTAATCCGGCCACCCTCTTCTCTACGACCTCTCCGCCACTCATGTCACCAAGCCACCCACCACCATGCCACTGCCACACCCGGTCTGAACACAGTCTGTTACTGCCTCCACCAAACAACCCCGACCACCGATGAATCACCAGATCTGGAAGGAGTTCGTCACTTGAAGTCGCGTGTATAGCCTACAAGCCGCGTATAAAGCCAAGCCTCAAACAACCTCACCAATTTGAAATGTTTTGAGTATGTAGTTTTCGTATAGAACTTTTTGGGTATATACGTTTTTGACCCTCCGGTTTTATAGAAATTTTTAGGTCCGATGACTTCCGCCCCCAGGTCAAAAATCTCAAGCTTCGCCACTGCACTTGTACATAGTGTTGATATGATATAATGGGGATAGAAAGAAAGTACATGCAAATGCTTACATAAATGTCTTATTTGTCGTAATGAAGCAATAAATAAAAGTGATTATACGGATTTTTATGATTTTATAATTAAAAATCTATAATATATAATAAAAGAAACCAATGGGGGGACACATGTTATTCATTGGAGCTATCTATTTTTAGTTTCTTCATCTCTCTCCTACTTAATTATAGATAATTAATATTAAATAAAAAATAATTATAAAATTAATTTTAATATAAATTTAAACAATTCGTATATGAGATAATTTAATATTTTAAAATATTTATTAGATTTCAAAATTATTTATCCTGAAATTAACAAAAGACGCACACTAAATATAAATTAATATAATGTAAACGATTTATTTATTTTATTAAACTAAAGTAGTTAATGGTAGAACTTATTTCAAAAATGTTTATAAGGGGTAAACAAAAACATTAATCAATGTTTATTGGTTCCATACTTTTATTTTCGTGTTCAACTCTCAACTCAAATACGATATTCACTATGTTTACGTGACGTTTATAAGCACCATCACCGCAATCACCCCATCCATCATATATCGAGTATATCCGTTAGTTTTTTAAAGATATAATTTTTTATTAGATTCATTCAACCCGTGTAATAAACGAAGTCTTTTAAAGATATAATGTTTTTATTATTTACTATACAAAATTACATTTCTACAACTCGTGTAATATGCCGGGGTTTTAAAAATATAACTTTTTTTTATTATGTGGTATATAAAATTAGATTTATTCAATTAGTATAATACATAAGGTTTATAAAGATATAACAAGATATAACTTTTTATTGATTGATATATAAAATTACATGTGCTCAACCCATACAATACATGAGATTCTTAAAAATGTAACTTTTTTCATTATTTAATATATAAATTTAAATTTACTCAACCCGTACAATACACGGGATTCTTAAACATATAAATTTTTTATTATTTAATATATAAAATTACATTTATTCAATCCATGTAATAAACGAGTTTTTTAAAGATATATTGTTTTATTATTTGGTATATAAAATTACATTTAATCAACCCGTGTAATAAACGAAGTTTTTAAAGATATATTTTTTATTATTTGGTATATAAAATTACATTTATTCAACCTGTGTATTACACGGGGTTCTAACCTAGTTGGTCATATATGAAAGGGTGTACCTATTGGCACACCCAACTCACTATATACACACCTAAAAATGTGTTTTTTGTCTTTATATGCACACCCTGTAGTGTCGAACTGTGGCCAAAACGCGACGTTTTGGTCCGGTTAATCAGAAAAAAACTGACGGGTCTGTTGACCGAACCAAAACGCCGAGCTTTGGCTGCGTTTTGGTCCTGTCAACCAGAGAAAAGACTGACACCCGGTCTGGTTGACATGACCAAAACGCTGCCAAAGCTCGGCGTTTTGGTCCGGTCAACAGACCCGTCAGACACCCGTCAGTCTTTGTCTGGTTAACCGGACCAAAACGCTGCGTTTTGGCCACAGTTCGACACTACAAGGTGTGCATATAAGGACAAAAACCACCTTTTTGGGTCACTATCTACACACTTGGTGTGTAGATAGTTTGGCCCATATGATATGAAATTGCTCACCCTTTATATTTTCCACATGTTTATATAATCAAGGAAACTGATGAAAAGAAATTGTGATTTTAACGTTATATAAATGGACTTATTTAAAAAATTAAATCAATTGTTACGAACACTATCCTAAGATAAATTATATTAGTATATAGTTTTTATTTTGTGTTGTATATATATATCGATACATCTTTCTTGAGTATAATCTTTCTATTTTTTTTTTAATTTTTCTTGAGTATAATCTTCCTAATTTTTTAATGCTAAAAGATATGATAGATATCAAAAAGAATGAATCACAATGAAATGTCAAATCAGTTAATTGATATTCCAAATGATTAATATTCTGTAAATATAATGTGTATTTTTGTTAGGAAACTCATATATGGAAGAAGCAAAGTAAAAAGGTATTTAAGTGTCAACAAGAATAATTAAAAAGATATTCCAAATGATTAATATTCTGTAAATTTAATGTGTATTTTTGTTAGGAATCAAGAACTCTGAAGTGTGCGGGTGTAGTTACATTTTTTATTTATATTTTAACTCTTTTAACTCTACATATGTTAGGGTAAGGGCAGTGGCGGACCTAGGATTTTGGAACGATGGGGTCCAATTTTTCCGGTGTTCAAATTTTTCAGGTTTAAAAAGAAAAAACACAAAAAAATGAAACAAACAGGTATCGAACCTGGGATCTTTTGTGTGTAAACAAGGGGTTTTACCACTACACTAGGCTCACTTTCATTGTTATGGGGTCCAACTTAATAATTTTATGGGGTCCATAGCAAATTTTATATACCGTTTCTACTACTTTTTAAAAAAAGATTGGGGTCCGGGGACCCCGTTCCGCTATACATGGGTCCGCCCCTGGGTAAGTGCACCCATCGCGGACGTAGTATAGTGATGGCAAGATACCGAGGTCATCCAAGTACACAAGAGCTTTTAATACCGGCTTATCGTTAACGTCTAATCTAACCAATCTTTGATGAAAATGTTTTTTAAAGCTAGAAAAAAGATAAAATAAAATGTAAGGAAAAACAAACAGACAAGAAGTAATCACTTGGTTCCAACTCCTCTTTTATGTATCCTTTTGATTATTTCCGCACTTTGGGCATTTTAAGAGATTTTCTTTAAGTTATAGTAGTAGACCCCCTTCCAGGCAACGTTACCCTCAACCTATTGGTCTGAGTCAGCAAGGATACAGTCCAGCAAGGTCGGATTATAGAAAGATAATTAAGTAAGTTATTAATGTGAAAAGTGGTAGGCAGCGTTACCGTCAACCCTTTGGTCTGAGTCAACAGGGATACAATCCTCGCAGGGTTGGTTTAAAGTTTTAATAGTAGTTTATAAATAAGGGATTCAAGCGTTTCTTACTTCTCCCGCGGGGGTTAAGACCATCCGCTCGTGAAGTCCTACAAAGCTTGAACCAGGTTCTCGCAGGATCTATACACTGAACGAGACATAGAATTTACCCAACCACCCTTCTAACCCCCTTCCAGGCAATTAACGCGCTTTATATAGACCGTAAAGACACGGATATGTGAATCAACAACATATGAAGAATGATTAGATAAATTCGCCTTCAATATAAAAAACTAGTTATTAAAGTCATTAATACATACCTAATCAGATTGTCACGCTCCGGTCAAAGATAAGATTTATAGTCCCAAATTACCCTTAACAAATGTGTTAGTGGTAGTAAGGGGTCGAACCACGAAGAGTTTGTGGTTTGCGAATGGACTTGGTGGATTTATAATGGTTGTCACAATTATGAAGATTACTAGATTAATTTTTATGGTTTTTGTTTGATTGAAAAGATATTGAATTAAACTAACAAAACTGATTGGAATAATTAACTACTAGAAATTAAACGATTGCAAGAAAACTTGATTAATGATTATAAAATAAGATGGAATAACAAGGTTCACACCCGGTTCAACAAATGCAAGACCTAGGGTTACTACACGTTTTATTTTGGCTTAATTGAATTAGTTCGTTAACGGGTTAAAATTCACAAAGCTTAGGTGCCAATCGCTATCAACGTTATAGACAATAGACCACGATGCACTTCGTTACCTTGGACTTATAAATCCTATCAAAAGACAAGACATAAATACGTGTATTCATGTCACAAAGTCAAATTTAATCATTCACTCGACAATTCGTAAACTCAATACAAACGTAGGACAATTGTCCACAGATTCAAACGGAATTCAATTTGTCACAAACCAAACATCAAACACATAATAAAACCTAAATCTTACACAAGTCTACACCGGGGTGAAACCTCCAAGAAATTAGCCGCTCATGATCGAAAGGACTTGATCACCGGATGTTGAGAACTTGAAATTGGTCATCTTGAAACTTGGAGAATGATGGAAGGATGATGGTTAGGGTTTTGATGAGTGATGGTGATGAGAGAATAGATGAATGGGTGAACTAGGGTTTGGAGAATGGTGATGATGATGATGAATTTGGTGATGATTCGGTTGATTCGGACGAAGGACTGTGTTATCGATAGATTGGAATTGAAAAGTGATCATGAAAAATGGCTCCAAAGTGAATTCAAGTTCAAAACAATTGTGTAACCCCCGTATTAATGGTGAAAGATTGGTTTTAATTCATCCAAGATAAAAAACAAACAACAAACTCGCGAAGCAAGAACCAAAGGCCGTCGCCGACGGCCTGAGGCCTCGTCGGCGACGCCTCACCCAAATGTTGAAAACGGCCGACAGCCTCTTCTCCTGTCTACGGACCTATTCGCGCGACGGTAATAACTAGATGGCATCGCCGACGGCCTGGGGAGGCTTTGGCGACGGTACACCCATTTTACACTTTCGTTTTTCTCATATCTTGCTTCCGGTTGAACCGTTTTGCATCCCGGTGGTTCGTTTTTCGTCTCGGTAGCCCGTAAAGCTCCCAAATAGCTCCTTAAACTTCATTAAACCTGCAAAACACAATTTTAATTAAAAGTAGGCTATTCGGAATTAAAAACCATGCAAAAACATCAAGTTATGCAATTACGAGCATCGTTATTCGACCACGTATCAATACCGAATTAAAAAGTAGCCAAAAATTGGAAATAAAAAAGTAATACATAAAAGATTTGTCTTCACAAAGTGATGTAAAAGTTTAGCCAAGCATGGCCTTTGTTTGACAAAGACTTTTACGATCGATCTTGGATCCCGAGACTACTACACACTCTCAATGATGGAAGATGGATGATGGTGGTGGATGATGGTGTTGTAGTGGTGGTGGAGTGGTGGTAAGTGAGAGAGAAGTGGTTTGCCAATGGATGGTTTGGAATGAAACCAAGCACCCCTATTTATAGGCTAAAGACAGACGTTCACCACGGCCCGTGCCCGCCTGGCACGGCCCCGTGGCCATCTCTCTCTCTTCCTCATTAAATGTAGTGTCATGTCTTGTACTAACATGGCCCCGTGTGTCAACGGCAAGGCCCGTGGCCAATGTACTTGCTATACTATCTCAGATTCTGCGAATCTTAGAGATGACCACGCCTTGTGTTGCCTTAGCACGGCCCCGTGTTGGTTGTCTGTTTTGGCCTTTGCTGTTGTCTTTTCTTTTGTAGAGAATCCAGTCTTGGACACGACCCATGCCTGGTGGGCACGACCATGTGTCAGGTCTTCTGATTTTGCCATTTTCTTGGTTTGGAGCTTGGCGAGTTGCGTCAATCCTCCTTCTTTGTATTTAGGTTGGTTTTTGCTGTTATTTTGCTTATTTTGCACATTTAAACTCTTTTGACCCTGTAAATTAAAAAGGAACAAAGAAACAAGCTTTTTCCAACATTAGTACCGAAAAAGGGTTGATTTTACGCCGTATTTGATATAATTTATATGTTGTATTTTATGCACATCAAACTCATATATGGAAGAAGCAAAGTAAAAAGGTATTTAAGTGTCAACAAGAATAATTAAAAAGATAAAACTGAACCTATATACTTTTAGAATAAAGTATAATTTGCGTTCTTGTGGATTAGTGGCGGGATCAATTTGCATACTTCAATTTTTTTTGTTGCGTGAGTCCTTGTGGTTTTAAAAAGTAACACTTAGTGCCCGTCCCTCTAACTTAGTCAACATATCCCGTCCATTGCTTAACGATAGGGGGTATTTTGGTCTTTTTAACCCATCAAAAACCCTAACCACATCCCATATATCAACATTATAACTGAATGAGTCCCTCGTATTTACTTTTAACCCTTCCCCTCCACTCTCCCTTTTGCACCCGCCACCTCCCCCGACAACCACCCAAAGCCGCTGATTATTGCAACCTTCACTTGCACCAAACACCACCACCTCATCCCACAACCACCCTTTCATGTTCAGTCTACGCGCTCTTTCTTTTTCCTTCTGCCAAACCACCACCTCATCCGACAACTACCCTCCCTCCGTCATCACCCATCCGCCCTCCGATCCAATCTAATCGTAACCTGACACCCACCCACCTCTCATCCACCTCCGTCATCACCCATCCACCCCCGATCCACTCCGATCATGGTTTTCTCGGTTGAAGCGATGATGGATACACAAGTGGTCACAGGAAAATTTTTGTGTTTACTTCAATTTTACCTGATCTTGATTAGTGTTGTTTACTTGAAAATTGAAATTGAACATGATACAAGTTAATTTTGAACATTGTAGTCGACATTAGGTTCAATAGTACCCTAATCTACCTCGTATTGCACTTTAAGGTGGATTTGAAGTTCTTGAACAACATGAACTTCGAATTCTGCTTTGAACGAGGAAGTGAAGACATGATTCAGAAGCTAGGATAAACTAAGGATAAATGCTTTTATATGATTTGATATATAATTATGTTAAAACTAACACCTGATGACAATCGTTTTAAAGCCTAATTATGCTAACGATCTGGATTAATTTGTAAATGGTTTTAATTATCATGTTTAATTTGCAAATGGTTTGGTTTGTTTGACGAATACGGTTATATATGGTTTGGTTGGTTGGGTCCAATGGTTTGGTTTGTCGTGTCAGTTGCTTTGGTTTATTTGAGGTATAAGGTTATATATGGTTTGGTTTGTTAGAGGTATAAGGTTATATATGGTTTGGTTGGTTTGAGGTATAAGGTTATATATAGTTTGGTTAGTCAGGTTAAATGGTTTTGTTCTAATGTTGGTCTCATGGGTATATGGTGGTTTGAAGCTTTACAAGTTTTGTTGATTGTAGCCGATTCATGTTAGGTATATTGGTTGGGTATGGGTTGGAATTCATGGCTGATTCATGTCGTGTCCCATGGAATGCTATGTTGGTTCAAATGGGTATGGTTTCATCCAATGGTGTAAGGCTGGTTCATGTGGGATCCTTTGGAATTCCATGTTGGTTATAATGGATATGCTTTCAAATGGCCGATTCATGCATGGATTTGGATTTTGGAGATAATGTGTTTCACAAAAGGTTTGGAATAATATGAAAATAATATGAAAGCGCACGGGGACGTATATCACAATAATAAAAGTACAGTTTCATCTTTTTACCAACTTTTAAATGAAATCCAACATCTGTTAGTGGGAGGGACGCAAAGTGTTACTTTTTAAAACCACGAGGACTTGGACAACAAAAAAGGTTTGAGCGACGTAAGTTGCTCTCACCATCAAATCATAGGGACACAAATTACACTTCACATATCTTTTTATGAATGGTTTTACGTCAGAAAAAAGCAATCATTTTTCACCTTTTCAGATAGAATGCTCTAAAGATATTACTGAGTAGGAGCAAAACCTTAAAGATGTTTAATAAACATCTTTTTATTAAGTTATGTCAAAATTCAATTGAAATGACTTTCAGGAAAAATCACCTAAAACTAAGGCATATCAAATTGATAAAGATGGTTAAATCGACTAAATCGGACAGGTTATGCAGCTGCTTCCTGATATGATCGACTGGTGCGTTCAGATTAAGAGAGGTGATATCTATATATTATTTACAAGATGATGAAAATAATTCCAAAGCCAAAATGTGTGGCAAATAAAACTTTGTTTAGGAAGATGGAAGTCAATGAACTCTTTTGCTTTGATGACATGACCTCTCGCCACCAAAACTCCTTTTCCCTATCTCCAATTCTTTTTTGTTTTTCTTGCAAAATTTAATATTTATGATTATGGTGGAATTGCTTTATACTCCACCTTTTTTATATGATAAACTTCTATTTATTTTTGTTTACTTATAGTAAATGGTCTAATGAGAATAATCTATTTTAGAAGGTTCTAACAGTATCATTGTATATGGTTCTTACATTTTTGTTTATTTTATAAAATAATATTATAACTTTTCCATATTTGTAAAAGTTCTTAATGCTTTATGTGGTAGAGAATGCCCTAAAATGTACATTATACCTTGTATGGAGTCTATTTTAGCTTAATTCATAAAGGTCAAATCATATATTTTGAGGTATTTGTTTATCAACAAAATACGTTTTCTTTGACAAATACATATAAGGCTAATAAAATAAACAACAATAGTATTATATATATATAGAAACGGGATCAGGAGAAAACGCTCAAAAGTGTGAGAACGGTGAGAACGCATCCTGGCTAAACACGTGTCACGCGGCATAGAGAAGGGCGGATGAGCTTTTTTGTCCTTTCATAATTCTCTTTTTAAACGCGTGTCACATCCCGTTTCCATTTTTTGGCGTTTAATAAATACGCCGCGTTTTATTGTTTGTAGATCAGGATCATAGTTAATATTTTGGCGTTTTAAGTATGTTTTGGTGTTTTTATTGTTTTTTAAATCAGGATGCATGTCTATGATGTAAAAAACATCAGTAATTTTCTTGATGTTTATTATATCAATTAGGATACAGATCTATAATTTGACAGACAATTATGGCGTTTTGAAAATATAAATAAATTTAGTTTTCTATGTAGTGGCTTTTAATATAATAAATGTTTGGCAATAATGTTACCGTCTCTTCATTTTACTGTTTAGCAATTACTGTTTCGTTCAATTTCATAGGTGAATTAATGTTGATTTTTCAGTAATACCTTGTTTGGCGTTTTATAGCAACATTGTGCTTTGCTAGCATCCATTCTCTCAGTTTTCACACTATCAGTCGTTTTGGTGTTTTTGACGTTTTATATTATTTTTTTAGTAGAGAATTAGATAATAAAATCAGAGAATTAGATAACAAACAATAGAAACTGAAAAAATAAAATAAAAATTATAATCTAATTTCTCTTCCAAATCTTCACTGTCATCAGCCTCTTCTACTTTAATCTTTTTGGCGTTTTGAACCTGTTTTGAACCTCTTCTACATAACGCCCGTTTTAATTAAGGGGTAAAAGTCTTTTTTTCTTCGTTTTTCGTGAAAATTTGTCCATCTCATTCAGCAAAAGCTTATAGAGATACCCACCTCAGAGTAGAATCCATTCAGTAAAACTTCATTCAGAACAATACTCAATAAAGAAGAAATGAGGTTCCACATCTGTTGGTTTTTTAAGTATCTTTTTTGGCGTTTTAAAGTGAATGGTTTGTTGGAAAGATGGTGTTTATTTTTTTTTGGTGGTGTGATTAGTTGATTGTGCAGAGACGTCTCTCTTATAGGATGTTTTTGGTGCGTAGTTTAGGCTGGATTTTTATTTATAATAAATGATATTAATAAAGTAGCCGTCTTTTCAGTTACTGTGTGTATTTTTTACTGATTTTGTTCAGGTTTTTATGAGTTTTTATGGTCTTAGACATTCCATCTTCCAAGTTTGGCGTTTTTTAATGGCTTTAAGTAGTTTTTGGCGTTTGTTTCCATTTTTAGCTTTTAATAATATTTCTCCAAATTACTTTTATTATAGGTTGGGAGTTTTTGGCGTTTTACTGCATTATCGCGTTTCACAATAATTATGACTTTTGACGTTTTATTAATATAATGTTATTTTTTTATTCTAAGTTGAAAAATACATAACAAACATCAGAAAAAGAAAATTAAAAAAATAAAAATAGAAACAATTCATCTTTCAAATCTTCACTGTCGTCAGTCTCTTTCTTCTTTGAAACATGTTCACTAGCGGTTTGGCTTTGTCTTGCTTGTGTTTTTTTGGCCGTTTGGAAAGACAATATGACATGAGTTTTTTGTTTGAATATGTATCTTCAAACCACTCATAAGTGTCATTCGTCTATTCATGCCATTATAATATTCATCAATAACAAAACACAAAAACTGACATAAGTCTGACCCCAATATCTTTTTCTTGAAGTTTTGTCCATCTCATTCAGCAAAATGTTATTTGAGTCGTAGCACCTCAGGAAAGAATGCATTCTCCGAAACTTCGCGTAGAACAATATTGAATATACAAGAAACAATTTTTGGCATTTTTGGCGTTTTTCTGAGGAAATAGTGTATCTGAAAGAAAAGTCCATTTTTTGGAAAATTTTGATATTTGAGAGATTTGGCGTTTTCTAAGATGATTGGTATATAATAAAATATGGCGTTTTTTGAGTAGGTGTGTTTGATTTTTTGGATTTTTTGGCGTTGTAAGATGAATGTTATATAGTAGAAATATGGCATTTTCAGGTTGGGGGAGGTGTGTTCTTATGTATGAGAATGTTTTGTTTATATAGGGATGCGTTTTGGCCAGTAATGGCGTTTTATTCATTAGTTGGCGTTTTGGTATAGAAGTGTAAAGACCTTTTTACCCTTAATGAAGTGCGCCGACTCAATAGAATTCGTGTTATTTACGAAAACGCCACCGCGCCAATCTAGTCCATAGATTGTTTTGATCGGACGCTTCATAAGCGTTCTCACCGTTCTCACACTTTTCACCGTTTTCTCTAAATCCTGACCCTATATATATATATATATATATATATATATATTAATAGTTCTATTGAAAGGTTTAAATGAGAATAAATTATTATAAGAAGAAACTTTAACCAATAAAAATGATTCATTTTACTTCATTAGTATTTGTATTCAATGTTATTGTGTGTCTATATATATATATTAATCCGCAGTCTTGCTTTTTAATAACTAACTATTTAAATTTGTAACTTATTTTTTAAATATATATTTTTTCAAAAAAAATTAATTTTGAGTGTAAAATAAATTACGAGCCGTGTAAGATAATAAGTTAATTTAGAGTGTAAGATAAATTATGACCCGTCGTAACGCGCATCCGACGTGTTTATTCATTTCCATATTTTGTTGTAAATTTTGTTCAAATAGCATATAATAATTGTAAAAGTGATAAAAAATAACTCAACCACACCAACGGTTTATGTAAGAACATAATATAAAAAATTACATCATTTGTAAAATAAAAAGGTAAACAATTTAGTAAAAAAATAAAAATAAATAAGTTATAAAAACATATATATTTTATAAAAAAATTGTTAGTTGATGCATTAAGAAAATTTTAAAGTAATCGATGAAACAATAATGATAAATTTAATAAAACAAAAAGAAAGAAAACAAAGAAAATAAAGTAAAATAAATAAAAGAACTTAAGTTAATTACAGGTCATGTCCTTTATAAATATGCTTCAAATTACATCTTTTGGGCAAATTGGTAATTTTACCTTAAGGTTAACTAAAACTTAACCTTAGTTAGTTTAAAGGATAAAGTGCGTGCAAAATTTACAAAATAAAGGGAATTTTGCGTATTTTTAAAGATAAAGGATAACAAGTGCAATTTAGTTTATATATAAAGAACAATTTGTGTAATTTACTCTTATATATAAAGAAAAAACGTGGGATAAACAAAACTTCAAAGTTAATAAAGGGAATTCAGTGAGAGATTTAGATTTAACTTTAAGCGGCTGGATCACGTAAAAGACAAGAATCACGTATGAAGCAAACACGACAATGAGACGAGGACAAGTGTCACTGACAATAAGGGTATTCTGGTCCTTTCTCAAGTGAACAGCTTCCCCTTTAATTTTCAAACGACTATAACTTTTTCATACATTTTTTATTAAAAAAAATAATCTGTATTAATGACCATTTCATTCTCTTTAATTCGAGAAGCCTATTGCTACGTTTTCTTAAAAAAATTACAGGATTTTGAATACTCATTAGTCCATTACGTGATTTTGAATACCCAACACATGACTATGTGATTTTAAATACCCATTACGTGATTACACATTCAACATAAACCATTACGTGATTACACATTCAATATAAGTCCATTACATGATTACACATTTAATATGATTTGTTATAACTAATGTTATTACAATTATGCTTATAACGTGATTCCACATTAAAATAATAAGAACTTGATTGTTTATACTTTATTACGTGATTGAATATCTAATATATGACATTATGTGGTTATTATACGTTGATTTGGCTAATGTTTTGCATATAATTTATCCTTAATACGTGATTATACCTGAATTTCATATAAAAATTATGTATTACATGTTTTTCTTTTACGTAATGGTCGTAATCACTCAGTGTGGCTTCACATAAAATACTATAATGAAATCACATAATCACGAAATGGGTATTCAAAATCATGTAGTCACGTAGTCACGTAATTACGTAATTACTTAGTGGGGTTTCACATACTATAATGAAATCACGTAATGGGTATTCAAATCACGTAGTCATGTGTTGAGTATTCAAAATCACGTAATGAGTATTCAAAATAATGTATTTTTTTTTATAAAACTATAGTAATAGACTGCTCAAATTAAAAAGAATGAAATGCTCATTACTACAATGTATTTTTTTTAAAATATCAACGTATGAAAAAAGTTATAGCCGTTTAAAAATCAAGTGGAGAAGGAGTTCAAGTGAGAAAGGATCAGATTACCCTTTTTCTATTTGTTTCTTCAATTGTTAGAACATCATATTTACGAAAATGTCACCACCTAGTTTTGAACCATTGATTTTGAGAGATCAATGACTTTGATTGTCGCCTATCCTTCGTAAAAGAATTCTCTCTAAGACATGATACTGCTCTTAACTTTAAATAGTATTTTTTACCTAAATTTTTATTTATTTTATTTTCATGTGATCATTTTGAGACTCGCTTCTAAATTCTATTTTCTTGACCTTTTTGCAATCTGCACTCTTTGTTTTTTTTCTAAAAAATAATTTGCTATAGAAAATTGACAATGTGAAGTGATCTATATCTATACTTTCTATAAAAGGAGAAATCCCAATGACATAAGAAAAGCTGATGTGTCGGCTAGAGAGGCTGTCCAACAAGGCTTTTCTTATGTCAATATTACATCATAAAGTCTAATATATAAAGACTTTAAAGTTCAAAGGTGGCCCATATTCAAATTCCAAAGGTCTGCCATCAAATCACTGCCTATCTCCAAACTTCAACCTATGTTATAAATTCAAACCTCTGTAATCAAAACCACTGCCCATTCAAAATTTTGGCTCCAGATTCAAAATTTAAACATAGCTCTAGATTCAAAATTTAAAAAACAGACGTATAAAAAGGGTAATCTTTGTTTCTCTATACTTTATTGTTGGTGCATACATCTGTCGACGTCGTCTTATATCGAGTCTGGGTTGCATTGCGGATATGATCAAGCATGATGTCATCATGTTGAATGATGACATCATAATAGATGACATCATCATAAGTCATCATCATTGCAACATGAGACAAAACGACAAGAAACATTACAAATTAGAAGTGACCGTTTGAAAGTTAACTTGTCATGACCGTTTGAATAGGTCACCGTTTGAGAGGATGACCGTTTGAAGGGTGGCATGTCACCTTCAAACGGACAGGGTCCTCCCTATAAATAGGCTTCAAACTTTCATCATTTGTAACGAATTCCAGATTTGATACCGAGGTGCTGCCGGTTTATTCTCTGATTGTAAACATTGTTAATTGAATATACAAGAGATTTAAAGTGTATTTCAAGCTGTTTTCAAGTTCGTTTCTTAGTTTCCGCCTCTGAAACATATGAGAGCTCTTTTGAACGACTCATTCGGGTCGAAACACGATCCTACAAGTGGTATCAGAGCTCAGGAGGAAGAGTTCTTGCCATTTTCAGCTTGAAAATCTGACTTCTACACCTTCTTTCACAAAATTAAAAATTTTTCACGGTTAAAATCGGCTCAAAATTTCACATTATACTCGCAATCATGTTTTAACAAACCCTTGAAAGTTTCAGCTTAAAATTCGAAGTAAAAATGGTAAAAATGGACTAAATATTGGTGATCGTTTGAACGAGGCGTGCCTGACCGTTTGAAAATTGACCTGTCCGTTTGAAAACTGACCTGTCTGTTTGAAAATTGACCTGACCGTTTGAACAAGCACCTGACCGTTTGAACAAGCACGTGACCGTTTGAACAAGCACGTGACCGTTTGAACAAGCACCTGACCGTTTGAGGATCTGATTTCTTGAATAAGTCCATAGTGTTCGTAATATTGTCCGATAGTCTGATTTTGTGAAAAGTGTGTGTCGATTTGCCAGTGTTGTTATCAGATTTAATGTGTAAGTCGGTCACTTGATGGATTTGTTCAAGGTTTGGGGTCCAATAGAATTCAGTATAATATTCAAATTGTTGGCCTATATCGAGAATGTCAGTAATTTGAAATGTTTGTGTCAGCTTGCATGTTAGTCTCGTAAATTGTTGTGCATGTGAGTGTTGTCTGACAAGTTTTAAAGGCCCAAGAGAATTGTTGGCAATCATACTCGGTTATATCTTCGGTGAATGTAAACAAAGTGTGTCAGCTAAGTGGGATTGGTATTTGTGTGCATGTGAAGTTGGTACATGTGAATATATCGGGCCCTGTGTTAAACATCAGAGTTGTTGGTAAAAGTGTTGTAGATAAGTTCATATCAGATTCGGCCCAATCAAGTTTGTATTGAAAGATTAAAAAGTTGTTGGCTACTCAGATTTGCATGTGAAACAATTGTGATTGTCAGTTTAGTGGATTAATTGGTCCAATCATATAGTTCATTTGATAACAGTTGTGGGCTTTAAAGTTCTCGGCCCAATCATATCAATTCGTAAATATTGATCGGCTCAATCACCTGATTCTATTGGATAGTTGTTTTGTTCTAAAAAGTCTTGGTTCAATCAACAACCAGTTTGCTTGTGGATTTGAAACCTGTACAACTTTGAAACAAATTCGCAAGTATTCGACACGAGTCTTAGATTGATTTCTTTCAGTTCATTTAAACTGATCGTTTGCTTGTTTGTTGTTAGGTATTTTACAAGGTGATACAGCTCATTAGAGATCAGTAGTTTTTGAAACAAGAAACTTTGTATTTGTGAAGCTTTGAATTTGAAAAATGAGTGAAGATTTCTACAACGCGTTTGCTACTCCGACTACTCCGGCTTCCATTGCTCAGAATATGAATTTGGAAAACGAGACCGGAACGTTACAAAAACCCCCGAAATTGATGAGCATAGAAGAATACTACGGATGGAAAGACAGATTTGAAAACTGGGTTCAAGCTAACCATCTCAGATCTTGGGAGTGCATTCTGAAGAAATATGTTTTACCACAGACTGATCTGAAAGTTGATAAAGCAATATCTGAGTTTAGTGATGAAGAACGTAATATGTACAGAGCAGAAAAGATGATGATTAGTCTACTTCAACAAGCTATCAAAGAAGACATTTTTGTGTTACTTCAACATGACAAGACTTCAAAATCAATTTGGGATGCTCTTAGAGTCAAGTTTGAGGGTAGTGCGAATATGATCAAGAGCAAGAAAGCACTGCTCAAGAAAGAATTTGATCTGTTTACAAGTTTGCCTGGGGAAGATACAAAGAAGCTAATTGAAAGATACTGCCACTTGGTGCGATCCATGTCGATGCTTAGTATAAAAAAGGATCGTGAAGAGTGGGTAGACAAGTTGGCTGATGCGTTACCGCAAAAGGAATGGGGTACTTACTTGATGATCTTGAAAAACACTGGGGTTTATGATGGGTTAACGATTTCTCAGTTTATCGAGAAGATTGAGGGTCAAAATTTGGAACAGCAGAAAATTGCGAGGATGAACAGTCCAAGTGGTCAACAGGATGTAAAAATGTACTACAAAGGCAGTGTTCCAGAAATTGAAAGAAGCCCAAAGATACAAACTGCATTTAGTGCTGGAGATTCTACTGAAAATGTTGATCAAAGTTCTAAAAGTAGCAGTGGTTTCTCTTCATACCCGAGTGTCAATCCAAAAGATAAAACTTCAAGTTTCAGTTCTCAAATTACTAAAAGTGGAAGTGGTTATGTGATACAATGCAACATTGCTTTGAATCTTCCAGATGGTCAAAGTTTTTCTGAAGAGATTGCGAAAGATCACATGGCGTTTCTTGGTTCTGTGTTACTTTCTTATGAAGGTTTGGTTGCAGGGCGGATCGGAAATCCTATGCTTACAAAGGAGGATTACGATCAGATAGACGCCGAAGAAATGGAGTTAATGGACATCAAATGGTGTCTAGCTAGCGTTCTTAGACGTGCTGAAAAGTTCAAGCTGATTACCGGGAGAAATGACTTTCTTGATGCACACGTTTCTACTTTAGGTTTTGATAAATCTAAAGTTACTTGTTTTCGATGCAGGGAGAAAGGCCATTTCAAACGGGAATGCAAGAACAGGGAAGCTAGTGGAGCTCAAAATCCGTTTGGAAAAGACGATTACTACCGGAAAGCCATTTACCAGCAAGTTGGTCAACAACAACTACAAGAACCATAGGTGGCTCATGATAGAAAAGTGATCGAGGATTCAAAGAGAGCATGTCTGGGGGATTTTAACTGGAACAAATACATATCACCCGAAAACAAAGCATGCCTAATAAATCAAGATGATGAAAAGTTACCTGAAGGGTTCAGCTGGGATATGTTTGCAGATGAGAATGGAAATTTTAAAGCTTTCATTGCAAAAATAGTGAAAGAACCTGATATGTTTACTGCATGGATGAAATCTATTGGTGAAACTGTAAAGTCTGTTGCATCAGATGAAAGCTCACAGAGTGCAGATGAAAGCTCACAAAGCTCAGATGACACTTCAGAAAAAGAAATTGTTTTTGATCAAACACCATCTGATTCTGGTTCATCGGATGAAAATTCTGAAAAATCTGTACAGTTTGATAAGTCACCAATTGATGACAGCAGTAGTGATGATGAAGAAGAAAAACATATTAATATTGCAAAATCTCATCTATCTCCTGAAAGTTTTCATTTTTATTTTGCAGATCGCTTGGAAAAACTGAAAGAGAAACAAGCTGCAAAAGAACAAATGAAACAGAAGTCTGAAAGTGGTGATCACACAAAGGAAGCTGTTCAGAATGAAGAAGTAAAAAGTGTTGCTGAGGAGATTGCTGAACCAGAAAAGATACATGAAGCAGAAAAGGTGGTTGAAGTTGAAAAAATCATAGAAGTTGAAAAGATTGTGGAAGTCATCAAACCTTGGTTGAAGTGTTTGGAATCATGCAAGGAATGTGCAGCAAAAGAAGAGAAGCTAGCTGAATTTGAGAAGATGAAGGAACAGTTATTGTTCAATCTCAACTATGTGAAAGAATCTTATGATGTCTTGAACAAAACAGTAACTGGTCTTCAAAAGACAAATTCTGAAAGAGAACAAGCGCTAACGATGATGAATGCTGTGATGATGACAAAACAGAAAGCTATAAACTTTTACATCGAAGAAAGTGCTAAGTGGAAGCAAGAGTTGGAAACTGAAAAGATAGAAAATGAGAGAATCAGACGATTATTGCAGAGTTATTCTAGTTCTGATTATCTTATTGATAGAATTTATCCGACTGTTGCAGGTATGGAAGCTTTTCAAGATGAGAAGACAAAGAAGAAGGATACTGGTAAGAAACCGAGTGTTAGATATAACAAGTGTCCGCCTCCGATCTGGGAAGGTTATTCTCCCAGAAAACCAAATGAGGAGCAAGTCGAAAAAGCAGTCAATATAAAGCTAAAAACCGATACAACTGATGATTTACCAGATAACATTGATGTCACTTTCACATCGTCTGACACTGATCATGAGTCTGAGTTAATAAAAAAGGTGGTCGATCAGGTGTTGGATACTGATGAGGATTTTGAGTCAAAGTCTAAGTCTGGAGGGTCGAGTTCGTCGGTCAACAGTCCAAAGTCGTCGGTTAAACGGGAATACAGTAAAGAGTTTTTGTTATCAAAAGCAAATTTGGATGATGAAACATTTGAAGTAGCATATACTTTAAATGATTCTGATAAATTATATTCTGACAAAGAGTTTCCAATAAGAAGTGTTAGATTTGAAATGATCAAAAAGGTTTTCAAAATGACAGAAATTAAGATTTCTGAAATAAAAGATTTAAATCTTACTGGAAAACCTAAAAAATACACTTCAAGAATTCAACAACTATTAAACAAGAAAAAGGGTTACAATTCTGGTTCTGGTTTTCAAAAGAAACCAAACCATAATGGTAGCTACAAAAAGAAAGGATTAGGTTTTATTCCATCAGAAAATTATAAAAATGAGAAAAATTCTAAAACAAAAACAGAATTTGTTTCAGGTGGAAGTGCTGAAGAGGAACAGAAGAAACCTTTCTGGAGACAATCAAACCAGGAGTTTCTTGCTGAGAAGAAAAGGAATGGAACTGGAGTGTTTCATCCAAAAGAGACTCGAACCTGTTTCAAATGCAATGAAGCTGGTCACATTGCATGGAACTGTCCTAAAAATGCTAAAACAAAACAGGGAGTTTCTGAAAAACTGAAAGAAATAGTTGTTGATGTTGAACCACCAACCGAAAAATTCAAAATATTTGAAAATTCAACTTATGAGGTTGGTGAATGTTCTACAAATAATTTTTACAAAAAGAGAGCAAAAGATAACCAAATGTGGGTTGTCAAGAAGGGTGATGTAAAAGTCGGCGATGAATCTGGTTCCACAAAGCCAGATGAGCCACAGGTTGAGACAAAAGATTCAGTGAATGATGATGAATTTCCATCACTGAAATTTGAAGAAATTAAAAAGAAAATTGGTAAAGTTGAGATCTCGGATCAGTTTTACTCCGGGAAAAATGAATTTGATGTCGAGAAAACATTCAATGGGAATGTTAAGAAAATTTTTGGAAAAATGCTTAATGGGAAAGCAAAGGGGGTTAAAGATTTCTATGCAACTAAAAAGGCAACATATAACCCTACTGAGCTAGAATTGAAAACCCTCAAGTCTGAAAAGACTTGGGTGGAAATTCTATTCCCTTGAAGTCTTAGGACTTTGCCGGAGATCCCAAGTTTGTAATAGCGGATCAGGAATCGGCATATTTCTTAGTAATTGATAATGTGATTGATTCTTATAAAAGTTAAATTTTACAGGATAAGTGTGAATTGCCAGAGCTTCCAGGTTGGTAAGTGTGAAGCAGGAATCGACATGTTTGTTGGTAAAATGAATTTGTGTAGATGTGATATTCCTACAAGTTGGTTGATGAAGGTTTACATTTACAAGTGGTAAATCAAGGACATTAAGTTGTACTTGTTTTTCCTATAAGTGGTTAATCAAGGTCATTAAGTTGAACTTGATTGAATCATACTTACTAGTGATATTTGTAAGACAATATGATGAACCAAACCCCGAATTTACAAGTGATAAAATAAACAAAACTTATTTTCTGGAAAAATCATTTTGATTAAAACAAACTTAAGTGTTTTGAAATCATAATGAGAAAATAGTTTTGTGAAAGGGGGAGTTCTGATTGTTTATGCCAAGTGGATGGCGAATTGAAGCGATTCGATATCGGTTGTTAAGTTTATTGTATAGTTTGTTTTTCAATTTTCCTGAAATGTGTTTGCATTTTAGGGGGAGTAGAAATTTCTGAAAATCCAAAAACATTTGAAAATTTGAAAAAGACAAAAACATGATAAAATCAAAAATGAGTTTTAGTGTCAAAGAAGAGGAAATGATAGTACATCAGTAGACAGTTACAGTATGCTAAAGAAATGTAATGTTTAAAATAGCGTTAAACAGTCTCACTGATGATATGCCGATAGGTTTTTTACACATTTAGTAAGCTTTTTCGGGATATAAACTTAAATTCAAACTTGCTTAATTTGTGGGGAACACTACTTGGATATATAGGTAACCCCTGAAATCTCGTTTGAAATATCCCTCTTTCTGAGATACTAGGTCTTTATGCTCAGTGATATCTGGGGTATTATCCCGGGACTTCTGATTTTGCGGAAGCAATGGCCTAGTCCCCGGAGAATACTTTACTGCTTGCTTGAAATATAGCGCCGCCCTCAGCAAATTGATGAAACAATAAAATTGATAGTCATTGCTGTTGTAATACAAAAGATCCTCTAAAGGGGACCCACCAAAAGTCGAAGCCGTCATCTCTCTGCGTATACGGGAGTATCGACCTGAGCTCTCACGGCCCTCGCAATTTAACCCCTTACAGATATCATCTAGGTATACTCACCTGTAAGACTGAATATTGGGATCTGGATACGGGAGTATATTCAAGAGGTGGGACACATGAATGAGTTTAAGTTCTTAAAACACCTAACTCATATCCTGAATCAGTTGAAATTTGTGTGAAAATTTAAGTGGATCAGTATATTGGCAATCTAAGTGAATTGTTTAATTCTTAATGTGTAACTAAGCTCAACGGTACTTGTGACTTGTCAAAAACTGATATGATCCTCTTACACAAACTCACAAAAATATTGTCTGTAAATATTTCTTTACTGCATTTAATTTCATTCAAAAACCCGAAAACATTTTAGTGTGTTTTAGCATAAATTTTTGAAAAATCCAAAAAGATTTTCGACAACTGATGTTGGAGAGCTGATTTTCAAAATTCCAAGTGCTAGACATGATGAACAAATGGTTTGGGAGAATGTGTTTTGAAAAGAAAAATGATTAATTTTTGCAAATGGTTCATCAGAATTTATCATTGATAAATCATTCTGGTTTAATTTGAGAGAGAATCTGGGTTTATAAATTTGTTAAATGTTAAATTTGTGAAATTTATTTCTGGGTTAAGAATGTGCAGGTGTACCCAGGTTTCGATCTTGAACCTGAAGATAGAGTGCCAGGTTCCGATACCTGAGGACTCTGTGTTTTTAACAAGCCGGGCTGCGATCCCAGCATATCGAAAGGGGGAGTCTGAAGACATTCGAGTAGAGATTGCTTGTGGGGAGTCTGCTGATGATGAAAAGAGAAGAGAGAAGATTTGAGGATACTTACAACGTCAGACACTTCAAAGAGTTCGAGAGGACTGATAAAGACTGAAGATTGAGAAGACTCGACACTTAAGATTCCTCAACATCTGAGGGGGAGTCTGTTGGTGCATACATCTGTCGACGTCGTCTTATATCGAGTCTGGGTTGCATTGCGGATATGATCAAGCATGATGTCATCATGTTGAATGATGATATCATAATAGATGACATCATCATAAGTCATCATCATTGCAACATGAGACAAAACGACAAGAAACATTACAAATTAGAAGTATCCGTTTGAAAGTTAACTTGTCATGACCGTTTGAATAGGTCACCGTTTGAGAGGATGACCGTTTGAAGGGTGGCATGTCACCTTCAAACGGACAGGGTCCTCCCTATAAATAGGCTTCAAACTTTCATCATTTGTAACGAATTCCAGATTTGATACCGAGGTGCTGCCGGTTTATTCTCTGATTGTAAACATTGTTAATTGAATATACAAGAGATTTAAAGTGTATTTCAAGCTGTTTTCAAGTTCGTTTCTTAGTTTCCGCCTCTGAAACGTATGAGAGCTCTTCTGAACGACTCATTCGGGTCGAAACACGATCCTACATTTATCAACTCTCAACTCTCTCTCTAAAATTCACATTCGCTCTCTCAAATCCAGATCACACCATAAAAAGTTCATAATCAACACTTTCAACAGCATCAAATGAGAAAACTGAGCTGCATCGTCTTCTTTTTGTCAATCGATCGGCTTTGGAATGGTAAGATCTTACTATTGAGTCAATGAATCGTGTTATTCACTCATTTTGATGCCCTAATTTTCCAGAGATTTAAGATTCAAACTTCTTGTCTTTCTCTCTCACACCCAGCACTGAAATCCCTCTTCCAGAGATTTAAGATTTAACGATGCTAACTATCACATTTATGTCACTGAATCAGAGCTCCGTTTGAGCCTCGCAAGGAATGAGCTTTCTTCATCTTAGGTCTAAATTCTTACTGCCCTAATTTTATTCTTAATAAACATGTTTCTGGGTTACTTTTTCTACAGAATTACACATGGAATCAGATGAGCAAGTTCTGGTTAGTCTCAAGTTGCTTATTGTATGTTTTCATATCTGATTTCACAAGAAAGTGTTGGTTAAAAGTTAATTGTTAATTTTGTTGTTGGAAAATTAGGTACTATTTGAGGAAATCAAAGAAAGTCAAGATGAGCCATGGTTAGATGCTTGCAATCAATGAGGTAAAACTCAAAATTTCTTTTCTTTGAATCTATTGTATTGTAAATTGAGTTGGCATTAACAGAACTTACATCAATGAGGTAAAACTCAATTTTTTTTTGAATCTATATTGTTAATTTTGTTGTTGGAAAATTAGGTACTACTTGAGGAAATCAAAGAAAGTCAAGATGAGCCATGGTTAGATGCTTGCAATCAATGAGGTAAAACTCAAAATTTCTTTTTTTTTTAAATCTATTTTTTGTTTGAGTTGGCATTAACAGAACTTACATCAATTATTGCCATCAGAAATTGCAAGAGTAATGATAATCAGGCTAACCTGTTGTGTTGGTATTTTAATATTTGTTATTTCTTATTGGGGATTTAGGGGTAGGATAAACTACAATTATTAGCTTTTGTTATTATGTATGCTTTCAGTGTTCTTTATACCTGTAATTATAATTGCAATTTGCAAAAGACTATGAACAAGTCTATGAATGTTTGACCTGGAGTTATATATTGCAGGGGATATGCAGGTATATGGAATGCTGGATGGATGCAAGTTCCCCTGGATGCTGATTATTGACATGCAACTTCTAGAATGGTTAATTGTTAACCACTAATGCTAAAATAATAAGAATTCAGCAAGTGATAAGTTCATTAACTTGTCTTTGTTGGTTTTATGAAAGTATGCATCAGAGGGTTTAGAATAAGGTCATTAAGGAGGCAGGTGCTATAAAGGATCATCTGAAGACGCACATGAATGCCAAGGATTCTATATTTAAAGGGATTTTTGTTAAGAATATGATTCACATTGTTGCTCGCTATTTCATGGCGTTGACTGGGAAGTGGGAACAACATGTTCAAAGCCCTGGCATTTCTTTTTATTTGATCTGTTGGTGAAAATTAAGAAGTTTTTCCCATCACTCAAGAGTAGAATGAAGATTTTATCTCAAGATGTAAGCATATTAGCAATATTTTTATACTTTTTGTTTTTTAATCATATGTCAGCTATAGCAATGAAAATTAGGAAAAGACACTAAGTTTGCAAAAGTGAACTGTATTGTGAGGTTTAATCATATTAGCAATACTTTTCTACTTTTTGTTTTTTTTAATCATAGGGGAGCATCAAAGGATCGAGGTGAGTACAAAACCCTTAGTTTGATGAAGCATACATGTTAAATACCCTTACTGAATTTTTTAGATTACAGTTTGTTAAGCTTCATAGGTTGTGCTTTAATGCGGTCAAATGCATCGTGTGACGAGTTATATATGATGCAACTGGAATGAGTAGTTTTAACTTATGCTTAGAACCAGGAGGAAGGCCAAATTTGTCGGTCGACATATGCTATCGGGTATCATATATAGAGCTCTACCCATGGAATCAGATGAGCAAGTTTTGGTTAGTCTCAATTGATTATTGTATGTTTTCATATCTGATTTCACAAGATAGTGTTGGTTAAAATTTAATTGATAATTTTATTGTTGGAAAATTAGGCACTATTTGAGGAAATCAAAGAAAGTCAAGATGAGCAATGGTTAGATGCTTGCAATCAATGAGGTAAAACTCAAAATTTCTTTTTTTTTTGTTCTATTATAATGTAAATTAAGTTGGCATTAACAGAACTTACATATATTAGTGCCATCAAAAATTGCAAGAGTAATGATAATCAGGCTAAACTGTATTAAAAAGTGACTAACTTGGGTCAAAAATTATTTCAATCTCCCATCAGGCTAAGAGGTTTAAGTGCAGAGTTGCAAGATGTCGATTAAGACTCAAAAAACCAAGAAGCCCTGATCGAGTGGGTTAGGCAGTTCCAGCTGCAGAGGCTAATGGAGAGATCCAATCCAACTTAGATGTAAGTTAATTCTACTTAGTTTTTAATGATTTCTTGAACATAAAATCAAAAAGATGTTTCATTGTTTTGAAACAGTCGTGGACTCTATAAAGAATCGCCCATGTTCTTTCAAAAGCTCTCAGAACCGAGTCATAGTCAGAGAACTTAAACGTAGTTTAAAACAGTGATTGAAAACAGTGGTTCAAACCACTGTTGTTATCAAATTGGGCTTGGAGAAAACAGCGATTGAAACCACTGTCGGGCAATATTTTATTGGGTTTATTAGGTTAAAACAGTGTTTTGTGGAGAAAACAGTTGGTTGAAACCACTGCTGGGTTAAAACTGTGGTTTGAAACCACTGTTTGGCTAAAACAGTGTTTTGTGGAGAAAACAATTGTTGAAACCACTGTTGGGTTAAAACTGTGGTTGAAACCACTGTTGGGTTAAAACTCTGGTTTGAAACCACTGTTGGGTTAAAACTCTGGTTTGAAACCACTGTTGGGTTAAAATTTGGTTTTAAACCACTGTTGGGTTAAGAAGCAAAACTTGTATTTGTTTTGTCTCTTTAAATGAAAAGCCACTTTCAATGGTAGTTGCTGACTTTGCATAGAATGGAAACTTGTGAAATGGTTTTACGTTTTTTTTTGTATTTAGGCACTTTGTCCAGAAGTCAATGCTATCTTATATATGACTAGCTGTCTCATATGATTACAAAGTTATATTATATCACTAAAAATATGATTTCCTAATTAAAACGATGTAAGAGGTTTTATGTGTGTGTTATATTGCATTCACAAAATGGCTTCATTGAGTAAATCAAAATTTTATGCAAACAGGAGTTTGTTCATGTGCTTTTCGCAGATCATGAGTTACCAGTTCTATATGTTTTTTTATTATTTCCAGATATCAACTAATGGCCATCTTGAAGAATTCGTCTTTTGGGGTATTTAGAGTCCATACCAGGTTTGTTTTCTAACATTCAAGTTAATGGGTTTTTATCCTAATCATATCTCAACACTATTTTTGTGAAATAACTTGGGCTGTAATTTCAATTTGAGTTAGATACTCAAGTTAATGGGAAGCATCTAACCATGGCTTCATCAGAGTTGAAAGTCATTCAAGTTAATGGGAATGAGTTCATCAGAGTCGATATTAACCTGGACTTCAGATAATAACTTGGGCTGTAATTTCAATTTGATTTAGATACTCATCTCTCATTCATCTTGACTCAGCTCATGACTCGGTTACCTTTTGTTTTGTTATTTTTTTCTTTTATTTATTTTCGTTTGGATGATATTTTATTTGTTTTTTAGAAAACTTAAATAATAACTCAACAAATGACAGGAATAGATGTACTTTTCATTCTTAACCCTTGCTTTGACCTTTCAAATGGGTCAATTAAGGTGTCGAGTTTAATTATCGTTTTATTTCAAATGAGTCAATTTTTATTTTTAGCTAAAGGGAACAAGTTACACATGTTGAAAGTCATTCTCAAAGCATTTTTCCTGAAAATCTAAATTTCTACTGTAATAGTATTGTTCTTAAATCATAATATAATATTTTGTAATAAATATATAAATATTTAAGTTATGAAATCTTTTGTATTTTAAAATGTAAAATATTCATTTGTTTGAACTCTGAAACTTTGAGTTTATGGGTCATGTTTAATTTGTGTACGTCTTTTTTATTTGTTTAAACTTTTGGTTTGTGCAGGATAAATCCCTCAAGGGAGAATAACACTTATGGGGAACAACAACATTCCTACTCTGGTCAATCTAATTATGGTCAAAATGTAAGACTGTAGCTTAAGCCTTACTTTTATGTATAAATATTTTTTTTTTACAATTTGTATGGAATATTGATGTGGTTAACCCGATTTGATATTTAGTTGTGATAATGATTGTCATTTCATGTGTGAGTCTTTTCGTGTTATGTCCGAATATTGATTGTTTGTGGAATACAAATTTTGATTCTTAAAACTGGTTCAACATGGGATGAATCTTTGGTTTGTTACTATAGCAAGGTTTAACTCATAAATGGATCATAACAAAATGTTTATGGTCATTAGAAATCCGTAACCAATAAGTACAATTGGTTTTAACAATGAGAAGTCAATTCGTGTTAAAGAGTAGAGCGATGTTAAAATATGTTAATATTCGTAACACGAAAATCAATTGTGAGTATAGTAACATATACATCACTGTGTAATTCATTAAATCAATAGATTCATAAGAAGTATTTCTATAACAACCCTCCAAAATATTTTCTGACACCCTAATATATTTTAAATGTCCCAATATGTTTTAAAATATACCCCGTACGCGAAAACGGGCCCTGAATACCTTTATTTTTATAAAAATTAATTAAAAACAATATTTTTATGTCGCTCGCGGGCCGCGTAGCCCATGGCTACGTCTTACGCGGGGCGCGACAGCTCCAAATCAGGGCGACACCCTGAGTTGCCACGTGTCATCATCGTGTCGAACCTAGATTGCTGACCCGGACAAGCTAGGCCCTACCTCCCCTATTACGCGGGCCGCGTAAACCTTGGAGAACTCTTACGCGGGCCGCGAGAAACCTGAAATCAGCTCCTATAAATTGGGAGCTCGGGTCTTCAGTTTCCGACGCTCACACACACTTTCTCTCTTGAATTTTCTGATAGTATAAGCTAATTCCGGGCATAATACCCTCTAATTAACGAAGTTCTGCTCCGTTGTAAGTATTATAACCCCGGTTACGTATTAGATATGCTGCCCGATTGATCCAGGGTTTCGTAACGGCTGTCGAGGTTCTGCCCGACGTAGTCGTTGGAATGCGTCTCGCGGAGGGTATTACTAATGTAAATATTGGGTTATTATACTAACACATGTATATTTCTGTAATTAATAGATAAACACCAGGAAACCCTTAAAAGATGTCACACCCCAAATTTCCACGTGTTACCGGTGGGCCCGGTAGGGGAGTATCGTGACGTGGTTGGCAACATAATAGTCAAACAACACAATATTTAAATGCACAGCGGAAGCAAAGTATAGATTTAATTCAACCAAACGATATTGTAATATTAAGTATCACAAATAGTCGAATATAAATCCACAGGTAGATCCAAATAAAAGGAAACAAATGTTCAACAGTTTATGACATCCAAGCTGGCGAGACTTAATGTGGATTCTAGGAGACAAGCCAGCCTATTTCGCGTAGTACCTGCACTTAACCTTTTTTTTAAGAAAATACGTCAGTTTACACTGGTAAATACAATCAACCGACTCATTTTGAAAAGAGTTTAAGAAAATGCATTTAAGCCACAAGGCACAAATAATATTTTATAACTTGGGATAATTATGTAAATATATAAACTTGTAAACGAATTACATGTTTCTTATGCGTTCAGTAGCCCGATCCGTAGACCGGGTTAAAGATCAATGGACACACCACTTTATATAATGAGACACTGACAGGTGTACGCCTACACCTGAGTGCTAAGGTCGTGGCCATTTCGTAAAATGATGCCAGGGATATCCGGGACATGGTCATTAACCCCCCAAAGGCTTTAAGCAACAAAACATTTCAAAACGGAGCATATCAATGATTTAACCTCTATTCGATTAAAGATTCAATGCTGGACCAAGCGGTATTTTATATACCGTACCCCAAGCCCGTATAGGGAAAATAAGTTAAAAGTATTTACCTGAGTAAGTATAGTTCAAAATCAGCGAGTGCAAGTATCTTTTACTGGTTCTCCTAATCTGGAACGAAGGTTTATAATAACCTATTAGAATCCTAACGGGTCTTTAGTTAAGCTTACGCTTAGACCGGTTAGTTTTAAAGATACGGTTCGTACGCACGATTAAGCGAAGACCGGATAGAATGTGATTTAGACCCGACAAGTTTGAAGACTTGCTTAATATGGGTATATGATACACATTCTGGATTTTGAGATAAAACCGATAAGGTTTGACCCGTTTCGGCTAATTTATGTAAACTAGTTACATAAACCGAACCGAACGCGCATGAAGCGTAACGGGTATCCGTAAGAGTCCTAAACAGGTTTCCTAAGTTAACACGCCTTAACTAATTTGTGACATCAGTAGGATATCACCCATGACGCCCCAAACGAGTTTAAATCTCTTAATAAGCCCTGTAGGGGTATTTTGGTCATTTTAAAGATTATAAAAGGGTTTAATTAGACACCTGTGATCCGGGTCTGAGTTGATTAGTAAAATAGCTTATTTTAACAGGTTATAACCTTTGGTAATAAGTCTTATATACTAAAATAGTTTTAAACCCAAACTATGCGTTAAATACGCGTATAAAGTCGTTTTAAGCGATGTACGGGTTAAAATACAATTCTGAGTTTTCTGATCAAATAAACAGGCTCAAAATACTCCATTTATTATTTAAAATCAATAGCAATTGGATTGGCGTTAAAAGGATTTGTAAAACTCATTTTATGGCCGAAAAGGGTATTTTTGGTATTAACCGAATCAAGGCGATAAACCTAGCTTATGATCAGTTTAAAAATAATTAAAAATCTTTAAAAATCCCAAAATATTATATCACATCAGTAGGTAAAAGGTTTGGTGTCCAAAATTGGGTTTAGATAGGCTTTACGCTAATGACGCCGTTTAATTACTTAAAAGCACTCAAATTACGTCATTAAGCATAACTCCTTATCTAGACCTCCAACTGATGTGAAATTTTAGGTACAAGTCTAAAAATCAGTAACTAAGATTATGGCACTTTCACATTTCCAAAAATCTCGTTTTATGGTCATAAGGGCATTACGGTCAATATTTAGGCGTTTAACGGAAACATCGGACGGTTAGGGATTCGAGTGGTATAAACGCAGAGGCTTATACACACATGTAACTAGGTCCTAATGGAACTTTAAGGCATGTCTAAACCTATATAAATCGGGTCAGAACTGAGGTCAAAGCAAAAGTCAAACTTTTGCGTCTCTCGGTTCCGAATCGGTTCAAAACATAAAGTTATCGAATCAAACAAGCTTATACAAGTTATTATACTTATTTTCAAGTTATATGACTGATAAAACAGATTACACGCCTTTTATATTGCTAATTACGCGTTAATTCCAAAAGACTAATTCTGTTGACTTTTTCGGACAACCTTTGACTCGATAAACGACCTAGTTAGGATTCGAATCAGTGAGTGCCCTTTTAGGGGTTTATTATCCATATAAATACCAACTTATAACAACTTTCGATTCGACTAATCTCTGGACCAATTGTGATTTATCGTGAAGTCAAACCGTAGTTACGACGGTTTGATTTCTAGGCTAGAAACTAAGTATAAATGAATTAGGAAGGGTTAAACATACTTACACACAACTAATGGACGAATTAGAATGCTTGTGGCCTGCTTGAATGCTCTGGAAATGCTCAGGAGTTGATGAATGATCAATGTAGTAACATGTGGGTCTTATAAACAACTTCAAACATTCTTAGATGATCAACACATAAGTCTAGGGGTGTTGCATTATCATCCACAAGTGCCCTATAGGCTAGAAACCATCTTAGGCAGCCCAAGGTTTCGAAAAAATGAGATTGGAGTCGGTTACATGCATCAACAGGCAGCTGCCTGTTTTTTTCTGCATCTGCAGGTCGGACGCGGCCCGCTTGGGATTTTCATATATGGGAGGCGGGCCGCATGGCCCCTCAGATCAGGTCACACATGTTTCTTAAATTGCACTTTGGCCCCTAGTCCCCCGAAAGGTCGTTTTCAAGATGTTTCTTGCATTTTAAGACTTTGTAATTTATATATGGGGGCTTTAATACTTATACCCACTTTGTCAAGTCCTCGGGTAACTTTGTGATCACCCGAAAAGCCCTAAATTTCAATGTTGACGATTCTAACCCTCACACACGAATTTTATCACAACTTGCTCATACGATAACGGAACTTCATGAAATTTTTGTGGTACATTCTAGTGAGCATAATTAATCGTTACAAAGCTTTGGGTTTGTCAAAAGGTCACTCAGAGGTATAACTTAAACATGTTGGCACATTTAACCCCTGTAGTTTGTAATCTCTCACTTTCTTTCACAATTCGCTTCGTATGATCCATGATCTATTCGTTTAAGGTTATAAACATCATGTAGGGTTATTGCAAAGTATATTTATTCATTGTTGACACTTTGAACCCTTATTTTTACACAGTTTCACTGTTTGTCAACTTTAGTCCTTCAAGAACATTCTTTCACACGTTCAAACCTATGACACGTGTCAACACATTATAGGACGTAAATTTTCGAGGTGTTACATCCTCACCCCCTTAAAATAAATCTCGACCCGAGATTTACTGAAATAAGTAAGGGTATTTTTCTTTCATGGTGGACTCAACCTCCCACGTATACTCGGGACCTCTACGGGCATCCCATTTGACCTTTACAAAAGGTATATGCTTCCTTCGAAGCTTCCTCACCTGTCGATCTTCGATCGACAAAGGTTTTTCCACAAATTTCAAGCTCTCATCAATATGCACATCTGTATAGGGTATAACCACTGATTCGTCGGCGAAACACTTCTTCAGATTGCAGATGTGGAACACATTGTGTATACTACTGAGCTCTTCAGATAAGTTTAACTTGTAGGCAACTGACCCGACACGTTCGATAACCTCGAAAGGTCCTATGTATCTCGGGCTTAGGTTACCTTTCTTACCAAATCGCATCACTCCCTTCCAGGGTGACACTTTAAGTAGGACTTTTTCACCTACTTCGAAGTGAAAATCCTTACGACTTGGATCAGCGTAACTCTTCTGCCTATTCCGGGCAGCTTGGAGATTGTTACGAATCTGGACAATCTTGTCCGTCGTTTCGAACACGATCTCCGGTCCTGATAACTGGACTTCTCCAACTTCCGCCCAACAAACAGGCGATCTACACTTTCTACCGTATAATGCCTCAAAAGGCGCAGCCTTGATGCTGGTATGGTAGCTATTGTTGTAGGAGAATTCGATCAATGGCAGGTTCTTATCCCAGCTACCTCCCAAATCGATCGCACATGCACGTAGCATGTCTTCCAACGTTTGAATAGTACGCTCACTCTGACCGTCTGTCTGTGGATGGTAAGCCGTACTAAAGTTCAAACGTGTGCCCAAAGATTGTTGGAAGCTTTTCCAAAAATGCGACGTGTACCTAGTATCTCGGTCAGAGATAATAGCTACAGGTATGCCATGTAGAGCTACAATCTTATCAACGTACAGTTGGGCTAACATATCGGAGCTGTAGGTCTCCTTAATAGGTAGGAAATGTGCTGACTTAGTCAGTCGGTCAACTATCACCCAGATGGTGTAATTTCCTTTCCTTGTCTTGGGTAACTTGGTGATAAAATCCATAGTTACCATTTCCCACTTCCAAGTAGGAAGTTCAGGTTGTTGCAGTAAACCTGACGGTTTTTGATGTTCTGCCTTGACTTGCGCACATGTCAAGCATTTGGCTACATGAGTGGCTACAGACTTTTTCAAGCCTATCCACCAATAGTTTGCCCTAAGATCCTGGTACATTTTATCAGCTCCAGGATGAACAGAGTATTTAGAGTTGTGGGCTTCCTGGAGGATAACATCACGGAGTCCTCCATAAATTGGAACCTATATCCGTCCATTCAATCTAAGAATTCCATCCTTACTAAGAGATAACTGTTCCTCAGTTACTCCTAGCTTTTCTTTAGGATAGTTAGCTTCCAGCACAGCTTCCTTCTGTGCAGCTAACAACCTTTCTATCAAGTTGTTCTTTATTTCCATGCTCTTGGCATTGATTCGGATGGGTTTCACTCTTTCTTTCCGACTCAAGGCATCGGCGACTACATTCGCCTTGCCGGGATGGTATCTTATTTCACAATCGTAATCATTAAGAGTTTCCATCCAACGGCGTTGCCTCATGTTCAAGTCCTTCTGGTAGAACAGATGTTGAAGGCTCTTGTGATCAGAATAGATCACACATTTGATTCCATATAAGTAGTGCCTCCACAGTTTTAGTGCGAATACAACGGCACCCAACTCCAAGTCGTGGGTGGTGTAATTCTTTTCGTGCACCTTTAACTGACGTGAAGCATAGGCAATGACTTTGCCTTTCTGCATAAGCACACATCCCATCCCGGTGTGTGATGCATCACAATAAATTACAAACTCCTCTATTCCATCAGGCAATGTCAGTACTGGAGCATTGCTCAACTTTTGTTTCAGAATATCGAAGGATTCCTGCTGCTTAGGACCCCAGTCAAACTTAGGGGCTGTTTGGTAGCCTCTTAATGACCATTCAGATGCTACCTCTTAATGATTTAAAACCTCTGAATGAATAAGAGGTAACCTCAAGTCTGAATGATTAAGAGGTAACCTCTGAATGGTAAATCATCACATGTCACATTCTTCTACCTTCTCATTGGTAAAATTCTTAATATTTCCATTAAGAGGTAGCCTCTTAATGACCATTCAGAGGCTACCAAACAGCCCCTTAATCTTCTTACGTGTCAGCGAAGTCAGGGGTGCAGCAATCCTTGAAAAGTTTTCTATGAATCGCCTATAGTATCCTGCCAAACCTAGGAAGCTACGAATTTCTGTAGGCGTCTTTGGCTCATGCCAATTCATGACAGCTTCAACTTTAGCGGGATCTACTTGGATACCACGCTCACTAACAACATGTCCAAGAAATTGGACTGCTCGAAGCCAGAATTCACACTTTGAGAACTTGGCATAGAGCTTCTCTTTATTAAGTAGTTCCAGAATGCAGTGAAGATGCTTTTCATGGTCAGCTCGGCTCTTCGAGTAAATGAGGATGTCATCGATGAAGACGATGACAAATTTGTCTAAGTAAGGCTTGCAGACGCGATTCATGAGATCCATGAACGCGGCCGGTGCATTAGTGAGCCCAAAAGGCATCACTAGGAACTCGTAATGACCATAACGAGTCCTAAATGCAGTCTTGTGTACGTCCTCATCTCTAACTTTCAGTTGGTGATAGCCTGACCTTAAGTCAATCTTAGAGAAGAAACTTGCCCCTTGAAGTTGATCGAACAGATCGTCGATTCTGGGCAAAGGATACCTATTCTTGATAGTAACCTTATTAAGCTCACGGTAGTCGATGCACAGTCGCATCGATCCATCCTTCTTCTTGACAAATAAAACTGGTGCTCCCCAAGGAGACGAACTAGGTTTGATGAAACCTTTAGCTAGCAAATCATCTAGCTGCGTCCTCAATTCCTTCATCTCTGTTGGTGCCAACCTATAAGGTGCCCTTGCAACTGGTGCTGATCCAGGAATAATGTCAATTCTGAATTCTACTTGCCTATCTGGTGGCAAACCAGGTAGTTCTTCAGGGAATACTTCGGGGTATTCAGAAATGACTGGGATATCTCCAATCTTGGGTTTCGGTTCATCAATAATCACCTGTGCCATGTAAATGACACAACCCTTCTTCAAACACTTAGAGTCTTTGAGTATAGACATTTTCTCGGGCAGCCCATACTGGGTATCTCCCTGGATAGTAAGTGATTCACCAGACAAAGTCTTGATCCTCACTTGCTTCTTATTGCAAATTATCTGGGCCTGGTTATGTGATAACCAGTCCATACCCAAAACTATGTCGAAACCGGCTAGTTTTAAAGGAAGTAGGGACAAAGGAAAAGAGTGGTTCCTAATGGATATGAAACATCCATCTAATAAGGTTGAAGCGGTTTCTAAAGTGCCATCTGCTAGTTCCACCTCATACTTCACACTTAAAGTTTTAACAGGTAGTTTCAACAATTCACAAAACTTATTATCTACAAACGACTTATCAGCGCCTGAATCAAATAACAATCTCGCATAAACATCATTTACGAGAAAGGTACCTGTTATAACGTTGTCGTCCTTGACGGCTTCCTTAGCATCCATCCTGAAGACCCTCGCATTGGTCTTCTTCCCCTCTTCATTCTTCCTTGTAAATGTTGGGCAGCTGGATTTGATATGCCCCTTTTCATTGCAACTATAACACGTTGCATCCTTTATCTTCTTGCACTCCAGGGTCTTATGTTCCGTAGACTTGCAAATCCCACATGGCCTTGGCTGGTATTGGGATTTTGAGTCAAGTCTGCACTTTCCAAAATGGTGCTTCCTGCAAATTTTACATCTGGGTTTTTCACCCGACTGCTGACCATCTTTCTTGAATCCTGACCCCTTCTTAGAGTCATTGTTTCCCTTCTGCTTCTTAACAGAACGTCGTGAGTTGTCATCCTCACGCTTCCTTTTCTCGGTATCAGTTTTCCTCAGTGACCTCAGCCTGACAGCATCTGAGGTCAGAGATAACGATATGTCCGTTACTGACCGAAAAGTGGTTGGTCTGGAGGCCTTTACACTTGCTTTGATCTCCGGTTCCAAACCCCCGATAAAACGAGCTATACGTTTAGGCTCCGGAGTTACCAAATAAGGGACCAACCTTGACAAAGTATTGAAAGTGGTAAGGTAGGCCTGACAGTCCAGGTTTTTCATGACCAGCGCCAGGAAATCAGATTCAATTCTCTCAACTTCATGTTGAGGGCAGAAATTTTCCTTGATTAGTGCCATGAACTGTTCCCAGGTCATGTTGTATAACGGGACTTTCCCTGTGGCTTGGATCAAAGATCTCCACCAGGCTAAGGCTTCTCCTTTGAAAGACTGCGAGACAAACTTCACAATGTCCCTATTATGGCAACCACTAATATCCACCACAGTATCCATTTCATCCATCCACGTCATGCAATCAACAGCTCCTTTTTCCCCATTGAAGTCCCTGGGTTTGCACGACACGAAGTATTTATAGGTGCAACCCCTATTACGAGGTTCTTGGTTCTGTACGACTCTTTGGGATGGATTACTCCTTTGATTCGAGGAGTGGTGAGAATTACTGTTGTGGGCAGTGTGGGTCCTGGAGGGTGTTCTAGTGTGTGATGCTGAATGGGTCCTCGTATGGGTACCACTTGATCCATGGTGCTGTCTACCCATAGCTCTATTAACCGCATTATCAATCAGTGCTTGTAAATCTGCACCTGCTACGTTTACACGGGCATTATCATTCACTATCCTTGGGTGACTGTTGACCTCGTTTGAATCTGCCATGTATCTTTAACTGTAACACATCGGCAATAATTTATTGGTGAGTTTATTATAGAATTGTCTTTTATGGCAATTTTATTAACCGTGGTAAACATAGACCATATCTAGTTAATTTATTACTCACATAAATTTAGGATTTCTAATATAATTTATCCTATTTATAAAACGATTATAGTTTTATTAGCACATAAGGCCTAGTCACAGGGACAATTTAGATTATAAGCTATGATTTCAGAGAATCAAAGCATGAAGGTTTGAACAAAGTTCATTACCCTTATCAGACAGGGTCACCGTCTAATACTGTCTTTTGTCTCATATGAAAATGAGAAGGGCCCGTAGGCATTCCATTACCAATGGATGGTAAAAAGAACTGATCATATTTATTAATGATTTAACCCATGATTCAGAGATCATTTATTTGGGTTTAGAATCTTTGAAAAGATCCATATATAATAATAACACGTGTGTTTTTAACGAATCATGTCTGCCAGGAGTGTTAACATGTTTTCAGATGTTAACAGGGATTTGAATCTTTTTTAACTAGTTTTACCATCTGGGCCAGGTCTTAAAATGACATGCAGGCTAGGTTATACTTTTAAGATCCTTAATTAAAATAGCTTAGGCAGATAGATTTTTAAAAGGAATGATTCTGATTTATTTATTTCATATATAATTTAAGTATGCATAACATAACAAAGATGAAATTTATAAACTTACATTCCATTAAACTAAAAGTAGTACATTTTGCCCTAAACGGGACTTTTCACATAAACACATGCCCTCGCAGGAGCTATACAGATAATACATGTCCTCACAGGGACGGTCTACAAAAGTAAATGTCCACGCAGGGACTACTAGAGACAAGTCCACGTAGGGACTAAGTACAAAGATAGATGTCCACGCAGGGACTACATACACACATAAATAAATGTCCACGCAGGGACTTGATTTAAACAAGGAAATACAACAATATATATATGGGGATTTAACGATCCCTTTTCTTCTTTCCCTTAAGCAAGTTTGCCAAGCCACTCATAAATCCCTCATTCTTCCTACGTTCCTTCTGGAAGTCTCGCTCCACTTTGGCCAGTCTTCGACGGAGTTCCTCCTGCTCAGGAGGAGGAGCCCGTGGTGGCTGGTACTGTGGTGGCGGCTGAACAGGTGCTTGATACCCCCGAGCTGGGTATCCCATTCCCCAAGGGGGTCCATATGGTCCCTCAGGATTGTTATGGGCAAGGTAGCTTGATGCCACGTTGTAAGGATCATCAGCATAGTTATAGCCATGGTATGCTGGTGGTCCATATGGGTTGTAAGCTGCCGGAGCGGTATAAGCAGGGATTGGGTGGCCAAAACCCGGTGATGGCGGTACAATAGGTGCTGAATTCACCTCCGAAACTGGAACAGAAGGTCCACCCATCTGTGGGACTTCATAAGTAGGCGGGTAATGGCTGCCGCTAGAGTGTTGAGGGGTGTTGAGACGAAAATCAACTTCTCGTGCTGAGATCCGTGCGCCAGTCTTCCTACGTCTTGGTGGCTCTGGAGGCTCTAGATGCACTGGCGGCGGTGGAGGCGGTGGCGTGACTGCCTCATAACGTGGGTCCCCAGAGGGATCTTGCTGCTGCTGTGGCGGCTGCTGGTGAGGTGATGAGTGTTCAGATGGTGTATAGTACCACTCACACCGTTCGAACCGTGCCATGTGACTATCCGGACCCTGGTATGGTGTTCCGTGAAAAGACGAACCGTCTGAGATCACGAAAGGATGGTTCAAGGATCCGGTTGAAGCCTCGACGGGATCTGTGTCCTCGTCCATATCTTGATCACCCGAAAAGTGATCCTCTGGTCCTAGTGGGTTAAAGCCCACGTGATCTGGTAGGTACTCTGCTGGGTTAAACTGACCCTGAAAGACAGGAGTAGGGTCGCCAAAGAAATGTTGCGGGTTGTGGGGTTCGTTCTCTGACTGAGGCCCATAAGAGTCATGATATGGAGGTGTTGAGGCGTGCGAAAAAGATCGTCTGGCAGAGTCTTCATATGTCCTCCATAGCTCCCTCGTTTCGTCATTCCTTGTAGAAGTAGAAGAAGTTCGTCGATATGAAGGCCCTGCCTCATGGTCGCTAGGGGCGCTAGCTGGCTCCTTTCCTCGACCACCTCGTCTAAATCTTGGCGGCATTATTGTACCTGTTAAAATACACAAGGTAATAACAAGGAAAAATAAAGGACAAAGTTTAAATAAAAATAAAAATTTGAACAATTTGGATTATTCCTAAGTTCTTTGTCTAGACTCGAAGATTTAGGAATGTGCAATTGTGTAACTGAGATTAAACACAAAAGGTTAGTGTTTAATTCACTCAGTGTTGGCTCTGATACCAACCTGTCACACCCCAAATTTCCACGTGTTACCGGTGGGCCCGGTAGGGGAGTATCGTGACGTGGTTGGCAACATAATAGTCAAACAACACAATATTTAAATGCACAGCGGAAGCAAAGTATAGATTTAATTCAACCAAACGATATTGTAATATTAAGTATCACAAATAGTCGAATATAAATCCACAGGTAGATCCAAATAAAAGGAAACAAATGTTCAACAGTTTATGACATCCAAGCTGGCGAGACTTAATGTGGATGCTAGGAGACAAGCCAGCCTATTTCGCGTAGTACCTGCACTTAACCTTTTTTTAAGAAAATACGTCAGTTTACACTGGTAAATACAATCAACCGACTCATTTTGAAAAGAGTTTAAGAAAATGCATTTAAGGCACAAGGCACAAATAATATTTTATAACTTGGGATAATTATGTAAATATATAAACTTGTAAACGAATTACATGTTTCTTATGTGTTCAGTAGCCCGATCCGTAGACCGGGTTAAAGATCAATGGACACACCACTTTATATAATGAGACACTGACAGGTGTACGCCTACACCTGAGTGCTAAGGTCGTGGCCATTTCGTAAAATGATGCCAGGGATATCCGGGACATGGTCATTAACCCCCCAAAGGCTTTAAGCAACAAAACATTTCAAAACGGAGCATATCAATGATTTAACCTCTATTCGATTAAAGATTCAATGCTGGACCAAGCGGTATTTTATATACCGTACCCCAAGCCCGTATAGGGAAAATAAGTTAAAAGTATTTACCTGAGTAAGTATAGTTCAAAATCAGCGAGTGCAAGTATCTTTTACTGGTTCTCCTAATCTGGAATGAAGGTTTATAATAACCTATTAGAATCCTAACGGGTCTTTAGTTAAGCTTACGCTTAGACCGGTTAGTTTTAAAGATACGGTTCGTACGCACGATTAAGCGAAGACCGGATAGAATGTGATTTAGACCCGACAAGTTTGAAGACTTGCTTAATATGGGTATATGATACACATTCTGGATTTTGAGATAAAACCGATAAGGTTTGACCCGTTTCGGCTAATTTATGTAAACTAGTTACATAAACCGAACCGAACGCGCATGAAGCGTAACGGGTATCCGTAAGAGTCCTAAACAGGTTTCCTAAGTTAACACGCCTTAAATAAGTTGTGACATCAGTAGGATATCACCCATGACGCCCCAAACGAGTTTAAATCTCTTAATAAGCCCTGTAGGGGTATTTTGGTCATTTTAAAGATTATAAAAGGGTTTAATTAGACACCTGTGATCCGGGTCTGATTTGATCAGTAAAATAGCTTATTTTAACAGGTTATAACCTTTGGTAATAAGTCTTATATACTAAAATAGTTTTAAACCCAAACTATGCGTTAAATACGCGTATAAAGTCGTTTTAAGCGATGTACGGGTTAAAATACAATTCTGAGTTTTCTGATCAAATAAACAGGCTCAAAATACTCCATTTATTATTTAAAATCAATAGCAATTGGATTGGCGTTAAAAGGATTTGTAAAACTCATTTTATGGCCGAAAAGGGTATTTTTGGTATTAACCGAATCAAGGCGATAAACCTAGCTTATGATCAGTTTAAAAATAATTAAAAATCTTTAAAAATCCCAAAATATTATATCACATCAGTAGGTAAAAGGTTTGGTGTCCAAAATTGGGTTTAGATAGGCTTTACGCTAATGACGCCGTTTAATTACTTAAAAGCACTCAAATTACGTCATTAAGCATAACTCCTTATCTAGACCTCCAACTGATGTGAAATTTTAGGTACAAGTCTAAAAATCAGTAACTAAGATTATGGCACTTTCACATTTCCAAAAATCTCGTTTTATGGTCATAAGGGCATTACGGTCAATATTTAGGCGTTTAACGGAAACATCGGACGGTTAGGGATTCGAGTGGTATAAACGCAGAGGCTTATACACACATGTAACTAGGTCCTAATGGAACTTTAAGGCATGTCTAAACCTATATAAATCGGGTCAGAACTGAGGTCAAAGCAAAAGTCAAACTTTTGCGTCTCTCGGTTCCGAATCGGTTCAAAACATAAAGTTGTCGAATCAAACAAGCTTATACAAGTTATTATACTTATTTTCAAGTTATATGACTGATAAAACAGATTACACGCCTTTTATATTGCTAATTACGCGTTAATTCCAAAAGACTAATTCTGTTGACTTTTTCGGACAACCTTTGACTCGATAAACGACCTAGTTAGGATTCGAATCAGTGAGTGCCCTTTTAGGGGTTTATTATCCATATAAATACCAACTTATAACAACTTTCGATTCGACTAATCTCTGGACCGATTGTGATTTATCGTGAAGTCAAACCGTAGTTACGACGGTTTGATTTCTAGGCTAGAAACTAAGTATAAATGAATTAGGAAGGGTTAAACATACTTACACACAACTAATGGACGAATTAGAATGCTTGTGGCCTGCTTGAATGCTCTGGAAATGCTCAGGAGTTGATGAATGATCAATGTAGTAACATGTGGGTCTTATAAACAACTTCAAACATTCTTAGATGATCAACACATAAGTCTAGGGGTGTTGCATTATCATCCACAAGTGCCCTATAGGCTAGAAACCATCTTAGGCAGCCCAAGGTTTCGAAAAAATGAGATTGGAGTCGGTTACATGCATCAACAGGCAGCTGCCTGTTTTTTTCTGCATCTGCAGGTCGGACGCGGCCCGCTTGGGATTTTCATATATGGGAGGCGGGCCGCATGGCCCCTCAGATCAGGTCACACATGTTTCTTAAATTGCACTTTGGCCCCTAGTCCCCCGAAAGGTCGTTTTCAAGATGTTTCTTGCATTTTAAGACTTTGTAATTTATATATGGGGGCTTTAATACTTATACCCACTTTGTCAAGTCCTCGGGTAACTTTGTGATCACCCGAAAAGCCCTAAATTTCAATGTTGACGATTCTAACCCTCACACACGAATTTTATCACAACTTGCTCATACGATAACGGAACTTCATGAAATTTTTGTGGTACATTCTAGTGAGCATAATTAATCGTTACAAAGCTTTGGGTTTGTCAAAAGGTCACTCAGAGGTATAACTTAAACATGTTGGCACATTTAACCCCTGTAGTTTGTAATCTCTCACTTTCTTTCACAATTCGCTTCGTATGATCCATGATCTATTCGTTTAAGGTTATAAACATCATGTAGGGTTATTGCAAAGTATATTTATTCATTGTTGACACTTTGAACCCTTATTTTTACACAGTTTCACTGTTTGTCAACTTTAGTCCTTCAAGAACATTCTTTCACACGTTCAAACCTATGACACGTGTCAACACATTATAGGACGTAAATTTTCGAGGTGTTACATCCTCACCCCCTTAAAATAAATCTCGACCCGAGATTTACTGAAATAAGTAAGGGTATTTTTCTTTCATGGTGGACTCAACCTCCCACGTATACTCGGGACCTCTACGGGCATCCCATTTGACCTTTACAAAAGGTATATGCTTCCTTCGAAGCTTCCTCACCTGTCGATCTTCGATCGACAAAGGTTTTTCCACAAATTTCAAGCTCTCATCAATATGCACATCTGTATAGGGTATAACCACTGATTCGTCGGCGAAACACTTCTTCAGATTGCAGATGTGGAACACATTGTGTATACTACTGAGCTCTTCAGATAAGTTTAACTTGTAGGCAACTGACCCGACACGTTCGATAACCTCGAAAGGTCCTATGTATCTCGGGCTTAGGTTACCTTTCTTACCAAATCGCATCACTCCCTTCCAGGGTGACACTTTAAGTAGGACTTTTTCACCTACTTCGAAGTGAAAATCCTTACGACTTGGATCAGCGTAACTCTTCTGCCTATTCCGGGCAGCTTGGAGATTGTTACGAATCTGGACAATCTTGTCCGTCGTTTCGAACACGATCTCCGGTCCTGATAACTGGACTTCTCCAACTTCCGCCCAACAAACAGGCGATCTACACTTTCTACCGTATAATGCCTCAAAAGGCGCAGCCTTGATGCTGGTATGGTAGCTATTGTTGTAGGAGAATTCGATCAATGGCAGGTTCTTATCCCAGCTACCTCCCAAATCGATCGCACATGCACGTAGCATGTCTTCCAACGTTTGAATAGTACGCTCACTCTGACCGTCTGTCTGTGGATGGTAAGCCGTACTAAAGTTCAAACGTGTGCCCAAAGATTGTTGGAAGCTTTTCCAAAAATGCGACGTGTACCTAGTATCTCGGTCAGAGATAATAGCTACAGGTATGCCATGTAGAGCTACAATCTTATCAACGTACAGTTGGGCTAACATATCGGAGCTGTAGGTCTCCTTAATAGGTAGGAAATGTGCTGACTTAGTCAGTCGGTCAACTATCACCCAGATGGTGTAATTTCCTTTCCTTGTCTTGGGTAACTTGGTGATAAAATCCATAGTTACCATTTCCCACTTCCAAGTAGGAAGTTCAGGTTGTTGCAGTAAACCTGACGGTTTTTGATGTTCTGCCTTGACTTGCGCACATGTCAAGCATTTGGCTACATGAGTGGCTACAGACTTTTTCAAGCCTATCCACCAATAGTTTGCCCTAAGATCCTGGTACATTTTATCAGCTCCAGGATGAACAGAGTATTTAGAGTTGTGGGCTTCCTGGAGGATAACATCACGGAGTCCTCCATAAATTGGAACCTATATCCGTCCATTCAATCTAAGAATTCCATCCTTACTAAGAGATAACTGTTCCTCAGTTACTCCTAGCTTTTCTTTAGGATAGTTAGCTTCCAGCACAGCTTCCTTCTGTGCAGCTAACAACCTTTCTATCAAGTTGTTCTTTATTTCCATGCTCTTGGCATTGATTCGGATGGGTTTCACTCTTTCTTTCCGACTCAAGGCATCGGCGACTACATTCGCCTTGCCGGGATGGTATCTTATTTCACAATCGTAATCATTAAGAGTTTCCATCCAACGGCGTTGCCTCATGTTCAAGTCCTTCTGGTAGAACAGATGTTGAAGGCTCTTGTGATCAGAATAGATCACACATTTGATTCCATATAAGTAGTGCCTCCACAGTTTTAGTGCGAATACAACGGCACCCAACTCCAAGTCGTGGGTGGTGTAATTCTTTTCGTGCACCTTTAACTGACGTGAAGCATAGGCAATGACTTTGCCTTTCTGCATAAGCACACATCCCATCCCGGTGTGTGATGCATCACAATAAATTACAAACTCCTCTATTCCATCAGGCAATGTCAGTACTGGAGCATTGCTCAACTTTTGTTTCAGAATATCGAAGGATTCCTGCTGCTTAGGACCCCAGTCAAACTTAGGGGCTGTTTGGTAGCCTCTTAATGACCATTCAGATGCTACCTCTTAATGATTTAAAACCTCTGAATGAATAAGAGGTAACCTCAAGTCTGAATGATTAAGAGGTAACCTCTGAATGGTAAATCATCACATGTCACATTCTTCTACCTTCTCATTGGTAAAATTCTTAATATTTCCATTAAGAGGTAGCCTCTTAATGACCATTCAGAGGCTACCAAACAGCCCCTTAATCTTCTTACGTGTCAGCGAAGTCAGGGGTGCAGCAATCCTTGAAAAGTTTTCTATGAATCGCCTATAGTATCCTGCCAAACCTAGGAAGCTACGAATTTCTGTAGGCGTCTTTGGCTCATGCCAATTCATGACAGCTTCAACTTTAGCGGGATCTACTTGGATACCACGCTCACTAACAACATGTCCAAGAAATTGGACTGCTCGAAGCCAGAATTCACACTTTGAGAACTTGGCATAGAGCTTCTCTTTATTAAGTAGTTCCAGAATGCAGTGAAGATGCTTTTCATGGTCAGCTCGGCTCTTCGAGTAAATGAGGATGTCATCGATGAAGACGATGACAAATTTGTCTAAGTAAGGCTTGCAGACGCGATTCATGAGATCCATGAACGCGGCCGGTGCATTAGTGAGCCCAAAAGGCATCACTAGGAACTCGTAATGACCATAACGAGTCCTAAATGCAGTCTTGTGTACGTCCTCATCTCTAACTTTCAGTTGGTGATAGCCTGACCTTAAGTCAATCTTAGAGAAGAAACTTGCCCCTTGAAGTTGATCGAACAGATCGTCGATTCTGGGCAAAGGATACCTATTCTTGATAGTAACCTTATTAAGCTCACGGTAGTCGATGCACAGTCGCATCGATCCATCCTTCTTCTTGACAAATAAAACTGGTGCTCCCCAAGGAGACGAACTAGGTTTGATGAAACCTTTAGCTAGCAAATCATCTAGCTGCGTCCTCAATTCCTTCATCTCTGTTGGTGCCAACCTATAAGGTGCCCTTGCAACTGGTGCTGATCCAGGAATAATGTCAATTCTGAATTCTACTTGCCTATCTGGTGGCAAACCAGGTAGTTCTTCAGGGAATACTTCGGGGTATTCAGAAATGACTGGGATATCTCCAATCTTGGGTTTCGGTTCATCAATAATCACCTGTGCCATGTAAATGACACAACCCTTCTTCAAACACTTAGAGTCTTTGAGTATAGACATTTTCTCGGGCAGCCCATACTGGGTATCTCCCTGGATAGTAAGTGATTCACCAGACAAAGTCTTGATCCTCACTTGCTTCTTATTGCAAATTATCTGGGCCTGGTTATGTGATAACCAGTCCATACCCAAAACTATGTCGAAACCGGCTAGTTTTAAAGGAAGTAGGGACAAAGGAAAAGAGTGGTTCCTAATGGATATGAAACATCCATCTAATAAGGTTGAAGCGGTTTCTAAAGTGCCATCTGCTAGTTCCACCTCATACTTCACACTTAAAGTTTTAACAGGTAGTTTCAACAATTCACAAAACTTATTATCTACAAACGACTTATCAGCGCCTGAATCAAATAACAATCTCGCATAAACATCATTTACGAGAAAGGTACCTGTTATAACGTTGTCGTCCTTGACGGCTTCCTTAGCATCCATCCTGAAGACCCTCGCATTGGTCTTCTTCCCCTCTTCATTCTTCCTTGTAAATGTTGGGCAGCTGGATTTGATATGCCCCTTTTCATTGCAACTATAACACGTTGCATCCTTTATCTTCTTGCACTCCAGGGTCTTATGTTCCGTAGACTTGCAAATCCCACATGGCCTTGGCTGGTATTGGGATTTTGAGTCAAGTCTGCACTTTCCAAAATGGTGCTTCCTGCAAATTTTACATCTGGGTTTTTCACCCGACTGCTGACCATCTTTCTTGAATCCTGACCCCTTCTTAGAGTCATTGTTTCCCTTCTGCTTCTTAACAGAACGTCGTGAGTTGTCATCCTCACGCTTCCTTTTCTCGGTATCAGTTTTCCTCAGTGACCTCAGCCTGACAGCATCTGAGGTCAGAGATAACGATATGTCCGTTACTGACCGAAAAGTGGTTGGTCTGGAGGCCTTTACACTTGCTTTGATCTCCGGTTCCAAACCCCCGATAAAACGAGCTATACGTTTAGGCTCCGGAGTTACCAAATAAGGGACCAACCTTGACAAAGTATTGAAAGTGGTAAGGTAGGCCTGACAGTCCAGGTTTTTCATGACCAGCGCCAGGAAATCAGATTCAATTCTCTCAACTTCATGTTGAGGGCAGAAATTTTCCTTGATTAGTGCCATGAACTGTTCCCAGGTCATGTTGTATAACGGGACTTTCCCTGTGGCTTGGATCAAAGATCTCCACCAGGCTAAGGCTTCTCCTTTGAAAGACTGCGAGACAAACTTCACAATGTCCCTATTATGGCAACCACTAATATCCACCACAGTATCCATTTCATCCATCCACGTCATGCAATCAACAGCTCCTTTTTCCCCATTGAAGTCCCTGGGTTTGCACGACACGAAGTATTTATAGGTGCAACCCCTATTACGAGGTTCTTGGTTCTGTACGACTCTTTGGGATGGATTACTCCTTTGATTCGAGGAGTGGTGAGAATTACTGTTGTGGGCAGTGTGGGTCCTGGAGGGTGTTCTAGTGTGTGATGCTGAATGGGTCCTCGTATGGGTACCACTTGATCCATGGTGCTGTCTACCCATAGCTCTATTAACCGCATTATCAATCAGTGCTTGTAAATCTGCACCTGCTACGTTTACACGGGCATTATCATTCACTATCCTTGGGTGACTGTTGACCTCGTTTGAATCTGCCATGTATCTTTAACTGTAACACATCGGCAATAATTTATTGGTGAGTTTATTATAGAATTGTCTTTTATGGCAATTTTATTAACCGTGGTAAACATAGACCATATCTAGTTAATTTATTACTCACATAAATTTAGGATTTCTAATATAATTTATCCTATTTATAAAACGATTATAGTTTTATTAGCACATAAGGCCTAGTCACAGGGACAATTTAGATTATAAGCTATGATTTCAGAGAATCAAAGCATGAAGGTTTGAACAAAGTTCATTACCCTTATCAGACAGGGTCACCGTCTAATACTGTCTTTTGTCTCATATGAAAATGAGAAGGGCCCGTAGGCATTCCATTACCAATGGATGGTAAAAAGAACTGATCATATTTATTAATGATTTAACCCATGATTCAGAGATCATTTATTTGGGTTTAGAATCTTTGAAAAGATCCATATATAATAATAACACGTGTGTTTTTAACGAATCATGTCTGCCAGGAGTGTTAACATGTTTTCAGATGTTAACAGGGATTTGAATCTTTTTTAACTAGTTTTACCATCTGGGCCAGGTCTTAAAATGACATGCAGGCTAGGTTATACTTTTAAGATCCTTAATTAAAATAGCTTAGGCAGATAGATTTTTAAAAGGAATGATTCTGATTTATTTATTTCATATATAATTTAAGTATGCATAACATAACAAAGATGAAATTTATAAACTTACATTCCATTAAACTAAAAGTAGTACATTTTGCCCTAAACGGGACTTTTCACATAAACACATGCCCTCGCAGGAGCTATACAGATAATACATGTCCTCACAGGGACGGTCTACAAAAGTAAATGTCCACGCAGGGACTACTAGAGACAAGTCCACGTAGGGACTAAGTACAAAGATAGATGTCCACGCAGGGACTACATACACACATAAATAAATGTCCACGCAGGGACTTGATTTAAACAAGGAAATACAACAATATATATATGGGGATTTAACGATCCCTTTTCTTCTTTCCCTTAAGCAAGTTTGCCAAGCCACTCATAAATCCCTCATTCTTCCTACGTTCCTTCTGGAAGTCTCGCTCCACTTTGGCCAGTCTTCGACGGAGTTCCTCCTGCTCAGGAGGAGGAGCCCGTGGTGGCTGGTACTGTGGTGGCGGCTGAACAGGTGCTTGATACCCCCGAGCTGGGTATCCCATTCCCCAAGGGGGTCCATATGGTCCCTCAGGATTGTTATGGGCAAGGTAGCTTGATGCCACGTTGTAAGGATCATCAGCATAGTTATAGCCATGGTATGCTGGTGGTCCATATGGGTTGTAAGCTGCCGGAGCGGTATAAGCAGGGATTGGGTGGCCAAAACCCGGTGATGGCGGTACAATAGGTGCTGAATTCACCTCCGAAACTGGAACAGAAGGTCCACCCATCTGTGGGACTTCATAAGTAGGCGGGTAATGGCTGCCGCTAGAGTGTTGAGGGGTGTTGAGACGAAAATCAACTTCTCGTGCTGAGATCCGTGCGCCAGTCTTCCTACGTCTTGGTGGCTCTGGAGGCTCTAGATGCACTGGCGGCGGTGGAGGCGGTGGCGTGACTGCCTCATAACGTGGGTCCCCAGAGGGATCTTGCTGCTGCTGTGGCGGCTGCTGGTGAGGTGATGAGTGTTCAGATGGTGTATAGTACCACTCACACCGTTCGAACCGTGCCATGTGACTATCCGGACCCTGGTATGGTGTTCCGTGAAAAGACGAACCGTCTGAGATCACGAAAGGATGGTTCAAGGATCCGGTTGAAGCCTCGACGGGATCTGTGTCCTCGTCCATATCTTGATCACCCGAAAAGTGATCCTCTGGTCCTAGTGGGTTAAAGCCCACGTGCTCTGGTAGGTACTCTGCTGGGTTAAACTGACCCTGAAAGACAGGAGTAGGGTCGCCAAAGAAATGTTGCGGGTTGTGGGGTTCGTTCTCTGACTGAGGCCCATAAGAGTCATGATATGGAGGTGTTGAGGCGTGCGAAAAAGATCGTCTGGCAGAGTCTTCATATGTCCTCCATAGCTCCCTCGTTTCGTCATTCCTTGTAGAAGTAGAAGAAGTTCGTCGATATGAAGGCCCTGCCTCATGGTCGCTAGGGGCGCTAGCTGGCTCCTTTCCTCGACCACCTCGTCTAAATCTTGGCGGCATTATTGTACCTGTTAAAATACACAAGGTAATAACAAGGAAAAATAAAGGACAAAGTTTAAATAAAAATAAAAATTTGAACAATTTGGATTATTCCTAAGTTCTTTGTCTAGACTCGAAGATTTAGGAATGTGCAATTGTGTAACTGAGATTAAACACAAAAGGTTAGTGTTTAATTCACTCAGTGTTGGCTCTGATACCAACCTGTCACACCCCAAATTTCCACGTGTTACCGGTGGGCCCGGTAGGGGAGTATCGTGACGTGGTTGGCAACATAATAGTCAAACAACACAATATTTAAATGCACAGCGGAAGCAAAGTATAGATTTAATTCAACCAAACGATATTGTAATATTAAGTATCACAAATAGTCGAATATAAATCCACAGGTAGATCCAAATAAAAGGAAACAAATGTTCAACAGTTTATGACATCCAAGCTGGCGAGACTTAATGTGGATGCTAGGAGACAAGCCAGCCTATTTCGCGTAGTACCTGCACTTAACCTTTTTTTAAGAAAATACGTCAGTTTACACTGGTAAATACAATCAACCGACTCATTTTGAAAAGAGTTTAAGAAAATGCATTTAAGGCACAAGGCACAAATAATATTTTATAACTTGGGATAATTATGTAAATATATAAACTTGTAAACGAATTACATGTTTCTTATGTGTTCAGTAGCCCGATCCGTAGACCGGGTTAAAGATCAATGGACACACCACTTTATATAATGAGACACTGACAGGTGTACGCCTACACCTGAGTGCTAAGGTCGTGGCCATTTCGTAAAATGATGCCAGGGATATCCGGGACATGGTCATTAACCCCCCAAAGGCTTTAAGCAACAAAACATTTCAAAACGGAGCATATCAATGATTTAACCTCTATTCGATTAAAGATTCAATGCTGGACCAAGCGGTATTTTATATACCGTACCCCAAGCCCGTATAGGGAAAATAAGTTAAAAGTATTTACCTGAGTAAGTATAGTTCAAAATCAGCGAGTGCAAGTATCTTTTACTGGTTCTCCTAATCTGGAACGAAGGTTTATAATAACCTATTAGAATCCTAACGGGTCTTTAGTTAAGCTTACGCTTAGACCGGTTAGTTTTAAAGATACGGTTCGTACGCACGATTAAGCGAAGACCGGATAGAATGTGATTTAGACCCGACAAGTTTGAAGACTTGCTTAATATGGGTATATGATACACATTCTGGATTTTGAGATAAAACCGATAAGGTTTGACCCGTTTCGGCTAATTTATGTAAACTAGTTACATAAACCGAACCGAACGCGCATGAAGCGTAACGGGTATCCGTAAGAGTCCTAAACAGGTTTCCTAAGTTAACACGCCTTAAATAAGTTGTGACATCAGTAGGATATCACCCATGACGCCCCAAACGAGTTTAAATCTCTTAATAAGCCCTGTAGGGGTATTTTGGTCATTTTAAAGATTATAAAAGGGTTTAATTAGACACCTGTGATCCGGGTCTGATTTGATCAGTAAAATAGCTTATTTTAACAGGTTATAACCTTTGGTAATAAGTCTTATATACTAAAATAGTTTTAAACCCAAACTATGCGTTAAATACGCGTATAAAGTCGTTTTAAGCGATGTACGGGTTAAAATACAATTCTGAGTTTTCTGATCAAATAAACAGGCTCAAAATACTCCATTTATTATTTAAAATCAATAGCAATTGGATTGGCGTTAAAAGGATTTGTAAAACTCATTTTATGGCCGAAAAGGGTATTTTTGGTATTAACCGAATCAAGGCGATAAACCTAGCTTATGATCAGTTTAAAAATAATTAAAAATCTTTAAAAATCCCAAAATATTATATCACATCAGTAGGTAAAAGGTTTGGTGTCCAAAATTGGGTTTAGATAGGCTTTACGCTAATGACGCCGTTTAATTACTTAAAAGCACTCAAATTACGTCATTAAGCATAACTCCTTATCTAGACCTCCAACTGATGTGAAATTTTAGGTACAAGTCTAAAAATCAGTAACTAAGATTATGGCACTTTCACATTTCCAAAAATCTCGTTTTATGGTCATAAGGGCATTACGGTCAATATTTAGGCGTTTAACGGAAACATCGGACGGTTAGGGATTCGAGTGGTATAAACGCAGAGGCTTATACACACATGTAACTAGGTCCTAATGGAACTTTAAGGCATGTCTAAACCTATATAAATCGGGTCAGAACTGAGGTCAAAGCAAAAGTCAAACTTTTGCGTCTCTCGGTTCCGAATCGGTTCAAAACATAAAGTTGTCGAATCAAACAAGCTTATACAAGTTATTATACTTATTTTCAAGTTATATGACTGATAAAACAGATTACACGCCTTTTATATTGCTAATTACGCGTTAATTCCAAAAGACTAATTCTGTTGACTTTTTCGGACAACCTTTGACTCGATAAACGACCTAGTTAGGATTCGAATCAGTGAGTGCCCTTTTAGGGGTTTATTATCCATATAAATACCAACTTATAACAACTTTCGATTCGACTAATCTCTGGACCGATTGTGATTTATCATGAAGTCAAACCGTAGTTACGACGGTTTGATTTCTAGGCTAGAAACTAAGTATAAATGAATTAGGAAGGGTTAAACATACTTACACACAACTAATGGACGAATTAGAATGCTTGTGGCCTGCTTGAATGCTCTGGAAATGCTCAGGAGTTGATGAATGATCAATGTAGTAACATGTGGGTCTTATAAACAACTTCAAACATTCTTAGATGATCAACACATAAGTCTAGGGGTGTTGCATTATCATCCACAAGTGCCCTATAGGCTAGAAACCATCTTAGGCAGCCCAAGGTTTCGAAAAAATGAGATTGGAGTCGGTTACATGCATCAACAGGCAGCTGCCTGTTTTTTTCTGCATCTGCAGGTCGGACGCGGCCCGCTTGGGATTTTCATATATGGGAGGCGGGCCGCATGGCCCCTCAGATCAGGTCACACATGTTTCTTAAATTGCACTTTGGCCCCTAGTCCCCCGAAAGGTCGTTTTCAAGATGTTTCTTGCATTTTAAGACTTTGTAATTTATATATGGGGGCTTTAATACTTATACCCACTTTGTCAAGTCCTCGGGTAACTTTGTGATCACCCGAAAAGCCCTAAATTTCAATGTTGACGATTCTAACCCTCACACACGAATTTTATCACAACTTGCTCATACGATAACGGAACTTCATGAAATTTTTGTGGTACATTCTAGTGAGCATAATTAATCGTTACAAAACTTTGGGTTTGTCAAAAGGTCACTCAGAGGTATAACTTAAACATGTTGGCACATTTAACCCCTGTAGTTTGTAATCTCTCACTTTCTTTCACAATTCGCTTCGTATGATCCATGATCTATTCGTTTAAGGTTATAAACATCATGTAGGGTTATTGCAAAGTATATTTATTCATTGTTGACACTTTGAACCCTTATTTTTACACAGTTTCACTGTTTGTCAACTTTAGTCCTTCAAGAACATTCTTTCACACGTTCAAACCTATGACACGTGTCAACACATTATAGGACGTAAATTTTCGAGGTGTTACAAAAGAAGTCTAAGACAGCAATGTGAGTAATCTCCTTTTTGTAAATTGTTTTTACAAAACCTTAAATATTTTACAATGCGATTAAGCAGTGATTGGGTCTTTGTAGTTCTTCAATTACTGCCGGTATGTTGGGGTTTTGTATACAAAATGTGGAACACGTTACCATTGGACAACGAGTTAGCCAATGTGTAATATGACCCACCAGTCAGGAATGAGAGTACTGAATGAGTAATTGTGTAAAAATAAACATTGTAATATCTCTCAATACTGTGTTAATTGATAAAACTCTTCTTAATTAAACTGGGATTCACTCACCAGTATTTCCCACTGAAAAAATGTTTTTAAACGCGTTTCAGGTTACAAAATGTGAAAGCCAACTAGAAGCCAGCTGGACAGCACTGAAGGCTTGGAAAAAGTGGCTATAAAAGTTACCTAAATTAAAGAAGATGTTTTATTCAATAAAATAGGAATTTTCCCTATGAAAATGTTTGTAATGAAAACTTGGGTTTTATCCCAATATGTTTAATATTATAAAATCGTGGTATTTACTCTGATAAATATTTCCTAACTACGGTCCTGATGAAATTTCCGCTGCCAAATTGATAAACAAATGATACCACCAAAAACTGGTCTCACGGCCGCCCGTTCCCGGGACAGATAGGGGGCGGGGGTTGCGACAGAAGGTGGTATCAGAGCTAAGCCACTGATTCAACCACAGAAGTGTTCTGCTGACACCAAAATATTATTCAAATTGTTAGGAAATTAATTATGGAAATACGTGCATATCTGTATTTTATTGTTATGTGTTATTTGACTATTTGTTAGTTTACAGTACGAGTGATCAAGGACCCTCAGACGCATATCGTCAGTTGTCAGATTCACCTAGGAGTGAAGGTACCTCTTCACAGCCTGCCCTCTCTGGGTATGCAGCTGATAATGAAGAAGGAATGTTTGTGTTTAAGGCTCAGTCTGAAGAGCCATTCCCTCAGAAAAAGAGAGGATGGTTTAGTAAGGGAGCACACGAGTGTAGGAAAAGAATGCGAAAGTTGCAACAACAGAGAGTCCTAGTAGCAGCTAAGCGAGAGTCAGATGCCCATACACAGGATATGCTTAATAGAAGCTTTGCCAATTTTCATATCCTAGCAACCACAGCTGCCGACCCAAATCTGGAACAACTAGTAGCCCCACAACCTTTACCTTTGTTTCCCACGCAGCCGATGGAGATAGAAAACAACCCCGAAAACCAAGTCCAAATGCATGATTTCAACCCTGAGGAGATACCTAGGATACCAGCCCCTAATCCCTTAGATCCAGACTATGATCCATGGTTCGATGATCATAGGGATTATGTGCCACGCTACCACCTAAACTACGAACCCATGCCGAACTTCGCAGCCTGTCCAGGTCTGGACCCTCTAGATCCCTACTACGATAACGATGAATACATTAGGGAGATCTTAGAGAATCCGTACCCTCAGGAGGAACCCATGCCCCAGTACCCAGACCCAGTACCAGCACCTGCACCCCCAATGAGTGCAGAAAATGTGCAAGATCTTCGAACTTTCGGATAAGAGATTTTAGAAAATAACGAGAGAATGAGGCAGGTCGGAGAGCGACTCGTCTGGAAATACGACGAGCGCCATATGGATTTCTGGATAAATCCATATCCATGAAGGTGATGGAGGAGATAGTAATAATAATAATAATAATAATAATAATAATAATAATAATAATATAATATGAAAAAAATAATATATATATATATGTGTGTAATAATAATAATATATGTTGTAGTATAGACCACTTCGTGGTTAGCGATGCATAGTAGTATTGTAATTTTTAATTTCCAGTATCGGTTTGTATTAGAAGCATACTATATAAGAAAGAGTAAGTCACAATGCTCGACGCTTTTGACTAATATGTGTGTTATGTGGTTGTTGCCTAAATTATTAATTATTTTGTGATATTAATAATTGGTAAATGTTTAAAATTCAGATGGACAACGAAGTGAACCAGGAAAACCAGAATAATGATAACCAGAGTAACAATAACCCGGATAACTAAAACCCGAACAACAACAATAATGGAAATCAAGTGGATAACAGTGCCATGCAACATATAGTGGCACAAGGGATAATAGATGCGATGCCATATATTATCAAAACGGTTAAGGAAGCAGAAAATAAAAGTAAACATGATAGTAAACGACCATCTGAACCTGAAAACAGCGTGAACAATGGACCCGTACTTCAAGTACCCATTCCCAAAAGAAGAAGAACCGTGTCTTACGGTTGTTCTTATAAAGAATTCTGGTTTTGTAAACCAATGGTATTCTCGGGCAATGAATGGGCCATTGCATCTCTACGCTGGATAGAAAAGACCGAGGCAGTCTTAAGAATAAGTAAATGTGCGGAAGAGGATAAGATAACGTTTGCTTCCAATCTTTTTAAGAATTCAACATTAGAATGGTGGAACACTATCCTCTAGTCGAGGGGAAGTGATAAAACTTACAATATGGAATGGGAGGAATTTAAAAACATGGTAGAAAGGAAATTCTGTCATCCTAATGAAAAGGAATAGATAGCAAACAAATTCCTAAATCTTAGGATGATTGGGGTAGATAGTAAGGGTTATACTACATTATTCTTTGAATATGCTCGAATAGTACCAACCCTTGCATCACCTGAACCAGTATTAATCTCCCGTTACACCTGGGGATTAATTGGGGAGATAAGGCATGTAGTCAAGGCAGCTAGACCCCAAACCATAGAAGAAGCTGTAGAACTAGCCAACACCTTGACAGATGAATTAGTCTGTACACGAGAAGAGGATCAAAGGAGGAACCTAACCCAGAAACTTACCCAAGAATTCCATTCTGGAAATTCTAACCGTGGGAAAAATGTAGGTTCTACCTCTGCACCCTACTGTAAGTACTGCAAAAGGAAGCATTTCGGAAGATGCTCCATATATTGTAACTTCTGCAAAATGTCGGGACAGAAGGAGGAAGATTACAGGAAGAAGCCTAACAATAGGACATGCTACAACTGTGGAGAACAAGGTCATATCAAGCCTAACTGTCCAAAAATAGCTCCAGCTACGAACACCAAGAATACTAAAAATGCTAGAGCATTTGTTCTTACTGCAGAAGAAGCAAAGATGATCCTGGATGTGATCACCGGTATGTTTTTAGTTAATGATGTTTTTGCTAAAGTAATATTTGACTCTGGTGCAAACCAAAGTTTTATTAATACTTCATTTTGCTAACTTCTTAATCAATCATTAACTAAACTTCCACAAGAATGTTTAGTAGAAACAGCAAATGGGGAAACCATTAAGATTTCTGAGATCTTGCAGGGAGCAAGAATAGAAATTCTAAATCAGAAATTTATTGCAAACCTTTACCCAATGAATCTGGCAGGATTTGATGTTGTGTTAGGAATGGATTAGTTAATATCCAATAAAGCCAGTATTTTATGTGATCAAAAGTCAATTCAAGTAAATTCACCAAGGGGTGAAAAGATCACAATTAAAGGAAATAAAACCTCTAGATCCACAAAATTCATCTCTGTGATGAAAACAGCAAGTTATATAAGAAAAGGATCATTAGTGTATTTGATTTCTATAATCACTAACACTAAAGGAAAAGAATTGAAGGATATTCCAGTATTATCCTAGTTTTCAAATGTATTTCCAGAAGAGCTACCTGGGCAACCTCCAGATAGAGAAGTTGAATTCAGAATCCATTTGATACCGGGAACTGCACCAATTGCCAAAGCACCCTACCGGTTGGCACCCGTAGAAATGCAGGAACTAAAGAAACAATTAGATGAATTGTTTGAGAATGGATTCATACAGCCAAGCTCATCGCCATGGGGAGCACCGATTTTATTCGTTAAAAAGAAAGACGGATCAATGCGTATGTGCATTGACTACCGTGAATTGAACAAAGTCACGATTAAGAATCGGTATCCATTACCAAGAATAGATGACCTGTTTGACCAGTTGCAAGGAGCACGATTTTTCTCAAAAATCAATTTAAGGTCAGGATATCATCAATTAAAGGTACAGGAAGAGGACATTCCTAAGACCGCTTTCAGAACAAGGTATGACCATTATGAATTTACTGTCATGCCATTTGGTTTAACCAATACCCCAGCTGCATTCATGGACATGATGAACCGAATATGTAAGCCATATTTGGATAAATTCATAATTGTCTTTATAGATGATATTCTTATTTACTCTAAGAATAAAGAGGAACATGCAAAGCATCTGCACGCACTTCTAAGTTTATTAAGAAAAGAAAAGATTTATGCTAAGTTTTCGAAGTGTGAGTTTTGGTTAGAACAGGTACAATTTCTTGGACATCTAGTTAATCATGAAGGAATTCTTGTAGATCCCACCAAGATTGAGGCGATTACCAAGTGGAAAACCTCTGAGTCACCAACCGAGGTTAGAAGTTTCTTAGGATTGGCCGTTTATTATAGAAGATTTATTCGAGATTTTTCTAAAATAGCCATTCCCTTAACTAAGTTAACCTGTAAATCGATTAAGTTTGAATGGGGACCAAAACAAGAAGAAGCCTTTAGAATTCTTAAGCAAAGATTAACCCATGCACCCATACTAGCGTTACCAAAAGGAACTGAAGATTTTGTAATCTATTGTGACGCTTCTAAGTTAGGCTATGGATGTGTGTTAATGCAACATCAAAAGGTTATAGCTTACGCCTCTAGACAAATTAAGAATCATGAAGAGAATTATTCAACACATGATCTAGAGTTAGGAGCTATAACTTTTGCTCTTAAAATTTGGAGACATTACCTATACGGTAGTAAGTTTACCATTTTCACCGACCATAAGAGTTTAAGGTATGTTTTTGGGCAAAAGGAGTTGAATATGTGTCACACCCCAACCGATGGCGGAATCATCGGGGCATGGCACTGAACGAAACAGATTGTCCAGAAGTTTCCATAACAACTATCATTACCATTCAATTTAAATTAACATGTCACATACCATGTCTCAAACAGTAAACAAATTATTACAGATAAAATCTAGGCAAATATTCTGTTCTGACAACTCAGATTTAAACATGGATAATTTATTTGTTGGTTTCTAGGACCCCTTTTCCTAGCTTCAATTTCATCACAGCACATAGAGCATCCTAGACCTTTCCTAGCCTCGATTTCACAGTGAGCTAGGCATACAAGCAACCTAAGCACCTGTCACATACGTTAAAATAAAGTCAATACATAAAATGTAAAGGTGAGCATACAAGTTTGATAATAGCATATAGAGTTCGAATTCGTTTACGCATAACCAGCACGTACACATAGTGAAATGAAGCACGTTAGTTATCGACATAGATCCATCGATACCAATGACTGCGGGTTGACTGCCCGAGGCAGTTCGCAATACATGATTACCACCGTAATCCATGCAAGTAAAAGATCCTTAACAACCCCCGTGTGAACGGGTGCTGAGTCCAAACTATAGTACTATCGTTGCTAAGGCAGGTAGACAACATTCCATGTGTAAACATAACAAACAAGCATTCATAAGCCACGTATAACATGCATTAACGGTTAGCGTTCAAATAGTTTGAGTAGTGTGATAGATGTAGTTTGAATATTCGTAACGTATGTAACACCCAAAAGTGCTTAAAGCAAAAAGGGATCGAGTATACTCACAGCGATTGATGGATTGAAGGGAGCGCTTAGCGAGTACGGTTAGCCTGAATAGATTTGATAGCATAATGATGAGCGAAACGTAAAACGGAAAACAAGTGTTGGAGAGTCGGACAGCTGGTCGATCGGACGGTAGTCCGATCAGACGGCTGACCGTTCGGTTAACAGTCTGCTCTGACGGCTGTCCGGTCGGTCGGTAGGCCGATAGGATGGCTGTTCGAGTGGATTGTTTCTTCCTTTGAGAATATGTGTTTGTGTATGATGGTTTGACTTTTGAAGTTTTCGTTGTAGCATTTGAAAACATTGAAGTACCTTTACCTTTCAGGTCGGTCGATCGGATGGCTGTTCGATCGGCCGGCAACCCGATCGGTTAGGCATTCAAATGAATTGCAATGTTCAGTCTTTGGGTCGGACAGGTGTTCGATCGGACAGGTCAACAAGTCAAAGACTTTAATGAAGTATGGTGCAGTGGATCGGATAGTTGATCGATCGAATAGCACAACCGCTGTTCGATCGGACAACAGGGTGTCACCTGATCGGACGACTGTTCGATCGGGTGGCACTTCTAGTGCATTGAACATGTTGAAAATCGATTAAGTATTAAAGCATAGTATCTCATGATCCGAAGAGTAATCCGATCGAACATGTGTTCGATCGAACGACAGTTCGTTCAATACTAGTCTTTAAATACATTGGTTATGTGGGACCATGTGCTAGCCGATCGGCTGGCCAGTCGATCGGCTGACTATCCGATCGGCTGGCTATCTGTTCGGACAGCAGTCTGATCGGTCAGCATTCTGACCTGATCAGCCCTTTTGTCTAACACTTGGTTGTTCTGTTTGCTTGTCGTTTTATCGAGGTATTTTGACAGCTAGTAAAACCATAGATGCCTCGTCCTTACTTGGTTCCTGGGGTCGGACAGGAATCACCCAAATCCGGTCGGTGGTCTGTTCGGAATGAAGTTTAACATTTAACCCGAAGTCAGTTAACCTTGTGGATGGAATCCGGATCTTGAGCCTTACAATCAGCGAAGTGATTTGTAACCCGACTCAGGCTCCGTTTCTACCGGTTTGAAGTCATTGAGTGACAAAGAGTTGAAGGAAAGTTGGAAAATCCATCTTTCAGTCCTTGTCACCGCGTGTATGTTCAGATCTATGAAAGATCCGTGTTTGTTTATGTGGAAATCGGCTAGATCGAAGCTATTCTTGGTGGATTGTGGCCAAAACATGAAGTTCTTCAAGAACCCATGATGACATCATCCTAGAACATTTGAATCTTGATGATTTCACGGTTAAAAGTTAAGATTTGAAAGATAGAAAGGTGTAGGAGTGTGTATAGATCAAGAAAGTACAAGATTTAGGATGAAATCTTACCGGAATCGAGAGAAATCTGCAAAAAGGTGAGCTGAGCGTGCTGGTCGAACAGAGGTTTCCAAAAGTGGAAAAGGATGACAATGACAGGGGTATTTATAGGATGACAAACGTGGAAAGGGCTGGCCGATCGGCCAGGCAGCTCGATCGGACAGCCTGCCCGATCGGACAGCAGTCCGATCGGACAGCAGTCCGATCGGACAGCAGTCCGATCGGACAGCAGTCCGTTCGGCTAGCTGTTCGATCGGCTGGGAAGCCTGATCGATCAGTTGCACCTTTCGAGTGTTTCACGCGACGATTTTTGATATTTCGATTTCGGTTAGGAGCGGTTCGTTACGATAGGGTTTCCTAATCAAATTACTTTCAGTCCCAAACACTCATATCTCGCGTAATCTATTTCCCACCATCTATCATATTTCGTTCACGATTTCGAGTTCGATTGTACTTCGAGTCAGATTTCGAGTTTCGATTGAGTTTGCTCGATTATCACAACATAACATAAATAAACATGCACAGGTAACACGTAAGGCACACACACACACACGTATAATAACAAGTAAAAGTACGTAGCTCGAGTTGCGATTTGATGTCGATTCGATTAGCACGGCTTGATTATTGATTAGTAAACTTTATCGCATTGTTACTTCCTATAGTTCACAGTCGTAGGTCGATTGAATGACGATTAACACACATCGATTATTGTCATTAACAACACTTACTCCACATAATATAATTAAAAACAAGAAGTTTCTAAGAGTCAAGTTGCGCGAAATCGGTCGTTGACTTAGACCTTGACTTTGACTTTGACTTGTGAAAACACGGGGTGTTACAGCCTCCCCTTGTTTAGGTAATTTCGTCCCGAAATTAAGCTGAAAGCTGTTCAACCGCCATGATTCACGTTTGAGAACTTTCTCTCTCTAGACTTTCTCTTTGAATAACTGCGGGTACTTAGCCTTCATGTCGCTTTCGAGTTCCCAAGTGAACTCTGCGCCTCGTTTGCCTTCCCATCGGACTTTCACAATAGGAATGCGTGAGCGCCTGAGCTGCTTGGTTTGGTGATCCATGATTTCGACAGGCTTTTCCACGAAGTGTAATGTTTCGTTCACTTGCAGATCATCGAGAGGAACATGTAGGTCGTGGTCGGCTATGCATTTTCGGAGGTTTGACACGTGGAAAGTCGGGTGGACGTTACTAAGTTCCTCCGGTAGTTCGAGTCTGTAGGCGACTTTCTCGATTCTTTCCAGAATCTTAAAAGGTCCAACATATCGAGGCGCGAGTTTCCCTTTCTTGCCAAATCGGACTACACCCTTCCAAGGTGATACCTTTAGGAGTACGTAGTCCCCAATGTCAAATTCACGGGGCTTGCGTTTTTATCGGTGTAACTTTTCTGTCGATCCCGAGCTTTCACCAGATTGTCTCGAATTTGGAAAATCTTGTCTGTCGTTTCTTGTAGTAGCTCCGGACCGGTTAGTTGCAAGTGACCGATCTCGTGCCACACAATAGGCGATCGACATCTTCTTCCGTATAGTGCCTCGAATGGTGCCATTTGGATGCTAGAATGGTAGCTCTTGTTATACGAGAATTCGACCAACGACAGGTATTTATCCCAATTACCACCGAAGTCTAAAACACACGAGCGGAGCATGTCTTCAAGGGTACGAATCGTTCTTTCGGTCTGACCGTCGGTTTGAGGGTGGAAAGCGGTACTTAGATTGAGCGTTGTACCGAGTGCCGTTTGAAACGTTTCCCACAATCGCGAGGTAAACCGAGCATCACGATCAGAGATGATGTCACGAGGCGTCCCATGATTACAAATAATCTCGTCGGTGTAGATTCGGGCTAATCGTTCTACCTTGTAGTCTTCTCGTATCGGCAGAAAGTGAGCTGATTTAGTCAAACGGTCAACAACAACCCATATGCTGTCGTGACCTGATGACGTGTGCGGTAGCTTGGTTATGAAGTCCATGGCTATACTTTCCCACTTCCACATGGGAATTGGTGGTTGTTCAAGTAATCCAGAGGTTCTTTGATGTTCGGCCTTGATCCTAGCACAAGTTAGGCATTTTCCGACGTAGAGAGCGATATCCCTTTTCTTACCCGGCCACCAGTACCTATAACGAAGATCCTGGTACATTTTGTCGGCACCTGGATGAATAGAATACCGGGATTTGTGGGCTTCGTCCATCATAATTTGCCGTAAATTAGTTCGCTTGGGAATCCAAATTCGGTCTAAGAAGTGAAATATCCCGTTCGATTTGCTCACAAGCTGGGCTCCATCGTGGTAGATTCTTTCTTTCTTCAAGGTGCGTTCGTTAAAACATGCATGCTGAGCGTCGCGGATGAGGGTTTCGAGATCGTGTTGGGCTTGAACATTTCGAGTACTAAGCAAATAACTCCGTCTGCTAAGTGTGTCGGCAACAACGTTTGCCTTGCCTGGGTGATAACGAATCTCACAGTCGTAATCGTTGAGAAGTTAAAACCCATCGGCGTTGACGCATATTGAGTTCCTTCTGATTAAAGATATGTTGCAGGCTCCTATGATCGGTGAAGATCGTACACTTGGTACCATACAGGTAGTGTCGCCAAATCTTTAATGCAAAAACAACCGCGCCTAGCTCGAGATCATGGGTTGTATAGTTCTTCTCGTGGATTTTGAGCTGACGAGATGCGTAAGCTATGACCTTGTCCCATTGCATGAGAACACAACCAAGACCAAGGTTGGAAGCATTACAGTAGACAATGAAATCATTGTTTCCGTCGGGCAATGTGAGAACAGGAGCATTGCAAAGCATGTGCTTGAGGGTTTGGAAGGCAGACTCTTGTTTGGCTCCCCAGACAAAAGACTGGTCTTTATGTGTAAGAGAGGTAAGCGGCACAGCAATCTTCGAGAATCCTTCCATAAATCGTCGATAATAGCCCGCTAGTCCGAGAAAAGAACGGACTTCAGACGGGTTCTTAGGCGTAACCCAGCTCTTGACAGCTTCAATTTTCGCAGGATCGACGTCAATGCCTTGACTATTAACGATGTGACCCAGAAATTGAACTTCCCCCAGCCAGAACTCGCACTTGGAGAACTTGGCATAGAGTTGGTTCCCCTGGAGTAGCTCGAGAACCAAACGTAGATGTTGCGCGTGTTCGGCTTTCGATTTGGAATAGATCAAGACATCGTCGATGAATACGATGACGAAACGGTCTAGATATGGTTTACACACGCTATTCATCAGATCCATGAAAACCGCTGGTGCGTTGGTTAAACCAAAAGGCATAACAACGAATTCGTAATGACCGTATCGGGTGCGAAACGCGGTTTTGGGTATATCCTCCTCTTGTATACGCAGCTGGTGATATCCTGAACGTAGATCGATCTTTGAGAAACACTAGCGCCTTGTAGTTGATCAAATAAATCGTCGATGCGAGGCAGGGGATAGCGGTTTTTGATAGTTAGCTTATTCAATTCCCGATAGGCGATGCACACCCTGAACGATCCGTCCTTCTTTTTGACGAAAAGGACTGGCGCGCCCCAAGGAGAGGTGCTCGGGTGAATGAAGCCTTTCTCAAGTAATTCCTGGAGTTGGGTTGAGAGTTCGCGCATTTCAGACGGCGCGAGTCGATAAGGAGCTTTGGCGATAGGATTGGCTCCAGGAATGAGGTCGATACGAAAATCGATATCCCGACTTGGCGGTAGTCCGGAAAGATCCTCTGGAAAAACAGGAGGAAACTCACGAATCACAGGAACGTCTTTCACTTCCTTCTTCTCTTTCTTTTCCTTCTCCGCTACTACAATGTTAGCCAAGAAAGCTCTGTATTCCTTGCGGAGATACTTGCTAGCTTGGACACATGACATAAGCTTGAGACTCTTTGATGTAGCATCACCGTACACACATAATAAGTCACCATTTGCGAGCGAAAATCGAATCATCTTGTCGAAGCACACAACTTCAGCATGGTTTTCGCGTAGAAAATCCATGCCTACTATAATGTCGAAACTTCCGAGTTTCATCGGGATGAGGTCGATTGGGAAGATGTGATTGTTGAGCTCGAGAGTACAATCACGGACAACAGAATTGACAGCGACGGTTCTTCCGGTAGCGACTTCCACATCGAATGTCGAGGAGAGTTGGGAACGTTTACGACTAAGGAGTTTCTCAAAATCGAACGACACAAGGCAATTATCCGCTCCGGTATCAAACAAACATGATGCATATATACCATTCACAAGGAACGTACCATTGACCACGTTGTTGTCGGCCTGGGCTTGACGCACGTTGAGGTTGAAAGTTCTGGCGCGTGCGGCCTGTTGTTGCTGCTGCTGTTGTTGTTGCTGCTGTTGCTGAGGCTCTTGTTTCACAACCCTGTTTGGGCACATGTTGGCGAAAGGGTTCGGGTTGCCACATGCAAAGCAGGCTCTAGCTTTGACTGCGGGTGCCGGAGGAGCTTGTTGACCCTGTGGGGCAGTGACTAGAGCTTGATTGGCAGGAGCTTGACGAATACGGCAGTTGGCAGTAAAGTGGCCGTATACATTGCAATGAGCACAAAAGCGGCAAGGAATTGCAGTCGGGTGATGGTAGGTGCAAGTAGGGTAGAGCGGGTGTGGCCCAGTGTATGCACGCTTTGCAGGTGGTGCATTAGCCACAGGCGCCGTTACTTGACGCTGTTGGGCTGGTACTGATTGAACTGGTGCAGCAGTGATCGCACAGTTCTTGTTGCTGGAGCTGTTCTTTCTCTTGTTCTTTCTCTTGTTGCTTGACGAGGTGGGTTCAGCAGTTGTTGCGGTAGCGGTAGCTTGATGTAGATGCTTTGAAGTTTTATCCCAGACACCAGCCTTAACCCACTTGTCGTTGATTTCAGCGGCCAACAGATAAGTTTCCTCGATCGTCGTAGTCTTAGCCGCTTGCACGAAATCAGCAACGCAGTCGGGCAGGGCCCGGATGTACTTCTTGATTGTCATGTCGGGAGTCTTGACTTGATCGGGACAGATAATGCTGAGCTGTTTGAAACGAGCAGTGAGACCAGCATTGTCACCATCCTTTTGCTGTATGTGCCAAAATTCATCTTCTAGCTTTTGACATTCGTGAGGAGGGCAGAATTCCTCTAGCATAACTTCTTTGAGCTCGTCCCACGACAGACCGTAGGCTGCATCGTTCCCTCGCTTGTTCCTCTCGGCCGTCCACCAGTCTAATGCACGAGACTGGAAAACGCCGGTAGCATTCAGAGTTCGAAGGTCATCAGGGCAACCACTTTGTCGCAGAGTAACCTCGATGGAATCAAACCAGTGAAATAGTGCAGTGGGACCTCCTTCGCCAGTGAATTCTTTTGGCCCACATGACTTGAATTGCTTGAAGTTGAAGGGTCTTGCGGTAGCTTTAGGAGCGTCGGTTCTCGATTCCTCAGACGATTTGCTGGCATTCTCGTAAACATCACTCACGGCCTTTGCCACACTTTTAGCGATAATGGAAGCAAGGCGTTTGTCTCTCTTTTCTTGACGAGAAAGTGCGTGACGGGATCCAGACGACATTGTCTGCAATAGACATCGCCACGGAACTCAACACATTGTATTCGAATCTCACCTCACATGTTTACTACTTACTAAAGCTCAGTAACACGTACATCCACGTAAACACATAACTCATAGAGCTCAAATCACATAAGCACGTATAGCACATAATCACATAATACCTAAGCACATAGAGCAATGAAACAGGAAAGCACATACGCATTTAATCACTAGAGGCGGTCAGAAAACAGAAACCTATTATTCAAAGTTGGCGATTGCTCGAGAATAGCGTAGTACAAGCGTGTATCGTAGCATGAAGTCGTTCAAAGTTTCGCGATTTGTTGGCGATTTGAGATAGAGAAGCAGTGCGAGTCGTGCGTGTCGATCGAATGAAAGCGAAATTGAACAAATACCCAAAATTTTACACACATAAAAACTTATAAAATCAACGAATTATCTGAGTCAGCAGTTTTAGCTCAGAATTGCAAATACAAAAATTTCGGGAAGTAGATCGTCTGCGGCTAATAGACTTCGACTAACCAAAATAATTCAACTATTCACAAGGATCCGTTGTACACGTTTGACTTCCGGGAATATGCCCTTGCCTCGATTCTTGGGCATTGGCACACATCCCGTTGGTCTTATTGTGACTTCAGGTCGTTGGAATCCGTCGAACTTTGGTGAGAGTTTTGTAAAATGTGCGGCACAAGTCGTCAAGGTTAGGGTTTCACCCCTGGCTTAACAACTTCGTCCCTGTTTTGACAAAATAGAGGAGATTATTCATCAAAATGTGGATTTCACTCCTGATTCGGTATAATTCTCCTCGTTTGTTAGTTAAAATTCAGGTTGATTAAGCAACTTTAGTCGAGAGTTCGCGGTTTTCACACCTATTCTCGACTTTGTTGCCCATTCATAGTTGAAAATTCGAGTGTGGTGATAGTGTGGAATAAGCGAGGATAGCGAGTGATAGTAGTGAGCTCATGCGTATTCCCTAACGGGTACGCACAAGTCGGTCTGTTGGTTCTTAACTATAGTCTAGGTTTCTAAGACTTCGACCCGGACTGGGTCGAGTCTTGCCAAATTCCCTATAGTTATGGCTCTGATACCAATCTGTCACACCCCAACCGATGGCGGAATCATCGGGGCATGGCACTGAGCGAAATAGATTGTCCAGAAGTTTCCATAACAACAATCATTACCATTCAATTTAAATTAACATGTCCCATACCATGTCTCAAACAGTAAACAAATTATTACAGATAAAATCTAGGCAAATATTCTGTTCCAACAACTCAGATTTAAACATGGATAATTTATTTGTTGGTTTCTAGGACCCCTTTTCCTAGCTTCAATTTCATCACAGCACAGAGAGCATCCTAGACCTTTCCTAGCCTCGATTTCACAGTGAGCTAGGCATACAAGCAACCTAAGCACCTGTCACATACGTTAAAATAAAGTCAATACATAAAATGTAAAGGTGAGCATACAAGTTTGATAATAGCATATAGAGTTCGAATTCGTTTACGCATAACCAGCACGTACACATAGTGAAATGAAGCACGTTAGTTATCGACATAGATCCATCGATACCAATGACTGCGGGTTGACTGCCCGAGGCAGTTCGCAATACATGATTACCACCGTAATCCATGCAAGTAAAAGATCGTTAACAACCCCCGTGTGAACGGGTGCTGAGTCCAAACTATAGTACTATCGTTGCTAAGGCAGGTAGACAGCATTCCATGTGTAAACATAACAAACAAGCATTCATAAGCCACGTATAACATGCATTAACGGTTAGCGTTCAAATAGTTTAAGTAGTGTGATAGATGTAGTTTGAATATTCGTAACGTATGTAACACCCAAAAGTGCTTAAAGCAAAAAGGGATCGAGTATACTTACAGCGATTGATGGATTGAAGGGAGCGCTTAGCGAGTACGGTTAGCCTGAATAGATTTGATAGCATTACGATGAGCGAAACGTAAAACGGAAAACAAGTGTTGGAGAGTCGGACAGCTGGTCGATCGGACGGCTGACCGTTCGGTTGACAGTCTGCTCGGACGGCTGTCCGGTCGGTCGGTAGGCCGATAGGATGGCTGTTCGAGTGGATTGTTTCTTCCTTTGAGAAGATGTGTTTGTGTATGATGGTTTGACTTTTGAAGTTTTCGTTGTAGCATTTGAAAACATTGAAGTACCTTTACCTTTCAGGTCGGTCGATCGGACGGCTGTTCGATCGGCCGGCAACCCGATCGGTTAGGCATTCAAATGAATTGCAATGTTCAGTCTTTGGGTCGGACAGGTGTTCGATCGGACAGGTCAACAAGTCAAAGACTTTAATGAAGTATGGTGCAGTGGATCGGATAGTTGATCGATCGAATAACACAACCGCTGTTCGATCGGACAACAGGGTGTCACCTGATCGGACGGCTGTTTGATCGGGTGGCACTTCTAGTGCATTGAACATGTTGAAAATCGATTAAGTATTAAAGCAGAGTATCTCATGATCCGAAGAGTAATCCGATCGAACAGGTGTTCGATCGAACGACAGTTCGTTCAATACTAGTCTTTAAATACATTGGTTGTGTGGGACCATGTGCTAGCCGATCGGCTGGCCAGTCGATCGGCTGACTATCCGATCGGCTGGCTGTCCGTTCGGACAGCAGTCCGATCGGTCAGCATTCTGACCTGATCAGGCCTTTCGTCTAACACTTGGTTGTTCTGTTTGCTTGTCGTTTTATCGAGGTATTTTGACAGCGAGTAAAACCATAGATGCCTCGTCCTTACTTGGTTCCCGGGGTCGGACAGGAATCACCCAAATCCGGTCGGTGGTCTGTTCAGAACGAAGTTTAACATTTAACCCGAAGTCGGTTAACCTTGTGGATGTCCGGATCTTGAGCCTTACAATCACCGAAGTGATTTGTAACCCGACTCAGGCTCCGTTTCTACCGGTTTGAAGTCATTGAGTGACAAAGAGTTGAAGGAAAGTTGGAAAATCCATCTTTCAGTCCTTGTCACCGCGTGTATGTTCAGATCTATGAAAGATCCGTGTTTGTTTATGTGGAAATCGGCTAGATCCAAGCTATTCTTGGTGGATTGTGGCCAAAACATGAAGTTCTTCAAGAACCCATGATGACATCATCCTAAAACATTTGAATCTTGATGATTTCACGGTTAAAAGTTAAGATTTGAAAGATAGAAAGGTGTAGGAGTGTGTATAGATCAAGAAAGTACAAGATTTAGGATGAAATCTTACCGGAATCGAGAGAAATCTGCAAAAAGGTTAGCTGAGCGTGCTGGTCCAACAGAGGTTTCCAAAAGTGGAAAAGGATGACAATGACAGGGGTATTTATAGGATGACAAAAGAGGAAAGGGCTGGCCGATCGGCCAGGCAGCTCGATCGGACAGCCTGCCCGATCGGACAGCAGTCCGTTCGGCTAGCTGTTCGATCGGCTGGGAAGCCTGATCGATCAGTCGCACCTTTCGAGTGTTTCGCGCGACGATTTTTGATATTTTGATTTCGGTTAGGAGCGGTTCGTTACGATAGGGTTTCCTAATCAAATTACTTTCAGTCCCAAACACTCATATCTCGCGTAATCTATTTTCCACCATCTATCATATTTCGTTCACGATTTCGAGTTCGATTGTACTTCGAGTCAGATTTTGAGTTTTGATTGAGTTTGCTCGATTATCACAACATAACATAAATAAACATGCACAGGTAACACGTAAGGCACACACACACGTATAATAACAAGTAAAAGTACGTAGCTCGAGTTGCGATTTGATGTCGATTCGATTAGCACGGCTTGATTATTGATTAGTAAACTTTATCGCATTGTTATTTCCTATAGTTCACAGTCGTAGGTCGATTGAATGACGATTAACACACATCGATTATTGTCATTAACAACACTTACTCCACATAATATAATTAAAAACAAGAAGTTTCTACGAGTCAAGTTGCGCGAAATCGGTCGTTGACTTAGACCTTGACTTTGACTTTGACTTGTGAAAACACGGGGTGTTACAGCCTCCCCTTGTTTAGGTAATTTCGTCCCGAAATTAAGCTGAAAGCTGTTCAACCGCCATGATTCACGTTTGAGAACTTTCTCTCTCTAGACTTTCTCTTTGAATAACTGCGGGTACTTAGCCTTCATGTCGCTTTCGAGTTCCCAAGTGAACTCTGCGCCTCGTTTGCCTTCCCATCGGACTTTCACAATAGGAATGCGTGAGTGCCTGAGCTGCTTGGTTTGGCGATCCATGATTTCGACAGGCTTTTCCACGAAGTGTGGATACCTAAATTAGGAAACCTACGCCATCGTATATTAGAAGAGGCCCATAAGTCCAAGTATACGATGCATCCTGGAAGTGATAAGATGTATCAGGACTTAAGGAAGAATTTTTGGTGGATAGGAATGAAAAAGGATATAGCAGCATATGTTGCAAAGTGTTTAACCTGTTCACAAGTCAAAGCTGAACCTCAGAAACCCTCAGGTTTACTGCAACAGCTAGAAATGCCTGTATGGAAATGGGAATTGATAACAATGGATTTTGTTACTAAATTACCCAAAACAAGAAAAGGTAATGATACAATCTGGGTGATTGTAGACAGGTTAACTAAGTCAGCTCATTTCGTACCCATGAAGGAAACTTTCAGTATGGAACAGTTAGCTAAATTATATGTAAATGAAATAGTTTCATTACATGGAATTCTTCTATCAATTGTTTCTGACAGAGATATTCGTTTTACCTCTCATTTTGGGACAAGTTTCCAAAAAGCAATGGGAACCAAGTTGAATCTAAGCATTGCTTATCATCCTCAAACAGATGGACAAAGCGAAAGGACAATTCAGACAATGGAAGACATGCTTAGAGCTTGTGTAATTGATTTCAGAGGTAATTGGGACGATCATTTACCATTGATAGAATTTTCTTATAATAACAGCTATCACACAAGTATCAATGCCGCACCATTCGAAGCACTTTGTGGACGAAAGTGCCGAACGCCAGTCTGTTGGGCAGAAATTGGAGAAAAACAACTATCTGGACCTGAGATAGTACAAGAAACAACAGACAAGATCATTCAAGTCAAGGAACGACTAAAAGCAGCACGTGATCGACAAAAGAGTTATGCAGATAACAGACATTGGAATTTCAAGTAGGAGATAAAATGTTATTAAAAGTCTCTCCTTGGAAAGGAGTGGTAAGATTCATCAAAAGGGGAAAGCTAAGTCCCAGGTATGTTGGACCTTTTGAAATTATTAGAAGAATAGGACATGTAGCCTATCAGCTACAACTGCCAGAGGAAATGGCAGGAATACATGATGTATTTCATGTATCTGATCTCAAGAAATGCTTAGTTGATGAATCACTTGTAGTACCTCTTAAGGATATAGAGGTAAATGAACAGTTAAAGTTTGTAGAGAAGCCTCTACAGATTGAAGACAGGAAAGTAAAGAACCTCAAGCACAAGAGATTAGTTCTGGTCAAAGTGAAATGGGACTCCAAAAGAGGACCAGAGTACACATGGGAGCTTGAATCAGAAATGCAAAGGAAATATCCACACTTGTTCCAGTAGATCCCGAGGACGAGCTCTAAAATAAGGTGGGGAGGATATAACAACCCTTCAAAATATTTTCTGACACCCTAATATATTTTAAATGTCCCAATATGTCTTAAAATATACCCCGTACGCGAAAACGGGCCCTGAATACCTTTATTTTTATAAAAATTAATTAAAAACAAGATTTTTATGTCGCTCGCGAGCCGCGTAGCCCATGGCTACGTCTTACGCGGGGCGCGACAGCTCCAAATCAGGGCGACACCCTGAGCTGCCACGTGTCATCATCGTGTCGAACCTAGATTGCTGACCCGGACAAGCTAGGACCTACCTCCCCTATTACGCTGGCCGCGTAAACCTTGGAGAACTCTTACGCGGGCCGCGAGAAACCTGAAATCAGCTCCTATAAATTGGGAGCTCGGGTCTTCAGTTTCCGACGCTCACACACACTTTCTCTCTCGAATTTTCTGATAGTATAACTAATTCCGGGCATAATATCCCCCTAATTAACGAAGTTCTGCTCCGTTGCAAGTATTATAACCCCGGTTACGTATTAGATACGCTGCCCGATTGATCCAGGGTTCCGTAACGGCTGTCGAGGTTCTGCCCGACGTAGTCGTTGGAATGCCGTCTCGGGGAGGGTATTACTAATGTAAATATTGGGTTATTATACTAACACATGTATATTTGTGTAATTAATAGATAAACACCAGGAAACCCTTAAAAGAAGTCTAAGACAGCAATGTGAGTAATCTCCTTTTTGTAAATTGTTTTTACAAAACCTTAAATATTTTACAATGCGACTAAGCAGTGATTGAGTCTTTGTAGTTCTTCAATTACTTTCGGTATGTTGGGGTTTTGTATACAAAATGTGGAACACGTTACCATTGGACAACGAGTTAGCCAATGTGTAATATGACCCACCAGTCAGGATTGACAGTACTGAATGAGTAATTGTGTAGAAATAAACATTGTAATAGCTCTCAATACTGTGTTAATTGATAAAACTCTTCTTGATTAAACTGGGATTCACTCACCAGTATTTCTCACTGACAAAATGTTTTTAAAAGCGTTTCAGGTAACAAAATGTGAAAGCCAACTAGAAGCCAGCTGGACAGCACTGAAGGCTTGGAAAAAGTGGCTATAAAAGTTACCTAAATAAAAGAAAATGTTTTATTCAATAAAATAGGAATTTTCCCTATGAAAATGTTTGTAATGAAAACTTGGGTTTTATCCCAATATGTTTAATATTATAAAAGCGTGGTATTTACTCTGATAAATATTTCCTAACTACGGTCCTGATGAAATTTCCGCTGCCAAATTAATAAACAAATGACACCACCAAAAACTGGTCTCGCGGCCGCCCGTTCCCGGGACAGATAGGGGGCGGGGGTTGGGACAATTTCCTTTATACAACACGTGTAACACACGAGAACTTGAATAGATGTGGTTTGCATGGTTTTCTAAGAATCGACCCGTGTTTGCACACGGGTCTTACCGCTAGTACTATATAATAAAAGAAACCAATGAGAGTACATATGTCATTCATTGAATTTATTTATTTTTTATACATAATCAATATCAATTAAAAGATAATTATAAAAATAAATTTAATATAAATCTAAACAATTCGTATAGGAGATAAGATAATATTTTAAAATATTTATCAGATTTTAAAATTGTTTATCCTGAAATTAACAAAAGATATACGCTAAATATAAATTAATATAATGTAAATAATTTATTTATTTTATTAAACTAAAGTAGTTAAGGGTAAAACCTATTTCAAAAATGTTTATAAGGGGTAAACAAAAATATTAATCAATGTTTATTGGTTCTATACTTTTATTTTCGTGTTCAACTCTCAACTCAAATACGGTAATCACTATGTTTACGTGACATTTATAAGAACCATCACCGCAATCACCCCATCCATCGTATATCGAGTATATCCGTTATGTTTTTTTAAAGATATATATTTTTATTAGATTCATTCAACCGTGTAATAAACAAGGTTTTTTTTTTAAAGATATTACATTTTTATTTTTTACTATACAAAATTACATTTATGCAACTTGTGTAATACACGGGGTTTTTAAAAATATACATTTTTTATTATGTAGTATATAAAATTAGATTTATTCGATCCATATAATACATAAGGTTTATAAAGATATAACTTTTTATTGTTTGGTATATAAAATTACATGTGCTCAACCAGTATAACACATGAGGTTCTTAAAAATGTAACTTTTTTTATTATTTAATATATAAAATTAAATTTACTCAATCTGTACAATACACGTGGTTCTTAAAAATACAACTGTTTTATTATTTAATATATAAAATTACATTTATTCTACCCATGTAATGAATGAGATTTTTAAATATATTGTTTTATTATTTGGTATTAAAATTACATTTATTCAACCCGTGTAATAAACGAGATTTTTAAATATATATTTTTCTATGATTTGGTATATAAAATTACATTTATTCAACCCGTGTAATATACGAGGTTCTAACCTAGTTTTTATATATAAAAAAATATTGAGTAACTTTTTTGTGAAAAAAATATTGATTATAATTTTTCTTATGATATTTGCCTTATACATAAATGTAATAGATGACGAGTTCAAATACCATTCGCAATACGATATTGAATCATATTCTGTTTGGCTTAGTTTTCTAATGATCTAATCAATGGAGAGCTCTTAGGTTAGCCGAAAAGTTCTATTTATAATTGCATAAAGTATTCATCACTTTTGAAGGAACATTACAACAACTAAAAAAATCAAGCATTATTGTTCTATTTGTAACTTGTTATTTGTTAAAGATCAAATAATTCCATTAACTTTTTTTTTTTTTTTTAATAAACTGCAATATCATTCCGCACGAAAAGGGCAATTACAAAGCAATGGCAGGTAGTCGGGCAACAAGTTGCGCCGCCACCCCCTTTTGAATAGAAAACCCAATTCTACTAAATACATAGTTTGAAACCTTTAGCGACGAAGAATTACTATTAACGACTTTTTGAACCCGATTCAAAAGTCGCACAGCGTCAGGAGCGAGACCACCAAAGGTATCAAACGCAAACGGGACAAACACATGTTGATTCTCTAGGCAGGCTTTCTCATGTTTTGCCACTTTGCTCGCCTCTGCCTTGAGCACCGCTTGCCCTACGACAAAGCCCTTGTCCTTGAGCCCGACAAGGGGGGAGACTCCAGTTAGATCTACACAAGCGTGTTTCCCCCTTCCCATCCAAACACAAGGATGTCCGCCGGACGTAAAGTAGACCTCCCCTCTAAGGGGTCAGTCAGGAAATTTACTGGAGCCTCCTTTTTGGCAGAGATCCCGGCCCGCTTAAGAACATCGCATAACACATCTCTCACCCAATCATGCCGATATTTAAACCCTGGTAGCTCTTTACAGTGGATCGCATGCTCGCCGAAAGAATCCAAACACGCTTTGCGGCATACCGGACATGGCTCGTCAACTGGGAACAAAGGAATCATCAGTCGGTATCTAAGGATAGCACGGTATTCCACAGCCGACATGTGTTGCCCCAAGCCTTCAATAGGTGCGACAGACAGAAAATCCTGAGCATGTGGGGCACGTAGACATTCAAATACAGCTCTTTGCCGAGGGGATAAAACAAACTTCTCTTCAAACCTCTTGACAATTTCGCCATATAAGGCATTCGCCAGAGTTTTCTGGGATTTAGGAGGGGCGGTGTCTTTAATGTAGAAACCGCCAATATCAAGGTCGGGAAGAGAACTATGCAAACGGTCCAACGCACTCCTGTAATCGGAGTCTAAAACATCCCCACCACATTCTCGGAGTATGTGGTCTTGTAAACCCCAAGATTGGGCCCTTGAAGCCACGAAAGCATATGAAGAGGCATCCTCGGCCGTACAAATCCCTAAGCCTCCGAACCAGGTCGGGAGAGAAGCCAGCCTCCACTGGAGATCTCCAAAAAAGGCACCCCCACAAACAACAATATCCTCTAATTCTCCCCGGAGGCCTTCATCAAAAACAGAGACAGCTCCCCCGACCAAAGAAGGTTGACACGTTCGAAGACCAAACAGTAATTTAGCAACACCCATACAAGAACGAAGTAAGAGGAGCTCGCTCTGAGGGTCCCGTAGGCGTTTAAGGCACCTCATCAGCTCGACTGCACAGTTCGCTCTTTTAAGAGCCATACTACTAATAAACTCTGCATCACGACTAACGGCACCCCCAAGGAGTTTCACACCCAACACCGGTCTCCCAATCCCACGAGGGAATAAGCCTTTCTGAACCTTTACACCATTGCAGGTTGGCCAGAAAACTTCAGTCTTCTTTATATTAAGTTGAAGCCCTAAGGGAGGACCCTCGGCTCTGATGATGTCTAAAGCATTAGCCACTTGGGTGGCATCTCCAATAAGCGTTCCATCATCTAGGTACCAGGCATGAAATAAAAGTTTGCAGTGATCCCTTATTCGGTGAACAAGGGGGTGGAGAACAAGGGCAAAAAGGAGGGGCCCCAAGGGGTCCCCCTGCTGAACGCCAGTAGTAGACCAAATATATTCATCCCCCACATATAATCTAGCTGGTTGACCATATAAAAAATCTACCCACGTAGAAATAGAAGGACACCTTTTCCTTACCTCGTACAGAAGGGCTGTCCTATCAACCAAATTAAAAGCGTTCGAAAAATCGACAGTAAGCATAGCAAGAGACCCATCTTGGTGGTACTCATTAAGGAACCTGTTCGCACTATGAAGAACGGCCTCTGCCCCACACGGAATCCCTACCCCAAACTGGAAATCGCCAAGGTATTTGGCCATCTCCTTCCCAACACCTTTCATGGCCACCTTGGAGATCACCCTCCTCCAAATCGACCCAACATCGATAGGCCTAATCCCATTATCCGGTTTGAGAAGAGGTGTAAGAGGAGCAGAAGCAACAAACTCCGCCAGACTCCTCGGGCACCTCCCCCCCAAGCACAAATTAACCATAGCTGAAGTAGCCCTAAGCAGACTATTAGCGATCACAGATCCCTCCCCACAAAAAGCATCTAAAAGATGTTGGGCCCTTAAGCCGTCTCTCCCGCACGACGTACCTTTGGGGAAAGATTTAATACACCCGAGCACGCAATCGGACTCCACCACAAGAGGAGACTCAGAAGGCAAGGAGGCAGGCATGGAAGGAGGGGGCATACATGGGTGCTTAGCCACTAAAGCCTCCATAGTATTCTTATTGAGAGGGGCGACCCCCGAGGAGCATAAAACCTTAACCGCTGCAGTGAAATGACCATCAGCAACCTTACGTAAACATTGTTTCACATTGGCCCCCCCACACTCATTATCATTCTCAGTGCCCTTTTTGATTCCATCCGTAACCCCCCTCGCGGGTTGATCAAACAACGACTGGACAAGAGTGGCAAAACCCTCACGATCACCCCACTGAGCCAAAGACCGCTGGATGCTAAGGCATTGGCCCGTCTTCCTATTGCCCGACCTCTTGTCCTGACGACCAACAGGCTTGAACACCCGCAAGGTGCAACGTAGTAATATCAAAAGTCGAACCCATGCCTCAACAGAATCAGGCATAGCAACCACCTTGTCCAAAGCTGCAGTTAAGACTTGGGCAAATGCCATACGACAACTAAGGGGGATACTCTTAACAGTCTTGATGGGGAGAGAGAAAACACGGTCAAGCAAAGCAATATCTACACCCAACTCTTCCGACGAGGTATCAACGTTTTCAACACCGGGTCTAGTGATGCCAACGATAAAACCCTGTTCATCTCTCTCACCTGGCACAAACCGAATAACCTTATCCTCATGGTGGCACGCCCGACTGAAAGCATGAGGGCACATACACTCACCACATAACCATTGTCCGGTCACCCTCAAAGCTTCACAAACAGAGGTAAAAAGATTAAGATCGTCAGCAATTGCACATCTCAAATAATCTTTCCTCTCGTCTGAGCCAAAATGGTGACTCTTGATATGTGCCATTAACCTTGGGAATCCCTTAGCCCCCACCAAGCCATCGGGGCAACAATGAAACCGTCGGAAAGGACAAGGCCAGAAACCACTACCATTAGAACCAACCATAACAAAACTAAGTAAGCGGAGTCGACACTTAGATAATGTCGCATACGCCACCACCAATAAAGAAAACCCAACCCAAAAAAGAATCGCAGCTGATAGGTCAAAAGGTAATTGAACCGCTACGCTAAAAAACCCCCGAAAAAATCACCTAGGCATTTCGTCGAACACCTTGCGTGCGAAAAAGAAAAACATAAAACTTGAAGAGGTAACCGGCTTCTTTCTCTGGAAAAACATCTTGCAATCCCATTAATTTGGATTCAATTATTTTGCAAAATTAAAAAAAGTTGTTTAAACCCCATGATTTAATCACCCATTTCAAGAAACACATGAATTATACATGAACGTATAAAAATTTATCAGAAAATATTTCTATGCACTTACAGTCTTTTTTTTTTCTTCTCAAAAATACATATTATGAACAAATAAATATATAGGAGCAATTTATTTATCGATTAACATATTGGTTGTTGAATTATAAATTATACTTTACAAGTGGTTCTCATTTGAACTTACATGTATACACAGGTGTGTTTAAATGATAATCAATAGATTTTATTCAGTAGTTGATATACATGTATGGTGTATACGTTCTTTGTTAAATCATTATGAATTATAATGTCTACATCGATAACTACATGTATTCATCACTAAGGTGTTGGTTTGTTTTTAAGAGGTAAAATGTCTGCAATCTGCGGATTACATCTGCTGACATCTGTAGAAGAAGAGGTGGACAAAACCTCTGCAGTATGCGAGAAGAAGATTGTTTGTTTTGTAACGCATGTAGACTTCTAAAATAAACTAATGGTGGTGTACGGATGGTGGTGGTGGGTGGTGGTGCTGGACAGTGGACGGTGGTGGTGGGTGGTGGACGGTGGTGGGTGGTGGATGTGGACGGTGGTGGCGGTGGACGGCGATGGTGGGTGGTGGTGTTTAACCCTCTGCAGATCTTAAAAGATCTTAAAAATGGCTAAGCCAAGTCTGCACCAAGAAGAGCTCGCACATACGTTTTTTAATGAAACGTCTTCAGAAAAACAAACAATCCGCAGATGACAATGTCTGCGTGTGGTCTGCGCGACGCAGACAGAATAGCTTGCTCAGATATTTTTTAGAAAAACAAAGACCACCTAAATACACTACACACATAGACATGACGAATCAAATAGAAAACCACTATTTCAGAAACGTATAAAGGAGTTAAAGGGTTACATGTATGCATATATGTTTTTTTTTTGGTTGGAAGGGTATAAGTCATTTTATTGTCTACTTATAAAACAGAAGAGTAAAGTATAATTTGCATCCATTAGGTTTAGGGGCGACATCAACTTGAGTCCCCCAATGAAAACTATGGAAACCTGCGTCCTAGTGGTTTAAAAAAACGTCACACTTTGAGTCCTTGGAGCTAACGGTATTTGTTTTTTCACACTGAAATGACTCTATTACCCTTTTACTATGAGTCCCTATTGTATATAACATATTTTAATCTGCGTCCTTCCACCTCCCACCACCCTTCTCACTAACATCAGCACCCACCCTACCTCCAACCACTAGTAATAGGATTATGAGGTTCTATTACCTCATAAAGCATCTATACACAATCATTAAAAAAAATATAATAAACCAATTTATAAGAGCCTAACATACATCCACAAAGAATGAATCAAACCTGAGTAAAACTGTAATTTTTAGCAATAGAAGATACAAATAAATTGGTTCAAACCATTGTTGCTACTAGTCAAAAAGTCAGGCATATTAGTAGGATTATGTTCAAAACAAGTATTTGAAACTAAACAACATTATGTTCAAAAGTTCAATCACTTTATTAAAAACATAAACGGAGCTTCTGAGGCATTCCTTCTTGGTGTACATAAGGAAACATTGAAACAGTTACCGGGGCATACCCTCCCGGTGTACATAAGGGAAATTTAAACAATAGAAATATGAAAAAAGTGATCTTGGTGCGGTGATTCGTTTAAATCACACGAAGCATCGCTTTAGATGCACCCTATTCCAAGTCCTTGGGATCGGGGTACCGTCTAATTCTTCGAGGACGTACGAGCCTTTGTTGCTTGCTTCTTTAATGCGATATGGTCCTTCCCAGTTTGGCGTTAATTTACCGGGCGGCTCCGTTCGGCTTGCTTCGTTGTTGCGAAGTACGTAGTCCCCGATTTTGAATTTATAAATCTTTGCCCGGGCGTTATAAAATTTTTCCTTGTATCGGGCTTCTTTTATTGCCGTGATGTGTCGGCGTTCCTCCAATAGATCGACGTTCGAACGTAGTTCACGTTCGTTTTCCTCGTCACTTTTGATTCGCTGGTTCGGTAGCCCCACTTCTGTCGGTATGACCGCTTCGGTGCCGTTTGTTAAACTGAATGGTGTTTCACCATTGCTAGTTTTGTGCATTGTTCGGTGTGTCCATAAAACATTCGGCAATTCATCGGCCCATCCCTTTCCTTCAACACCTAGTCTTCGTTTAATGCCATCTACGATTCATCGATTGACCTGCTCTTTCCTTGCGGATGAGCGACATATGAGAAGACCTGTGTTATTTTTAAGCTCTTGCACCATCTCTTGAAAGGATTTTCCGCGAACTGCTTTTTCATTATCACTTACAATATATAGGGGGAGTCTTAACCGGCAGACAATTTGCTCCCAAAAGAACCTGGTGACGTTGTACCCAGAGATTATTGTGAGAAAGGCCCGACAATGTCGACCCCCCACTTCTGGAAAGGCCAGGCCGCTGTTATTGGAATCATCTCATTCTTGGCCCGAAGGCTTATCGGTGTATATCGTTGACATTCATCACACTGCTGAAGTTATTTGATAACGCTCTCATGCACCTCGGGCCAATAATAACCTGCGTCTTTGATCTTTGTCACCACCATTTTTGGATCTGCATGGATTCCACATATGCCATAGTGAATTTCTCTTATTATGTAGTTGGCCGGCTCGAGGGCCAAACATTTTAACAAAGGACCCAATATAGTTTTTCGATACAGAGCTCCGTTTTGCATTTGATACTTCAACGAATTGACGTGGATCTTTCGTGCTTGGGCTTTATCGGTGGGTAGAACATCATGAACCAGGTAATTAATGATTGGAGTCATCCAAGATTGTGCTTGAATTTCGATTTGTAATACTTCTACAGCGGCGATCAATGGTGCGGTTAAAACCTCAACTCGTACTTCTTTTGCCAAATGGCTGAATGAAACCGAAGCCAACTTACTTAGAGCGTTTGCCTTCTTATTTTGCTTTGGGGCACATGTTCAATTTTACATGAGTTGAATGCCTCGATTGCATGCTTGACTCACTCTAAGTATTTTATCATGTTTGGCTCTCTTGCTTTGTATTCTCCGTTTACTTGCAAGTAATGCCTCGTATTCGGCTTCATTATTCGAACTTTTGAATTCGAGGCGTAATACGTATGTTACATTCGAGCTCTCCGGATCGGTTAGTATTAAGCCGGCTCTTGCTCCTTCGGCGCTTGAAGCCCCGTCCGTGTATAAAAGGCAGGGCTTCCTTGGAACAGGGTCATGGTTTGCTATCTTATCATCTTCTTCGGGCATTTCTACTAAGAAATCAGCAATTACTTGGCCTTTCAGTGGGCCTTTTGTTCGGAAGGTGATATCAAAGGCACCGAGCTCTATGGCCCATTTTGCCATTCGACCCGATACTTCTGGCTTTCGTAAAATGTGTTAGATCCTCTAATCAGTTCGAACCTCAATTGGGTGAGCCTAGAAGTATTGTCGTAACCTTCGGGAAGCGTGCACTAAAGCCAATGCCAATTTTTCTAGACTCGGGTACCTTGTTTCATAGTATTTCAAGGTTCAACTAACATAGGGGGTGTTTGCTTTTTGTGAAAAGCACTTCTGGACCTCTTATGTATGCCGCACGCAGACCACGCGCAGACGTTTGAGTCTGCAGGGTGTTTGTTTTTTGGAAGCGATTTCATTAAAAAAAAAAGTCCTCTAGACTTCTTCTCCAAGCAGACCTGGACTCCCCTCTTCAAAGCTCTTCTGCTCCTCTGCTCTTTCAAAACACAACAAACCCTAGCATGTACATCTTGCTAGCTACTTTTCTTGTAGAATTTTTTTCCCGTAATCAAAGAAAAGTCGAACGGTAATTACAAAAGATGGTATCCATCCCAGAGACGACGATCTCCTCTTCCGATGGCCGGCGACCCATCTCGTTGATAGGATTGGATACAACATCCGTCACCGAAAGCACCGATGAGGTGAAGGCTGTAGTTATCAAAGCGATCAAAGTTGGTTATCACCACTTTGACACAGTTGCGCTCTATGGAACCGAGAAACCTCTAGGTGAAGCTATCCAGGCCGAGCTTTTCATCACCACAAAAACTGTGGTGTGACTCAATAGAAGGCCACCTTGTGGTACCAGCCATCAACCAGAGTCTTCGGTAAGCTTAAAATATTGTTTTGATTCATATTTATTGTATTGATTCAATTAATTTACTAAAAGAACAGTAGGTTATTTTCTTTTTTTTTGGTTGTTAATTTTTAGAAATTTGGTGTTTGTTTGCTGAATTTTTGGTGTTTGTTTGCTGAATTTTGGTGCTACTTTGCTGAATTTTGGTGTTAGTTTGCTGAAATTTGGTGCTAGTTTGCTGAAATTTGGTGCTAGTTTGCTAAATTTTGGTGTTAATTTACTGAATTTTTGGTGTTAGTTAGCTGAATTTTGGTGTTAGTTTGCTGAATTTTGGTGTTAGTTTGCTGAATTTTTTATTATTATTCATGCCTATTATTTCAGTAGCTTGCAGAAGTTAAAAAACAATCAGTCTTCTTCTTGCAGATTGCAGAGGTTTGGTCCACCTCTTCAGCCACAGATGTCTGCAGATGTGGTCCGCAGTCTTGTTCGGTATGCGTTGAGAACAACGCTGATTGTACCATGTGATGCGACCAGATAAACTGTTAGGACCTCCCCTTCCTTCAGGGCTGTGAGTGCCGGTAGGGTGCTTAAGCAAACTTTAAGTTCCTCAAAGGCTCGTGCTGCCTCATCTGAGCATTTAAACTTTGATTTGAAGTTTTTTTGGAGGACGTCCATGAATGGCAAAGATTTGTCTGCTGCTTTGGAAAGGAATCGATGGAGTGCTGCGAGACGTCCATTTAAAGACTGAATTTTTTTGACGGAAGCTGGTGGCTTCATGGCTAGTACCACATCTATCTTATCGGGGTTGGCTCGCAGGCCATTCGAACCGACCATGACTCCTAGGAACTTTCCTTCCTCGACGCCGAACGTACACTTCTTGGGGTTCAACTTCATGTTAATTCTTCGGAGCCTGGTGAAAGTTTCGAAGATATCCTTGAGCATGATATCCTCTTCGCTGCTTTTAATTACAATATCATCAATGTATACCTCTAAATTCCGTTCGATCTGCTCTTTAGAGGCTTTGTTCATTAGGCGCTGGTACGTGGCTCCTGCAATTTTTTAACCCGAAAGGCATTTTGGTGAAATAGTAAATTCCTTCGTTCGTAACGATAGACAATGGAAGCCTTGCAATTTTTTAACCCGAAAGGCATTTTTTAACCTCTCGTCCTTGCAATTTTTTACCTTGTGATTAGTTGTTAGTTGTAATCATAGACAATAGAAGCCATGACTTTTACTTGAGATCATGTCCAAGGACGAGAGGTACAGGTAAGGGTAAATTTAGAGCATGTAGTTTACGTGCGGCGTCTTGGAACGTAGAAACTCTTAGTAGTAAATTGTTGGAAGTGATAGACGCACTTAAAAGCCGTAGGGTACAAATAGCGTGCCTTCAGGATACTAGGTGGAAAGGACATAGAGCAGAAGAATGCAATGGGTATAAGTTGTTGTATTCCGGGTCTGATGGGGCCAAGAACGGAGTAAGATTTTTGGTGTATACAGAATTTCATAAGAAAGTAATTGAGGTGATACGACACTACGATAGAATTATGGTGTTAATGTTAGTATTATGTAAGCAAGTAGTGACAGTAGTATGTGCCTATGCACCGCAAGTGGGACTTGGACATCAAGAGAAAAGAGAGTTATGGGATTGTCTAAATGTAGTGGTAAGGGCCATACCTAGGGAGGAAATTTTTTTATAGGAGGAGATTTTAATTGGCACGTTGGTAAAGATAATGATGGCTTTGAGTTGGTACATGAGGGTTTTGGTTTTGGCGGTAGGAATGAACCTGGTAGAGACCTTCTAGACTTTGCGGCATCTCACGACCTAGGTATTATAAACTCGTTCTTTAGGAAGAGGGAATCTCATTTGATCACTTAGTAGCTGAGGACGTTGATGGGTGTGTAGCGTTATATGTTTTTAGTTATATTTTAAGCCCTTTTTAGCACTTTAGTCAAGTTTTAAATTTATAAAACACGATATTTTACTAACACTAAACACACATATGGGCAAGTGCACCCATCGTGAGCGTATTATAGCGTTGGTAAGATATCGAGGTCGTCCAAGGACACAAGAGCTTTAAGTACCGGTTTATCCTCAATGTCTAATCAAATAAAAAATTTAGAAAAAGGTTTAAACATGAAAATAAAAACTAAAAATGCTGAAAATAAAAAAATAAAATAAAAACAGATAGACAAGATGAATCACTTGGATCCGACTCGCCTTTAGTGTAACCTTTGATGTTTTCCGCACTTTTGCACTTTTTAAGCGATTATCTTAGTTATAGTAGTAGGCCCCTCTTTTGAATGTGACGTTACCCTTAACCCAGTAGTTTGAGTCAGCAAGGATACAATCCTAAAGGGTTGGATTATTGAAAGATAATTAATTAAGTTATTAATGCGTAATGTGGTAGGCCCCGCTTTTGAAGGTGACGTTACCCTCGGCTAAGTGGTTTGAGTCAGCTGGAATACAATCCCAAGTAGCCGGGTTAATGTATTAATAGTGGTTTACATATGAGAGGATCAAGCCATTCGCACCCCTGCCATCCAATACCAGTGGGTATTGAAGGAGGTCCTAGTAAGCTTGACCCAGGTCCTTGCAGGATCTATACACTGAACAAGGCAAGAACCTTACCAAACCATTCCCTTAACCCCCGACCAGGTAGCCAACATATCTCTATATAGACCGTAGAGATATGAATGGTGTAAATCGTTTATTTTATATAGACAGTAAAATAACGCCAAGACACCACGGACAAATGATAAGGAAGTTTCACCTTCAACATAAGAAACTAGTTATTAAAGTCATTAATACAAAACCAAATAAAAAGTGAAAAAAGATTAAAAAACAAAAGTATTACACTAAATGCTTGTCTTCACCAAGTGATGTAAGAGACTTAGACAAACATGGCCTTTGATTGTCAAGAACTCTTACTATCAATCTTGGATCCCGAGACTACTACACACACTCTATGCTGGATGATGGTGGTGGATGTGGGTGTTGTGATGGTGATGGAGTGTGGGTGAAGTGGGAGAGAGGTGGTTTGTCAAGGGATGCCTTTGAAATGAACCAAGCACCTTTATTTATAGCCTGCACAGAAGCCCGGACACGGCTCCGTGTCCACTGGGCACGGCCCCGTGTCCATCCACTTTCTCTTTCTTCATTAATTGCAGTTTGTCTGCATTAGTTGACCACGCCCCCGTGTCCGCTGGGCACGGCCCCGTGTGCAGAAGCGTATCAGTACTATCAAGATTTGCTTGGATTCTGCGAATCTTAGCGTTGACCACGGCCGTGTGGATCTGGGCACGCCCCCGTGTTGGGGAATAGAAGCTTCTACGCTTTTGTCTTTTCTGCAGACACTTGGGCACGCCCCCGTGTCCGCTGGGCACGGGGCGTGTTCAGCCTTCTTATATCTTGTTTTTGCTTGGTAAGATGCTGTCGAGGGGTCGGGCATGCCACGTTTATTCCTTTTCTTGTATTTATGTTAGATTTAGCTGTATTTCTGCTTCTTTTGTTCATTTGCGCTCTTTTAACCCTGAAAATACAAAAGGAAGACAACAGCACACCTTTTCTAACATTAGTACTAAGAAAGGGTTAGTTTTATGCCTCATTTGATGTAATTTATATGTTGCATTTTACACACATCAAATACCACCACACTTGAATCTTTGCTTGTCCTCAAGCAAAACTCTTTTATTATGTGGCTTACACACCCAAATGGAATGGGTAGAAGAGAAGTTTTTGGGCTTGTCTTGAGTGTCAGGATTCCAAGATCTTTATTAGGCTTTATTTTTATATTATTTACAATCCTATTCGTTATGATTTATTTAGAACGTTTCATAAGAGAAATTACTTATTTGGGCATAACATGCCTTTTTAAAATTCCATTTATATACAAGTTCACATACCTCACAGGAGATCACTCAACACTCGGCCGAAGATGCATTTTTGTGAAACACTCGAGGCCGGCCTGGAACTTACTTCTACCATGTGCTTGCCAAGCAATCAAACCTCCTCCTTTTTAACTATAAACCTTTGTAAATATCAAGAGGACTTTGGGGAAGTGTTAGGCTTGGGTAAAGGTAGGTGGTTTTGGGTTAGTGGTTAGTAGAAAAGGGCGAAAGGCGTAAAAAGTGTCGGTTTTCGTAAAAACTTTTTGTTTTTGTGACTTTTTATTCATACGAAGCATTTTTCAAACAAAGTTTCTTTTGAGAAACTTGTTTGTTTATTGCTAAACTTCATTTTTTTTTTGATAAGGAATGTCATATGAAGACCGAGCTTTTTACTAAAATAAAGGGTTTAAAATGAAAAAAAGGGTTTCGGTGGGTAAAGGGTGTTTGTTTTGTGGGTTTAGAAATGAAAAGGTTTAGGCTCAAAGGGGTTAACTAGGGGGATTTTGGGTAGGTGGTAAAAAAAGAAAAATAATGGTGTTGAAAGAAAAATGGGTTAGTCCTAATGCCTCAATCATTTACTTACTTGGGTTTAAGTTGGTAAGGACTGGGAATGTATTGTCATGGCAAGTTCTAGAGTTGTAAAAAACCAAACGGCTATTCACACAAGAAACGAAAAATGAGCATTTAGTCTAAAGATGTGCATTTATATGCTCAATAAAGGCTCAAAACTCACTTTTTGTGTGAATGGGTTTTTAATGTGATCAAGTATATATAATCAAATTTTAACTAGATTTGTCATGCCGTTTCATAATTTTCTTATGTTGGTTCCTTTTATCACGACGCTATCGGTTGTAAATTCGTAAAAATATAACCTTTTTAGAACTTGTTAGTCCCAATTTAAACCAAGAGAAGTAAAAAAATGGCAAGTTTTTGAAAAAAAATTGGGGTGTTTAGCGGTTCCAGTAGAGTTTTGTGTAAGGCTTGTAATTAGGACTTGCAAAATTCAAGGTTTTAGCATCCCCCCCCCCCACACACTTAAATTACACATTGTCCTCAATGTGTCCCAAAAATAAGTTTTTAGGTTGATTGAATGTGTAAAAGGTGTGTTGAAACAAAAATTTATGTTACTGGGCACCTGGACACGGGCCATGGCGACCGGGCACGACCCCGTGTTCAGATTGCCAGTAACAGAAAGTAACAGAAGGCTGGGCACGGGGGCGTGTTCAACGAACACCCCCCGTGTCCAGTTACCTGAACTGGGCGTTTTTCTTCAGACCCTTGAGCACGGGGCATGTTGGCTGAGCACGGCCCGTGCTGAACTTGCTGTAATGAAAAAATTATCGGGAGGCTCTGTTTTTGTGCATGGGGTGTTGGTTCAAACTTCCCTTAGTATCATTCACCATCCCGAGTGTGTTTTATTCCTGAAAATTAAAATTAAACTAGAAAACATAAAAGTTAATCTAAATTAAACTAAGGATAGTCCCGCGGAATGCCTCTTTGGTGCGCCACGTTTATAAGGGTCCTTGGCTAGACCCAAAGCCAGTCATATGTTACTCAAGTGGGATGGATTGTATTCCATGTTGCACCGTCGGAGAGCATCATCCAAACTTGAGTCTATGACTTTCATGTAGTTGACCGGGTCATCATCTTCTACTCTTTTCCCAACCCCGAACTTCATCTCCTTGTCCCCAACCCTTAACGTTAGTGTCCCACCATTCATGTCTACCACGGCATGGGCCGTGGCCAAGAAGAATGGTCTTCCTAGGATGAGTGGTACTTCGGCATCTTCCTCCATATCTAGTATGACAAAGTCGGCCGGGAAGACAAAGTCTCTGACTTTTACCAATAGATTTTCGGCGACACCTTGTGGATATTTAATGGACCTATCGATGAGTTGTATGCTCATTTTTGTAGGGCTTGTTTTTCCTAGTCCGAGTTGGTCGAACATCGATGCTGGCATGAGGTTGATGCTAGCCCCAAGATCGGCTAGTACATTGCGTATGGGCGAGTCCCCAATCGAACAAGGGATGGTGAAGCTTCCGGGGTTGATCTTCTTTTGTGGGAGTTTGTTGAGTAGTAAGGCGGAACATTCTTCGCTTAAATTAACTAATTGCAAGGATTCAATTTTCCTTTTGTGAGTGAGAAAGTCCCTCATGAATTTTGAATATTTAGGCATTTGGGTTAGGACTTCTACAAATGGAATATTGACATGCAATTGTTTTAATAAATTTACGAATTTTGTGAATTGCTCATCGGTCTTTTAGCGAAGTAACCGATCGGGATAGGGCACCGGAGGATTCTTGGGTGGCTCTTGGCTTGGTGTAGGAGTCGTCTCTTTTTGGGGTGTTGATGAAGCTGTGGTTTGGCTGGGTGAACTCCTTTCAGTTGTGGGAAGCGGAGCTTCCTCGGGACCTACGGTACGGTTTCTCGGTATTGCTAGGTAACGCACCTTGTGGTCTCTCGGTGAAATTTTGAGCTAGTTGATTTAATTGTTTTTCAATGTTTTGAATACTAGCTTGTTGGTTTCTAAAATTCGATTCTATTTGTTGAAATCGATCCGAGTTTTTCTTATCGGTGTCAGAGATGAGGCATGAGACAGTGTCTTCAAGCCTATCTCGTCCCCCTTGTTGTTGTTGAGAGAAATTTTGTGACTCATTGCATGGTTGTTGAAAGTTTGTTCTTTGGTTTTGATTTTGTTGGTTACTACTATTGGCAGGTTCTCTCCAACCAAGGTTAGGGTGGTTATGCCATCCTTGGTTGTAGGTACCTGTTGGAGGACCTGACGGCCTTGGTCTATTATCAATGGAGTTTACCATTTCCGCTTGATTATTCATTTCTTTCATACAACTTCAATTTTCATGTGGCCCATCACACCCTTCACAAGCCATAACCGAGGCCGTTTTTGCCATTTCTAACTTTTTGATTTTCGAAGAAAGGGCCTCAATTTGGGCTTCTAAAGAAGTGCTTTCGTCAACCTTATGGGCGCCCGGGGCAATAGATTTAGTGCTTCGGGGAGTGTGCCACTGAAAATTGTTTTGAGCAATTTCCTCAATTTGATTATAAATTTCATTTGGGCGGCGATTACCTAAAAGTCCCCCGGAGCTAGAGTCAAGTGTTTGTCTTGTGTGTGGCAACAACCCATTGTAGAAAGTGGATACTTGTTGCCATACCGCAAGACCATGATGAGGACACTTTCTTAGTAGCTCCTTGAACCTTTCCCAAGTTTCATATAAGGATTCCCCGTCCTCTTGTGAATATGTGTTAATTTCAGTCATTAATGTAGCCGTTTTAGCATGAGGGAAATACTTATATAGAAACTTTTGGGCTAGTTCATCCCAGGTGTTTACCGAACTAAATGGGAGGGTATTAAGCGTAGCCTTAGCTCGGTCTTTTAGTGAAAATGGAAACATTCGTAGGCGGATGGCGTCATTTGATGCTCCATTGATCCGAAAAGTATCACATATTTTCAAAAAGTTGGTAATATGTAAATGGGGATCTTCGTCCGCAAGCCCGTGGAAAGTTGCGGAGTTTTGGAGCATTTGAATCAAATGCGGCTGAAGTTTGAAGTTGTTGGCATCGACATTCGGCGCATTGATAGCGGCGCCAAGATTAACTACGGCGGGCCGTAGGTAATCCATGAGGGTACGTTGATCCGCCATTGGAAGTGGGTCCCCCGAAACTTTCTCTTGGTTTTTAGCTTTAAGTCTTTTTCTTAGAAAGCGTTCGGGTTCGTCTAGAGGTTCTTTTATGTCTCTACTGGAACTGGAGCTCATACACTACGTAGTAAGTTCAGGTGTGGCGCCTGGGTTCCAAGCCCTGCAATAAAAACAAAAAGAACGTTGGTCAGAAGTTTCACCACGGCCCCGTGCTCAGATGAACACGGCCCATGGTCGGAGTTACAGTGATTGTTTTCCGGATCCCTGTTACTGGAGAGCTCGACACGGCCCCGAGCTGCACCGACACGGCCCCGTGCTCAGCTCTCTGTAACTCGGAAAATAAAAACTGCCTGTAACAATGCTGGGCACGGCCCGTGTTCGACCAGGCACGGCCCGTGCTGAGCTCTACAGAAGCTGAAAAATTAAGAAAAATCCTAAAAAAATAAAAATAAAAAAAAACGATTAGGCCGTTGATTCCCAACTTTCTTAAAATCCTTGTGTCCCCAGCAACGGCGCAAAAAACTTGATGCGTGTGTAGCGTTATATGTTTTTAGTTATATTTTAAGCCATTTTTAACACTTTAGTCAAGTTTTAAATTTATAAAACAAGATATTTTACTAACACTAAACACACATATGGGCAAGTGCACCCATCGTGAGCGTAGTATAGCGTTGGTAAGATACCGAGGTCGTCCAAGGACACAAGAGCTTTAAGTACTTGTTTATCCTCAACGTCTAATCAAATTAAAAATTTAGAAAAAGGTTTAAACATGAAACTAAAAAAAATAAAATAAAAACAGATAGACAAGATGAATCACTTGGATCCGACTCGCCTTTAGTGTAACCTTTGATGTTTTCCGCACTTTTGCAATTTTTAAGAGATTATCTTAGTTATAGTAGTATGCCCCTCTTTTGAATGTGACGTTACCCTCAACCTAGTAGTTTGAGTCAGCAAGGATACAATCCTAAAGGGTTGGATTATTGAAAGATAATTAATTAAGTTATTAATGTGTAATATGGTAGGCCCCTCTTTTGAAGGTGACGTTACCCTCGGCTAAGTGGTTTGAGTCAGCAGGGATACAATCCGAAGTAGCCGGGTTAATGTATTAATAGTAGTTTACATATGAGGGGATCAAGCCATTCGCACCCCCGCCATCCAATACCAGTGGGTATTGAAGGAGGTCCTAGTAAGCTTAACCCATGTCCTTGCAGGATCTATACACTGAACAAGGCAAGAACCTTACCAAACCATTCCCTTAACCCCCGACCAGGTAGCCAACATATCTCTATATAGACCGTAGAGATATGAATGGTGTAAATCTTTTATTTTATATAGACAGTAAAATAACGCTAAGACACCATGGACAAAAGATAAGGAAGTTTCACCTTCAACATAAGAAACTAGTTATTAAAGTCATTAATACAAAACTAAATAAAAAGTGCGAAAAGACTAAAAAACAAAAGTATTACACTAAATGCTTGTCTTCACAAAGTGATGTAAGAGACTTAGGCAAACATGGCCTTTGATTGTCAAGAACTCTTACTATCAATCTTGGATCCCGAGACTACTACACACACTCTATGATGGATGATGGTGGTGGATGTGGGTGTTGTGATGGTGGTGGAGTGTGGGTGAAGTGGGATAGAGGTGGTTTGTCAAGGGATGCCTTTGAAGTGAACCAAGCACCTCTATTTATAGCTTGCACAGTAGCCCGGACACGGCCCCGTGTAAAGAAGCGTATCTGTACTATCGAGATTTGCTTGGATTCTGCGAATCTTAGCGTTTACCACGTCCGTGTGGAGCTGGGCACGCCCCCGTGTTGGGGAATAGAAGCTTCTATGCTTTTGTCTTTTCTGCAGACACTTGGGCACATCCCCATGTCCGCTGGGCTCGGGGCGTGTTCAGCCTTCTGATATCTTGTTTTTGCTTGGGAAGATGCTGTCGAGGGGTCGGGCATGCCACGTTTATTCCTTTTCTTGTATTTATGTTAGATTTAGCTGTATTTTTGCTTCTTTTGTTTATTTGCGCTTTTTTAACCCTGAAAATACAAAAGGAAGACAAAAGCACACTTTTTCTAACATTAGTACTAAAAAAGGGTTAGTTTTATGTCTCATTTGATGTAATTTATATGTTGCATTTTACACACATCAACGTAACACGCAAATCGACTATCTTATGATGAGGCAGGAAGATCGATGGATGTGGATGGACTTCAAGGTTATACCAAGGGAGACTGCAGCGGCTCAACACCATTTGCTGGTAGCAGATTTAACCCTAAAAGCTTAGCTAACTGAGGGGAGAGGAAAACCAAACCTAGGATCCGTTGGGGAAACTTAAAGGGAGAAAAAAATATGATGTTTGGAGATAAAGTTAACTCGATGACATCGATGCAAATAGGTGAGGACGCAAACCGAATGTGGGAGGCTATGGCGACTACGATCACTATAGTGGCGAATGAGACGCTAGGGGTCACAACATGAAAGACTAGTGGGCATAAGGAGTCCTGGTGGTGGAATGAAGACGTGCATACCAAAATAAAGGATAAGCAAATAAGTTTTAGAGATCTTTTGAGGTGCACAAATGAGAAGGAGCGGCTGAGGGTGAGGGAGATATACAAGAAGGCAAAAAGGGAAGCGAAAAAGGCGGTGACCGAGGCAAAAAACACAACCTATAAAAAAATGTATGAACGTTTGGAAACGAAAGAGGGGGAGCATGATATGTTCAAGATTTCCAAAGTTAGGGAGCGAAGAAGATAAGATCTAGGAGTAGTAAAGTTTATCAAAGGAGAGGATGGACATGTTTTAGTCAAGGAACATGACATTAAGTTGAGATGGCAAACCTACTTCCATAATCTTTTCAAAGACGGTAGGGCATAACAATAAGATAGCAGCAATCCCAGGACTCAAAGGCGATAACAGAATAATTGCTACTACAGGAGGATCACACATGAAGAAGTGAGGACGACACTTAGGAAGATAGGAAGAGGCAAGGCAGTGGGTTTGGACAACATACCAATTGAGGTGTGGAAGTGTTTGGGGGAAGAAGGAGTCTGATGGTTAACACTTTTGTTCAGTCGTATTTTCAAGACAGGAAAAATGCCAGATTAGTGGAGGAGTAGTGTCATGGTGCCTTTATACAAGAATAAAGGAGACGCTCAATGTTGTGGGAACTACAGAGGAATCAAACTTCTAAGTCACACTATGAAGCTCTTGGAGAGGGTAATTGAAACTAGAATTAGAAGAGAAACTCAGGCTTCAGTAAACCAATTGGATTCATGAAAGGGGGGGGGGGGGGGGTCAACTATAGAAGCGATACATATTCTAAAGAGATTGATGAAAAAATATAGAGCGAAGAAGCAAGAGTTACATATGGTGTTTATCGACCTTGAAAAGGCATATGACACTGTTCCACGACAACTGATTTGGGATAGCTTGGAGGGTCGAGGGCTACCTAGGAAGTATATAGACATAATTAAGGATACATACAATAGAACGGAAACTAGTGTCTGCTCGTCTGTAGGGGATACAAACTTCTTTCATGTGGAGGTTATAATAACCCTCCTAAATTTTTTTAGAACACCCCTACACGTCCTAAAATACACCCCGTATGCGAAAATAGGCCCAAAATACCTTTGATTTTATAAAAATTAAATAAAAACAAGAAAATAGGGGCACTCGCGGGGCGCGACCCCTTGGCCACCAGGCGAGCCCCTGAGCTGCCATGTGGCAGGCGCGTGTCGAAGCTAGTCCGCAAACTCAGCAAGGCTAGACCCTACCACACCTAGCTCGCGGGGCGCGAGAGCCCCCTTTGTCTCTCTCGCGGGCCGCCAGGGACTCCCTGAACAACCCTATAAATAGGATCGACCGGCATTCAGTCGAAATCGTTCAAAACAAAATTCTCTCTCTCAATCTCTGATAGCAATTATACTTTCCAGGTATTATACCCACTAAAATAGCGATGCTCTGCCTCGATGTAAGTATCATAACCCCCGGTTACGTATTAGATACGCTACTCGATTGATCTAGTGCTCCGTAACGCATGTCAAGGCTCTTCCTGACTCAGTCGTTGGAGTTCTGTCTCGGGGAGGGTATAACTAATGTAAATTGGGTTATTATACTAACGCATGTGCATTGTTTAATTAATAGATTATAATCAGGAAGTCACAAGGAAATACCTAAAGTAGCAATGTGAGTAATTCCTCTTTTCACAAATTGTTTTTACAATACCTCAAATGTTTTAAATTATATTTCACAGTGATTGAGTATTTGTAATTCTACAATTATCGTAGGTACGTTGGGGTTTTGTATACAAAATTTGTTACTACACTGTGAGTAGTAACATTACCGCAAGTCAGGATTGGCAGTACCGTGGGTGGTAATTAAAGTAGAAATAAACAAATGTAATTGCTGGATTGCCCTCAATGCTGTAAAATGATAAAACTTGTTTTGATTAAACTGGGATTCACTCGCCAATATTTCTTGCTGATAAAATGTTTTTAAACGCATTTCAGGTAACAAAATGTGAAAGCCAAATATAAGCCAGCTGGAGAGCACTGAAGGCTTGGAAAAGTGGCTATAAAAGTTACCTAAATAAAGAAGAAGTTTTATTTCAATAAATTAGGGTTTATCCCTAAAAACATGTTTGTAATGGAAACTTGGGTTTTTCCCATATATTTATTAATTATAAAAATGTGGTATTTTACTCTGATAAAATATTTCCTAACTACGGTGCTGATGATATTTCCGCTGCCGAATTTGTAATAAACACCGATACCACCAGCTCTGAGTAGGCCGCGGCCGCCCGCCTCCCGGGGCAGGGGTCGGGGGTTGCGACAGAGGTAGGACTCCACCAAGGGTCTGCGTTGAGCCCTTTTTTTTGCGGTTGTCTTGGATAAGTTGTCCAATTTGATTCAGGAGACAGTTCCCTGGTGCATGCTTTTTGCAGACGATATTGTGTTGATTGGAGAGACTAAACAGTGTCTGAACGCGAGGGTAGAGGAGTGGCGAGTAGCTTTAGAGGGCAAGGGCGTAAGGATTAGTCGATCTAAGACTGAGTATCTATATTGTGATTTCAGTGGTGTAGCCGATGACGATGGCACCCAAATCACCATTGAGGATCAATTGGTCCCGCAGGAAACTAAATTTAAGTATTTGGGGTCATTTGTACAAAGAGATGGTGGCATAGATAGTGATGTAACCTATCGCATACAGGCTGGATGGTGTAGATGGAGGGCAACCGGTGGGGTATTGTGCGATATGAGGTTCCCAGCTAAACTAAAGGGGAAATTTTACAGGGTAGCAGTTAGGCCCGCTATGCTATATGGAACAGACTGTTGGGCTATCAAGAAGACACAAACGCACAAGATGGATGTAGCAGAAATGAGGATGCTGAGGTGGATGTGTGGACACACGAGGTGAGATCAGATAAGAAATGAGGATTTTAAGGAAAGAATAGGAGTGGCTAGTATATCAGATAAGATTAAGGAGGGGAGATTGAGATGGTTGGGGCATATGAAACGGAGGAAAACGACGACACCAGTTAGAGTAGTGAAAACTCTTACTGTGGAGGGGAGGAGAGGAAGAGACAGACCCAAACTGACATGGGGTGAGCAGATTAGGCATGATTTACTAGAGTTGCATCTTTCTGAGGACATGGTCCAAGATAGGACTTCGTGGAGGTATAGGATTAGGGTTAAGGACTTCTAGAGGATATTGCAGTAAGGTCTTAGGTGTATTTTAGGGATGTAGGTTTTTCTTATTCTTTAAGTGACTTTACCGGTGATTGCCTTCTTGTGTTTATGCCCAAATGATGTTGTATGCTATTATACATGATTTACATTATATTGTGTCACTCTGATCACTTTCTTGGTATTGGTGGCTTCCTATTTCTATATTCTTTGACTTGGTGTATTGGTATGCTGTTCGTTTTGGAGCCGGGGGTCTCTTTGAAAGCAGCATCTCTATCCCTAGGGATAGAGTCAAGGTCTGTCTATATCCCAGCCTCCCCAGACCCTATAAGTAGCTTTGCTATTTGTGTGATTTACTGGGTATGGCTGTTGTTGTTGTTCTTCCTTCGTAACAATGGCTGTTTTGTCTTCGTCTTCGACCACCATGTGAATTTGATGGTATCCCTTATATGCATATAGGAAACATTTTAAACGAAATGTGGCGACATAATCAATTTTTTCATCGATTTCTGAGAGTGGGAAAGAATCCATCAGGCAAACGTTGTTCAGATCGGTGTAATCGATGCACATCCTCCATGAATTGTCTTTCTTCCGAACCATGACCGGGTTAGAGACCCAAGTTTGATATCGGATTTCTCATCAATATACAAACGCACCATATTCCTTACCATGCTTCTTATAGAAAAACATGCTTCTTATAGAAAAACATTATTACCTTAACCTCCTATATATGCACATAGCATCTCTCATAATACTATCTATATTAAATCGTTTACAAAAGGCTACTGCCTAGTTCGATCATGGTTCCGCATTAATAAAGTTCGATGGACTAGAGTCTAGATCGAATAAAACAACTATTGCTAAAAACTCATTGTGGGGAGAAAACCTTATAGTTGTTTCCCATATATATATATATGTATATATTATATTATTTTAAAGCCGATTATGCAAAAGTTCTCACGTTTTTATGATTATTTTGCCGAATCTCAAGCCTATATATATATAAACACCCCGTTACCCGTACTCTCAAACAATTATAAAGTCAAGTGCTTCTCTAATAAGTGTTTTGTGAGGTAGAACTGAATGGCAAGAATGTCAGACCCTCTTGTGATTGGCAGGGTGGTGGGAGATGTAGTGGATAACTTCACTCAATGTGTGGATATGTCTGTAACGTACAACTCATCAAAGCAAGTTTACAATGGGCATGAACTCTTTCCGTCATCTGTCACTACTAAACCTAAAGTTGATGTTCGTGGGGGTGATATGAGATCCTTCTTTACTCTGGTACGTACACCCCCTTCTTTATAGGTTAATATTAATAATAATAATTACCAACTAAAGAAATTATACCTAAATGTTCCTAGAATCAAGAAAACTTTGTCCAGCCGAACATTTGATTATGTTTTTCTAGTAAACTGAACCGAAATCTTTCTGTTGACATTTCAGATCATGACCGATCCAGATGTTCCTGGTCCAAGTGATCCATATCTCAGGGAGCACTTGCACTGGTACAATTATGAACTCAATAACCAAGTTCTTAATTTTGTGTGTGTGTATGATCACACGATATTAAACAAACTTGTTTGACTCTTTTTTATATATTATGACGAGCTAGAAAGATCAACCACACCCAACATGAGTTTACAAGAAACCAAATATATAAACTCAAATAATTCTAACTAAACATTTAAACTTCATATAGATACTAAATATATTAACCAAACTTTATCTTCTTTTCTTTATTTATCGATCCGCTTGTTTCACGAATACAATTAGGAAAATTCAATAGTCTGTGTGTGTGTTTTTTTGGGTTTCTTGAACTATTTTCTGCATAATATAAAGTTCCAGTTTTTACTGTTTTGGGTGTGGGTTTCTCACTTTCTTGACATTGCCATATGGGTATGGACCTTTACAACATATATGTTAGCTGTAAAGTTGACCATGCTCTCAAACCCTAATTAGTATGTAAGCATATCTATGGCTAATGAACCACACATATAATCTGGATGCATATGAGATTAATATATTCTAGCCATCTAAATCTTCAGATTTTAATTGAAAAATAAAATGATGAAAACTGTCTTATAAAGTTCTTTCTTTCTTTTTTTTAAAATTATGTCACGTAGTATGTAGCATCTAATCAATATATCAGGTTCTTTTTTAACATTTTAATATCTACTTGACCAAAATAGGTGGGCAATCTCAATTAAACTATTCCAACCATACATCTCTACACCTCTTTTGAAAATTATATATGTTTTGCAATGCTATACTCTGACTTTTTTCCAGGACATCTTTCATAAATGTTTGCAATGCTATACTTTGAATTTTTTCAATGACATCTTTCATAAATTACATATTCCAGTTATATCTATTTTGAAACCTATACATGTTTGCAATGCTATATATATACAAAGATGAAGAAATTAAAAAAATGTAATCGGATTTGCTAAGGGCGCCTATAATTATCTTAATCCAAAATACCAACTAGTTACTTCTACATCTTGATGCGTTAAAGCTTGCATTTATACTTCATGTTAGTCAATTTTATCTGTCATTTTGAACCGTCATACAAGTTCTAAATTTTGACAATACCAATTAAATCCTTTTAAGAGCATAAGTTAAGTTGTGTCATATGTAAATAAATTCCCATAGTATCAATTTGGATTGAAATATAATCAATAAAAATGAAAGCCGTTTGATTCTTTAACTTAAATACATTATTCTTTTTAACATTTTACTTCAAATGATATTAAGACTTCTTAAAGTTGGATGTTAGTAGCCCCTAATAACTTTGTAAAAAAACTGCAAGAACACTTCTTTTTTGTTGTCCTTTTTTAAAAACATAATAACTAGTAAGTTCTTGGTGAATAATTATTTTTTTACCTATTAATAATCATTGCTTGAAAACCTTGTAATGTCTGTTTTGGTGCTAGAAATATTTGTTATCCTTATCTAAGGGTATTTTGGACAATTAATAACTCTCTTTCTCTCTCTCACACACACACACACACATATATATATATATATATATATATATATATATATATATCATATTTACTAATCAAATATTAGATCTTATTATTTGCATAGGTGCGAGAAACCTTTTACTTCTAGTATACAGTCGAATGAACTAGTTCTTTTTGTTTCATAATTGATAAATGAAATCAAAGCAAGTACACCATAGATAATTGAATATAAATAGTATCAATATAATATTCTTGACCTCATATCCAAAAGATTCAACTTAACCAAGGGGTGGCCTAGAAGTAAATTTGTACACCATTTTCACACCTAAAAGACAGCCATGTTTCGGAATTTAAATCCATTATAATCTCTCTCTCTCTCTTTTTCTACTTCTGTCATCTAAGGTATACCCAATTAAGTGAAAAAAAAAAGATCTAGATCAGGACACATCAAATGTTTCTTATGAGTTTGAGTTGGTTCATGTATATAACCTCTTGTCTCTAGCTATATATATGTTTCTTATGAGTTTCAGTTGGTTCATGCAAATGAAGTTGTATCAATAAATAACATCACCAATACAAACAAACGTATCGAGTAATATCTCACTCGTAAATAACATCACTGCTATTGTTTTGTATAAAAGTAGTTCATACTTCATGCCACCTACCGAAAAAAATACTAGTCTCCCCATGCTCAAATTTGAGTAACAGTCTCAAGCATGAGGTATTTAGCTAACGTGTTAATCTAAGCCCATTCTTCCCCCAAAAAAAAAAAAAAATGAATTGAATACTAAGGAATTAAAAAAAGATTCCATGTCACATCTTCCCTTGATAAAATAGTGTTGGATTCTGGATCTGGAAAGATCTTGTCTACAATCTTTGATGATCATCCGATAATGGTATAAAATAGAAAGCATACAAGAAGATATTAGAAATGGATTCCAAGTGACTGTGGAATATTGACCAAAGAATTTGAAACTGAACACAACAATCTGAACAAACAAAGGAAAAAAGCAATAGTGTTGTTTAAAGGGGGTCTACTAGAAAAGCAATATGTCAGGTTCATTTTGTTTACCAGTTTTAACATTGGACTGACCAATAATGTATTGACAACGTTTTATTACTTTCACAGGATTGTCACAGATATCCCAGGCACAACGGACTCCTCATTTGGTACCTTCTTCGTACATTATTCACTTCTTTTTATTTCATTTATGCTTTACTTTAGATCAAACATTGTTTTTGACCTATTTCCTTATTAACTGGCATTCTTAGTTTCATCCAATATCCAAATGTAGTGGCAATCTAGCTTAGTTCAAAACCCTAACCCAGTAACCCTAAAATCTTTACTTTTGCACATAAAAGAACATGATTTGTTGTTATGTGTTTTGTTACATATAGGGTTTAGTCTTTTCTACCATCAGATGTGTCCAAGTACAAATTAAGTTTTCGATAAGGATGTCCGATATAGCGCCTCGTACTTTCGGCAAATCTTTGTCTAAAGGCTTTCACTATTCTCACACCCTTTTTAACACTATCTCTCTCTCTATATTTATGTATGTATAAAGAGAGATAGAGGAGATGGATGTGTGAATATTAACTCCCTTGTCTAAAACATATTCACCATGGATGGTGTTTGTATCTAACTAGTTGGTGCCCCGCCCGCGTTGCTGGGCGATGACCGAATAATGAGCGAGTGTTAGTCAGCTCATGGACACGAAAAACAATTAAATTGAGTCAACCAATTAAAACAAAACACTTTTATAGTTTTGATAAAAAAAAACTAAAACAATGGCAATATTGTAATTTTTAACTGAGGGAAATTTGTATTTTTTGACTCGGGTAAAATCGTAAAAAGCTAAAGTAATGGGAGTACTGTAAATTTGAACCGGGGGCAAAATTGTAAATTTTCACAGGGGTAAATTCGTAATTTTTAACTTGGGGTAACAACGTAATATAAATTTGAATTAAGTGCACAATCATAATTTTAAACTTGAGGCAAAAGCACAATTTTATTTTGAACCGAGGGAAAAATTGTAATTTTGAGCTGTGGGCAAAAGCATAATTTTATATTGAACTGGGGAAAAAACGTAATTTTGAATTGAGGGCGAAATCACAATTTTTAAATGGGAAAAAAATCACATTTTTGAACAGATGGCAAAATCGTAATTTTTAAGTGGGGGCAAAAACAAAATTTTATTTTGAACTGGGGGCGAAAAGGTAATTCTGAGCTGAGGGCAAAACCACAATTTTATTTTGAATGGAGGGAAAAATTGTAATTTTGAGCTGGGGACAAAAGCGTAATTTTATTTTGAGCTGGGGGCAAAACCGTAATTTTAGAGAGTGACAAAAACGTGTTTTTAGAATGGATATAAAATAAGAAACTGGTTGGTCCAATGGGAGAGTGCCAGGCAAAGTCGTAATTTTGAATTGAGGGTAAGATCGTAATTTTGAGATGGGGACAAAAAGCGTAATTTTATTTTGAGCTGGGGCAAAACCGTAATTTTATTTTGAGCTGGGGGCAAAAACGTAATTTTAAAATGAATATAAAACAATAAACGTGTTGGTCCAATGAGGGAGTGCCAGGCAGCTGCCTGACACTATTCCCCCATTAGCTTTTTGTATATGTAGGAAAAACTGCCTGATACTATTCCCCATTTGCTTTTTGTATATGTAGAAAATAAAAATCGTTGTACGTAGATGAAAAACAATTTTTCAAAAGGTAAATAGCTTCATGACTTGGTCCCAGTCTAGCACTCTAGCTTAGCTCAAACCCTAAGGCTGGATTTACTTTTTTTTTCTTTCTTTCATGTGTCATATATAGTTAAGAGCGTGGTGTATGGTGGGGCTTGGGTTGGGTTTTGGTTGGGGCATGAGTTGACACCTAGAATTGGAGCCCCCCACCGCCTAGTGACGTGTCCGTGGGGTATGGCGGGGCTTGGGTTGGGTGCACAGCGTGACAGATTATTAAAAAAAATTACAAAAAAATTATAAAATTAACACAACATTTATAAAAAAAAAAACCTAAAATTTCATTAGGTTTTTAAAAATTACATAATCCTAAAAATTACATAATACCTAAAAATTAGAGAAAAAAAAACTTAGAGCGTTAGGTAAATTTCAAAAAGGGCGATCTTGTCGAACGCCTTTCGCTCCTTGACTAGAAATTCAATGTTCGCCACCGCCACCCGGTCCTCGTGGCTTAAATCGCCGCTCGGAACGGCTTCGTAGTAAGCCTTGAAACGATCGAGCTTGGGCTGTAGCTCGCGCCATTTATGTTGGCACGCGTTGAGGTTATGGCGGTCGTGTCGGACGTTATGTTTGTAGGTTGCGAATGCTTCCGGCCAATATCGTGTTTGGCCGGGTTGCCGACCCTTCATAGCGTCAACGACACTTGTGACGAGAGCCAATTCTTCCTCGTGAGTCCAAGATGCCATCTTCTTCGGGTTGGGGTAGCGGGTTCGTGGGATCAAGTGGGTAGCCGGTGGGGTAGCGGTGGATAGTGACGGTTTGGGATGGGGTAGCCGGTGGGGTTGGGGGTTACATTTATAGGGGATGTTGGGGTTGGGGTGACCGCTTGGCTTGGCCAAACGGTTTGAATTTAAAATTCAAACTTTCAAATGGCCCGCTATGACATGGCGGGTCAGCTATAAAATGGCGGGGTCAGCGAATAGGAGGCCGCCAGCTAGGATGTCAAGACCGCCCCACACCCGGCTTGAAACCCAAGCCCCAAGGGCCACACCCTAATCCAAGCCCACCCGGGGTGGTGACTTGGGTGTTTTCCCCCAACCCAAGCCCCATACCCCATAGTCTAAGCTTTATTGTTTTGTATGTACATCAAGTCTACTAAATTGCATGTAACAAAAATACATTTTATCTAAATTTGGGCGCATACATTAAAGAAACAAAAAAAATGCATCCAGTAAAATCCCAATCATAAGACCATGTGTAGTGGTAACAACTTATAATGCCCCCACCATGGGGCATTATCCGACACGTGGCATCCTAGTCAGCGTTGAGGCATTATAGCAAAAGTGGCGTAGTGGGGCATTATGCCAATAACACCCATTCAATCATTAAAAAAAAAAGGAAACAAAGGTGATTGGCTGGTCAAAGGGTTGAAGATTAAAAAAATAAAATAAAAGAAAAGGCCCCTTACTTGGACCACTCTCATTGGCCACATGCATGTTCAATTTCATCACTTCAGCGTTTTATTAAACACGCCTCCATGCAAGATTCCAAATTATAACGCCCAAAAACGCTTGATGTAATGGGGGGAGGGGCGTTTCCGGGCGTTTTTTTTCAATTTTTTTTAAAAAAAAAGCCCCACTACGGGTGCTCTAAACTAGTGGCTGGCTGGGTAGCGTGAGATGAGTCAAACCTTTTCCTATCTTGGAAGATAGAAAAATTGTTCCCAATAAGACATCCGGCTCTAAAAAAACATGGCTACACACACAGGGCGCAGATTAATTCAAAACCTTTATCCTAATAGGCTACACATACCTAGAGCCGAGGGTCTCACTGGAAGCAGCCTATCCATAGGGGTAGGGGTAAGGTGTGCCTACATCCCACCCTCCCCAGACCCTACCAATAAATTTGCTATTTGTGAGATTTTACTGGGTATGATTGATTGTGATTGATTGATTTTAACCTGAATTAACAAGATATATGTCCATTATCACATACTTTTGAATATGATGAAACTCTCTTATATAAAGTACTAAAATAGCACACTATAAAAACTAACACTCATGCATCCCATCGTTACGGAAAGTGATCCAAGTGTGTTGTTATTATGATAATTAACCATCGTTTGGGGTGTTTTGCACACGTTGTGAGTGGTGGACCTAAGAGTTTTTTTCATAGGGGCTTAACCAAAATTATGTGGGGAGCGATTGGGATTTTAGCGTAAATCATGCTAAAACTTTTTTTTTTTCATCGAGGGAGGTTGACCCCATGGTTATGCTGCACGTATATCCACCTCTAGCTGTTTCTCTACATGTGTGCGCACTTGAATAAATAACTACATTGATGATGTGTTTATGTAATAAATTTGTTAACGGGGAACAGGAAAAGAGGTAGTGAGCTATGAAATACCAAGGCCAAACATAGGAATTCACAGGTTTGTGTTTCTGCTTTTCAAGCAAAGGGGAAGGCAAACTGTCACTTGTCCACCTTCAAGGCATGGCTTCAACACTCGCAATTTTGCTCATGAGAATAAACTAGGATCGCCTGTTGCTGGTGTCTTCTTCAACTGCCAGAGGGAAACTGCGGCAAGAAGGCGCTAATTATGTTATTTAATTACCTCGTTAACTATAAACAATGCTGATAATTCATAACTGAACATGGACGGGGTTGTTAACGTATGATTGCTGCTAGTATATGTATCCGAAGAATCTGGTGTTTAGAATAAAGAAGTGGGAGTGGAATATTGCTAATTAACCTACCTGTATTATACCACATAATAGCCAACTTATAATGAGCTCCCGCTTTAGTTTTTTCTAGATTATCAATCTAATATTTTATAACTTTCATACTGTGTTTGATTTAGAGTTTTAAGCAGAGAAATTTGGATTAAATCCTAACTAAATTTAAAACATTAATGTATAATGGACATGCAAAATTTATGAAGGTCTCATGTCTCAAAATAAACGGTAAAGGAAGTTTAGATGAGACGAAACAACCCAGGGTGGACTATAACAATATGCAAAGCATTTGAGAAGCCTTACGGAATAAATTCTAGGTACCCAACACTTAGATCTTTTCATTGGTTTCCGATTAACAACAAATTAAGGTGTATAGGATTTCATTTATTTTAATTATTATCTTTATTTTATTTGATTGATCTCCTCTCCATATTTAGATGAACTATTTACCCTATTTATTCCCTTGTAATTCCTTTTGATCAATATAGAAAATTAGCGATCCTCCCTTCCTTCTTGTAAATCCCTTTATGGTATCAGAGCGGGTTCCACAAACCTAGCTCTAGCCGATCTTATTCAAGAAGGATGGCAGGAGACGACAACCAAAACAAAACCAAGGAGGGAGAAGGATCTAGCGGTGGGATAACATACGACTGACCCTATTACCTTCATCCATCCGACTACCCCAAACAACTACACGTAAATGAAGTTCTTGCCGACAACAACTTTGCTGATTGGAGTCAAGAGATGACAAACTTTCTATTTTCAAAAAATAAAATAGAGTTTGTCGATAAGACGATCAAGAAACCGGAGAAAGCTTCCAGGGACTAAATGCCATGGATGCGAGCTGATGCTACGATAAAGGGTTGGTTAACAACCGCCATGGAGAAGAGCATACGAAACAACGTTAAATATAGGGATGGCAATGGGTCGGGTTTGGGACGGGTTTAGGTAATCCCAAACCCAAACCCGGTTAGATAAGCTTGTCCCAAACCCATCCCAAAACCCGTCGGGTTTCTAGCGGGTAAATACCCATCGGGTATCGGGTATACCCGCGGGTTTCGGGTAAACCCGTTAATTTAAAAAGATTACTCGTTGGGTATACTCATCTCAAAACCCATTGGGTATCTATCGGGTAACTACTAACCGGTTACATTTTGTATTGTCATTATAAAAATATATAACAAATAACTACCATGTATACGGAATAGAATACCTATATGTGTAAAAAATGGATGTATCATATATATATATATATATATATACATACATATTTAATAATATAAAAGAAATTATATCGGGTAAATGGGTACACTTTATCGGGTAATAGAGTCGGGTAAACGGGTATATCACTAAATCCCAAACCCATCCCAAACCCGCGAAAAAAAATAAAAACTATTCCCAAACCCAATTAACTGACCCTAAACCCGTCCCAAATGTGTCGGGTTTCGGGTTTACCCAGCGGGTTCGGGTTTGATTGACATCCCTAGTTAAATATGTAGGAACCACAACAGAGATTTGGGGAGATCTGAATGAATGCTTTCGAAAGGAGAGTGCACCTAGGGCGTTTGAGTTGAAACAAAAGATTGCTTCTACTCGACAAAACGGCGCTTACATGTTAACATATTTCACCCAGCTTCGGTACATATGGGATGAGGCCCAATCCGTAAGTCCTTTTCTTGGATCTTCTTGCAGCAAGTGTGAGTGCGATATTGGCAAGAAGATTAATGAACATCAAGAAAAGGAACGTCTTTATGAATTTTTAATGGGTCTGGATGTAGAATGTAACGCCTTGCTTTTTGTAACTTTCCATATTTAGAAAGTCTGTCTTGTATTCTATTTATGGAAACTTGTATTCTCTTGTAATCGTATTTCCTTTCCAATCATTGTAATCCGAGGTTTTTATCATAATAAAACTTGATCATTTTATGTACATTATACATTGATTATACATGCTTGTTAAACATTCACCTTATATACGTACAAACTCAATGCATTCGTCTCTCACACAAACTCGTACTTGTTTCACATACAATCAGTCGTAAATACGCATTTGGATACTATTGATACATGCAAATACTTATACGTGCATTCACGATACTTGATTTATGGTTTTGTCCTTGCTTTATACTTAAATATGCTAAACATATAAGTTATAACCTAAAACAGTGAAAACATCAAAGTATAGGGGTTGTTTTGAAAATAAAGCAAAATGTTCCCGGTCAAGAGGCGCCGCGACACTCTCTAGCCCCCCCATCTTTCTCTGCGTGTCGCGAAGGACACGACCGCTTCCTGGTCACGGGTTGGACAATATTTCACCTACTTTTCTCACCTAATCACCTTTAAAACACATTTAACACTAAACCTAACTCACCCACTATATAAACAAGCTTTCTAACCCTCATTTTCACTTTCCAAACACATCTAAACTATCAAAACACTCTCTAATTTGCTGGAAAATCAAGAAAAAGGCAGATTCTTATAAGTGCTAAAAGTGAGTCAAACTCACTTTTCTTCATCTTTTCTTCACCATTTCTTCATCTACAAAGCTTGGAACACCTCTAGGATTGTTTCCACAGGTTTACCATGGTAAACCAAGGCTGAACATCACCATTTTGAGGTCCAGACTTTCTGTTTTGGAAGAATGTAAGAAAACTTTTTATGAACTCAACGTTTCTTCATGAATCTCATGCATAACATCTTCCTAAACCTATCTATGGTTATGGGACTTGTTAGAGCTTGATTCTTACAAGTTTAGAGGTGCAAATACCCTCTAAACTTTATGTTTTGATATGGTTTAAGACAACCCACAAGTGTTGAAGTCACACAAGTCTACCATAGCTCATATGGTAAGACTTGTGTTTGATGCAAGTGTGAACCTTGGAAGCTTTGGCTATCCTAACTTGTTTCACACCTCACTTGATGTGTTAATCTTGTTATTCCAAGTAGTTTACTAGTCATAAAGTAACATAACCTTGTCTAGCCTCTAACACTTAGTTAATTCTTTCCATGTTGAGACGACTCACTTGTAACACCTTGCAAAATCATGTCCAATATAGTATCGACACGTGTCATGAACTCTAAACATTTAACGAGTTGATTACGAGGGACTAGAGTTGACAAACGAAGAAAGTATGTGTGTAGAAGGATTCAAAGTGCCAACATTTGATAATTTTGCCTTTCAACAACCCTACACAACGTTTATACCCTTAAATGAATAAATCATGTATCGTATGAAACTGTTTGTGGAAGAAAGTGAAAGTTTACAAGATGCGAGGGTTAAATGTGTCAACATGTTTAATTAATACCTCTGAGTGACCTTTTAGCAAACCCGGAGCCTTGTAACGATTAATTATGCTCCCAAGAATAAGTGATAAATATTTCACAAGGTTTCGATATCGTATGAGGAAAATACGTTAACTTTCGTAATTAAGGGGTTAAAAGTGTCAATAAGGCAAAACTTGTGTTTACGATTACCTTTTAACGAAACCGGGCCTAACGGTGTTTGGTTATATCTCTTGGATCATAAAAATATAAGTTATATGGGTTAAATATGCTTAAAATGAAAGATATTGCGTTTCAAAAGGTTCAGGGGGTGAAAATGGCAACTTTGAAACTTGCTGGTCAGGTTACCCCTATGGTGGCGTCACGCCACCACCAACACCCTCTGCCGTCGCGCGACGCGACGGCCTGATCTGGACAGATTCTCTGCACAGCTGCAGGTCAGCCTGTTGCACCGCCTTTGCATGCCTTGTTTTCGATTCCAGGGGCTGAGCCAACATTATTTCATGCATAGGGACACCTGAAATCATCAGAAATCAGTTGTAGGCTTGTGTGGAGCGATCTTGTGAAGTATTTTTGGCTATAGAAGCACTTGTTGTTGCACTTGTTCATTTGCACTCTCAAATCTCTCATTCAAACTCATTCTCTGGAGCTTTCTCGAGTACAAGCAAGTTTTCCTCAGCTCCTAATTCGTGTTAAGGACCATTGTAAGTGTTCTTAACCTCCTAAGTTCAAGTTTTATTAGTTTAATGACCAAAAGTCAAAGCCATCGTAATTAAGCTTTGACTTAGTGATTAATCACTAATGGTCCAGCCATTTTTCGAATTGAAAGTGGCTAAGAGTTGGTAATTATGTGGGTAATAAAACCTTAAAAGGGAACCCACTGATTATCACTCTAACTTGGTCAATTGTCAGGTCAAACTTGTTATTAAAAAGTCAACAGAATCTATTTTTGCAAATAAATTCATAACTAACAATACAGAGGTCATGGAACCTATTTTAACACTAATATAACTTGGTAATTAATATAAGAATATGTTTAGACATGTTCAACCCGACAATTATGAGTTTAGGCTCGGTTCGGAACCGAAAGTAGCAAAAGTAGACTTTTGCTTTGACTTTCAGTTCTGACCCGATTTAGCTTGTTTTAGATATGCCTTAAGGTTCCTTTAGGACCATATTATAAGTTAGTAAAACCCTCTGAGGCTATACTACATGGTTCCTTATTAATCCGATTCATTTGCATGTTTCCGTTAATTGCTTAAATGTTGACCATTATGCCCTTTTGATATTGAAATGAGATTTTTGAAAATATGAGAGGACAAAAACCTTTATTACTGATTTAGAAACATGTCCTAAAAATTTGACATCAGTTTGATGTCTAAATTAGGAGTTATGCTCAATATCGTAAATTGAAAGTTTTTTATTTATTTAAACGGCATTTTAGCATAAAACCTATTTAAACCCGAATTTTGACACCAAACCTTTTACCCACTGATGTAATATAATATTTTGGGATTTTTGAAGATTTTTATTAATTTTTAAACTGATCATAACATGGGGTTCTTGCTTTGATTCGGTAATTGACGGTTATACCATTTTCGCTAATAAAATGAGTTTTACATAACATTTTGATACCAAATCTTTTTCTACTGATTTCTTATGTTATATAAAATATTTTAAGCCTTCTGGACTGATAAAAATCTCAGCTTTCCTTATATAACCTGAAAATCGCTTAAAACCGACTTTTTACGCTTTTTAAACACATAGTATGGGTCAGTGTTGCAGAAATCGGCCTAGGCGGCCGATTAATCGCCGCCTAGGCGCTAGGCGGTGACTAACTGATTAATTTTATGCTAGTCGGTCCAAAAAATTAGTCATGGTAATAATCGGTCAAAGTCGGAGTTAATCGGTCCTAGGCGGTGAAAAACCTGATTAATCGGACAATATTAGTCGGTCAAAATCGATCAAAATCGGTCCTAGGCGGTTCTAGGCGGTCCTAGGCGGTCAAAATTGGTCAAAATCGGTCAAAATCGAACCATACTATCTGAAACTTGAAGTATTTATGTGAATTTTGAAGTATTATTTTTATATAATTGGGTATATATATATAATTTTGATAAAATACATATAAAAATCCCATTCCGATTAATCCAGATTAATCCCTAGGCTGTACCTCACCGCCCGACTAGCGCCTAGCGCCTTCTACAACATTGGTATGGGTTAAACCTATTTTTGACACATAAGACTTATTACCTACTGATATTATAAGTAAATTTTTATACTTTAACAGTAAGTAAAAGTTTTGAACTCAGATTTCCAAATTTGACCTTTAAAGCTTGTGTGAAATGACCAAAATGCCCATACGATGCATAGTTTGGTTATAAATGATAATTTTCACATATATGCAATACCTTACTGATATGACTTGCAAAAATAAATATTTTGCTGATCATTTTAGACAGAATCTCAGATTGTCATTTAATCTCTTTTATAATCTTAAAAATGACCAAAATACCCCTACGGGGCTTAAATTGGTTTTAAATTCGTTTTGGGCATAATGGAAGGTATCCTACTGATATCACAACATATTTAAGGCATATTAACTTGTGAAACCTGTACATGACTCATTTTGGTTACCCGTTATGCATTTTTCGCGTTCGGTACGGTTTATGTGACTAGTTTGCATAAATTGACCGAAACGGGTCAAACCTCATCATTTTTGCTTCAAAATCCAGAATGTGTTTAGTTTACCCATATTATACAAGTCTCCATACTTGTCGGGTCTAAATCACATTCTAATCCGGTCTTCGCTAAATCTTGCGTTTTGAACCGTAAACCTTTCTTTAAAACTAACCGGTCTAAGTTTAAACTTAAGTAAGACCCGTTAGGAATCTATTTGGTTATTAAAACCTTCGTTCCAGATTTAGGAGCCTAGTAAAAGATATTTTCACTTGCTGATTGTTATACGACTGGGATAAAATTGTATATTTTGCTCAGGTAAATACTTTTAACTTATTTTCCGTTATACGGGCTTGGGATACGGTATTATAATAATACCGCTTGGTCGGGTATGTAGTTATTTAAATCGGATTGTGATTAATATATTTACATAACCCGTTTTAATCTGTTTTGTTTGGTGCAATGCCTTTGGGGGGTTAATGACCATGTCCTGGATATCCTCGGCTCATTCATTGAAATGGCCACGACTTAAGCACGGGGTGTAGGCATACACCTGACAGTTGCGTATGTATAAAAGGTATCCCATAATAAGGAATTTCCTTGTGGGCATTATACTTGTGGTGTGTCAGTTAATCTTGTCCGGCTCTTCTAACCGGCCCTGACGGACGACAAACATATAAAACTGTATACAAGATTATTTTTATAATAATTGTCCCAAGTTATAAAAGATTATTTGTGCCTTGTGCATTTAAATCAATTTTCTTAAATAATTTCAAAAGAGTCGGTTAATTGTATTTACCATTGTAAACTGACGTATTTTCCAAAATGTTAAGTGCAGGTACTATGCGAAATAGGCTGGCTACTCCTGAGTGAATAAATAAAGAGTCTTGCAAGCGTTATCACTTTAAAATCTGTTGAACAATGTTTCCTTTGTTTTGATCCGCCTGTGGATCCTTTTACATTCCGTTCATAATACTTTATTTTACTTTCAATCGGTCTGTAATATTATTACTTTTAGACTTCTGCTGTGCATTGAACTTTGATAAAATTGACTATGATGATATCAACTACGTCACGATACTCCCCACCGAGCCCACCGGTAATACGTGGAAATATCGGGGTGTGACAGGTTGGTATCAGAGCCAACATTGAGTGAATTAAACACTAGCTATTTGTGTTTAATCTCAATGACACAGTTTGCACATTCCTTGATTTCCATGTCTAGACATGAACTAGGAATAATCTCATCCCTAATAAGTATACGTTGTTTTCGATATTTGTGTATTTCATGAACATGTCGCCGAGTAAAGCTGCCATTGGTGGAAGCTCTCCAAACCCGAAGTCCAAGAATGTTAAGCTTCGTACCACAGCTCGAATCAGCGTACGGCCAGTATGGAGAAAGGATATTTTTGGACCCATTTCCCAAAACCAAACCAGTTGAAACCATTAACCATACTTCATATTTGGTACCTAAGACTTTTGAAACTTCAAATGAGAAGCCAACATCGGAGAAGTCCATACCTACTGTCCCTGAGGTTCCCGCTCCGAAGATGATACCTATGGATCCAAATGACCCGTATTCCTTACCTCCAAATCTTGGAATTTCAAACTTGGATTATACCAGTCCTGACCCTATTTGTGATCCATATTATTCATTAACCATAGAATCCTTGGATTCCACCTCTCCTAAGGTTCCTAATGTGGAAGAATTCGACCACTCGCCAAAACCTTCAGTACCCATACCGCACAAAGTGAACCAAGGAGGAGACTTTCAGAAATAAAGTGAAGAAGAAACTTCTTTTGTTATATTTCTTTTCTCTAGTAGTCCTTATAAGGACATATTTATCCTTCAGTCCCTGTGTGGACAATTTATTTGTTTAAAAGTCCTGTTTAGGGCATCTATGTACTCCTTTTTAAATTTAGTGGAATGTTTTAATTCAAATTTCATTTTGTCATTATATGTATGAATATAATATATGAAATAAAACAAAATATCATTCCTTTTTATAATTAATCTGCCATTATATATTAGATAAAATCTTAAAGGCAAAACCTAGCCCATGTGTCATTTTAAGACAGGGTCATGATGGTAGTTCCTTATTAAGATTCAAATCCTTGTTAACATCTGAAAACATGTTAACACTCCTGGAAAATGTGATTCGATAAAATCACACAAGTCATCCTTATATTGGATCCTTCCAATTCCTTTCCTTTATTATTATTTAAAACATCCATTAGTGATGTAATGCCTGCGGGCCATATTCATTGTCATATAAGACAAAAGACAGTTGTTGTCTACGACTCCCTGTTGAGAAAAGGTAATGAACTATGTTCAAACCTAAATGCCTTGATTCTATAAAATCATGGCTTATGAATGAAAATTGTCCTTGTGACTAGGCCTTTTGTATGCCACCCTATTATCCTTAATAGTTTATAACTAGGGATAAAATATAATTTAAATAAATTAAAATAACCAATATGGTTTATAGTTACCATGGTTAATGAATTGCCATGAAAGACAATTCCATAATAGACTCCTGAATAAATCTTTGTCAAATATTTTATGTAGCAATCAAGCTACATGGCTGGGTCAGATGAAGTCAACAGTCACCCGAGGGAGAATCATGATACTACCAGAGTTAATGTAGCGGGTGCAGAACTGCAGGCATTAATAGATAATGCCGTTACTCGAGCTCTTGACAGACAATTTAATGAATCAAGCGACACTCGCGTCAAAACTCAGTCTGTACCACATTCAAAACCACCCTCAAAGACTCATACAACTCGCAAGAGTGAATCTCATCATTCATCAAACCAAAGGAGTGTCCCGTCTAAGAAGGTTGAGCTCAAACAAGAACCACGTGTTAAGACCTGTTCTTATAAGTATTTCGTCTCCTGTAAGCCTAGAGACTTCACAGGGGAGAAAGGAGCCATCGATTGTATGACTTGGCTCGATGAGATGGACACTGTGGTTGATATTAGTGGTTGTGCAGAGCAAGATATTGTGAAGTTTGTGTCACAATCATTTAAAGGAGAAGCTCTAGCTTAGTGGAGGTCCCTAATCTAAGCTAAAGGGAAGATTCCGTTATATAATCTGACGTGGGATCAGTTTGTTGCTCTTATCAAGGAAAATTTATGTCCTCAACATGAGGTTGAGAAAATTGAGACTGACTTCTTGACCTTGGTCATGAAGAACTTAGACTGTCAGGCATACCTTACCAGTTTCAATACCATGTCACGATTGGTTCCATACTTGGTCACACTGGAACCAAAATGTATAGCCTGTTTTATTGGAGGTTTAGCTCCGGAGATTAAAGCAAGTGTGAAAGCATCAAGACCTACTACCTTTAGGTCAGTGGCTGACTTGTCATTATCTCTTACCATCGATGCGGTCAGGCAAAGATCGCTTAGGAATTCTGATGAGGGGAAAAGGAAACGTGAGGATGAGAACTCACACCGTTCTGATAAGAAACATAAGGGGAACTCTGATCACAAGAAGAGTTCAGGGTTCAAAAAGGATGATCAGCAGTCGGGTGAGAAACCCAAATGCAAGACCTGCAAGAAGCGCCATCTAGGAAAATGCAGGTTCGAATCAAAATCCCAAACGCAGCCTAGGGCTTGTGGGATCTGCAAATCTAGCGAGCATAAGACACTGGATTGTAAGAAGATAAAAGATGCGACTTGTTAGAACTGTAACGAGAAGAGGCATATCAAGTCCAACTACCCAAAGTATGCCAAGAAACCTGAAGAGGGTAAAAAGACCAATGCTCGGGTCTTTCAAATGAATGCACAAGAAGCTATTCAGAACGACAACGTGATAACAGGTACCTTTCTTATCAATGATGTTTATGCAAGGGTATTATTTGATTCGGGTGCAGATAAGTCGTTTGTGGATAATAAGTTTTGTAAGTTATTAAATCTGCTTGTTAAAACCCTAAGCATAAAGTATGAAGTAGAATTGGCCGATGGTACCATAGAAACTGCTTCAACCGTGTTAGATGGATGTTTTATATCCATTAGGAACCACTCTTTTCCATTGTCTTTGCTTCCTTTGAAACTAGCTGGATTCGACATAGTAATAGGCATTGACTGGTTATCTCATAACCAAGCTCAGATCGTTTGTGATAAGAAGCAAGAGGTTATTAAAACTCCTTATGGTGAGCCGTTGACAATTCAGGGGGATACCCAGTATGGGTTACCTAAGCAAGTGTCTATGCTTAAGGCGTCAAGGTGTTTGAAGAAGGGTTGTGTCATTTACATGGCACAAGTGACTATTGATGAACCAAAGCCCAAGATCGAAGACATCCCTATCATTTCTGAATATCCAGATGTATTCCCTGAAGAACTACCTGGTTTACCTTCAGATAGGCAAGTAGAGTTCAGAATTGACATTATTCCTGGAGCAGCACCAGTTGTAAGAGCACCTTACCAGTTGGCTCCAACTGAGATGAAAGAGTTAAGGACTCAGTTAGATGATTTGTTGGAAAAGGGTTTTATTCGACCTAGCTCATCTCCTTGGGGAGCACCGATTCTGTTTGTAAAGAAGAAGGATGGATCAATGCATTTATGCATTGATTATCGAGAGCTAAACAAGGTTACAATCAAGAATAGATACCCATTGCCCAGGATCGATGATCTGTTCGATCAGCTTCAAGGAGCAAGTTATTTCTCCAAGATTGATTTAAGGTCAGGTTACCATCAGCTGAAGGTCAGAGATGAAGATGTACACAAGACTGCATCCAGGACTTGATATGGTCACTACGAGTTCTTGGTGATGCCCTTCGGGCTCACTAATGCACCAACAACATTCATGGATCTCATGAATCGCGTTTGCAAGCCATACTTGGACAAGTTTGTCATCGTCTTCATTGATGACATTCTTATTTACTCGAAGAGTCAAGCCGATCATGAAAGACATCTTCGGTGTATCCTTAAACTTCTACAGCAAGAGAAGCTCTACGCCAAGTTTTCAAAATGTGAGTTTTGGCTTCGTGAAGTCCAATTTCTTGGACATGTGGTGAGCGAGCATGGTATCCAGGTGGATCCCGCTAAGATTGAGGCAATTATGAATTGGCAAGAACCCAAGACTCCTACAGAGATACGCAGCTTCTTGGGTCTGGCAGGATATTACAGGCATTTTATTGAAAATTTCTCAAGGATTGCAGCACCCCTAACTTCATTGACTCGAAAGAATATAAAGTTTGATTGGAGTCTTAAGCAACAAGAATCTTTTGAGATTCTCAAGCAGAAGTTAAGCAACGCACCAGTGTTAACATTGCCAGAAGGTATTGAAGAACTTGTGGTTTATTACGACGCATAGCACACATGCATGGGATGCGTGCTTATGCAGAAGGGCAAAGTTATTGCTTATGCTTCCCGTCAATTAAAGGTGCACGAGAAGAATTACACCACCCATGATTTAGAGTTGGGTGTCGTTGTATTTGCACTAAAGCTTTGGAGGCACTATTTATATGGTACCAAATGTGTGATCTATTCTGATCATAAGAGCCTTCAACATCTGTTCAATCAGAAGGATCCTAACATGAGACAGCATCGATGGATGGAGACACTGAATGATTATGATTGTGAAATCCGATATCATACTGGCAAAGCGAATGTAGTCGTTGATGCTTTAAGCAGGAAGGAAAGGGTTAAGCCCATTAGGATCAATGCTAAGAGCATTGAATTGAGGAACAACTTGAATGAAAGGTTGTTAGCCGCTCAGAAGGAAGCTGTGTTAGAAGCTAACTATCCAAATAAAAATTTGGGAGTAACTGCTGAACAATTATCATATGGCAAGGATGGGATCCTAAGATTGAATGGTCAAATATGGGTTCCAATTTATGGAGGACTTAGGGATGTGATTCTACAAGAAGCCCATAGCTCCAAATATTCTGTTCATACTGGCTGTGATAAGATGTACCCGGATTTAAAGGCAAATTATTATTGGATAGGTTTGAAGAAATCTATAGCCACTTATATGGCCAAATGTTTTACGTGCGCGCAAGTTAAAGCCAAACACAGAAGCCGTCAGGTTTGCTGCAACAGCCTGAACTTCCCACCTGGAAGTGGGAAATGGTAACTATGGATTTTATCACTAAGTTACCAAAAACAAAACGAGGAAATGATATGTAACACCTCGAAAAATCACGTCCAATGAAGTATTGACACGTGTAATAAACCCTTATGAAGTCAAACGTTGAATTTAAGGGACTAATTTTTCGAAAAATCGAAAACTTTGATTATGAAAGAACTGGAAGTATGATCATACCTAAAATAAGTTTCTAAATAAACTTTTACGGTTTTATATTCACAAATGAGCCACTTGTTAATCAAGTGTAGCCGTTTATGTAATTAATTAAAAATTTGCGCAGAAAAGGGTTAAAAGCGTCAACATGTTAATTCTTACCTCTGAGTGACCTTTTAACAAACCGAGAGCCTCATGATATTTGATTATACTCTCGGGATTGCCAATCATTGGCCACCCAAGGCTTTTATGCCCAAAAGTGAAGCTACGCGCAACTTTGTAAGTACAAGGGACTAAAAGTGTCAATATGTTTAATTATACCTCTGAATGACCTTTTATCGAGCCCGAAGAATTTTTATGTTTAATAATACTTTCAAGAATGCCTAATATGGATTAGATGAGGTTTCAATGATATTAAATGATGAGTTACGCAAGTTTGCGCATTAGAAGGACCTAAAGCGTCAAACTGCTAAAGTATACCGATTCGTATGTTCTCGGACCTTCCGGAATATGACCATGAGATAAACATACCCTATTTATCCTTAATATAGCTTAGATATAGGCTTAGAGGTGTTTGGTGCGCAAAAATAAGCTTTTAACTCATGCAGGGACTAAAAGTGTCAAAAAGCGCACAAGTTTGCGTTTACGCGCATATCTTACATTCTGAATATCCCCGGGCGCCCAAAAATTTATGTAAGAACTAAAATATTTTATTTTAGTGTTTGGCTTGATAAAATTCCATTCGTCGTGTCGTTTGGATCGTTTTTCGCGTCCGTCCGTGTTTCGTCGTAATTAGCCGAACAACGTGACCGTACGACCAAACGAACCGACATCCGGCATATTTTGAGCATGTTTCATGTTCCCCATACTTAGGCATCATTGTAGAGCCTTAAAAATGGTTTAACGGGCCTTAGATGAGTCAGAAATGGCATTTGGAAGTTCAGGGGCCAAATTGTCAATTTTTGGGAAGTTGTGTTTGGCTGACCAGGTCCTTACGGACCTCAACACTCTGGACCTTACGGTCCGTAAGCATGGACCAGATGCAGAAACTCGTTTTTTTGTCTGTTCAGCCCATGTAAACGACACCTATAGCCCTTTAACACTTCCAAAGGCCGCCTAAACTGATTCCTAGGCCTTAGGGACACTTGTTAATCATCAGGGATCATGTATAGCATGATTTGTCATGATCTTAATGAATCAAAATCACTATAAAAAGGGCCTTTAGTTGCAACTTTGTGATCATTCATTCCATCTGCTTTCTTGGAGCTTCCTGGAGCATAAGAGCAGATCCAAGCCATCCCTAATAGTGCATTAGGCTTTGGTAAGTATGCTTAACCTTTCTTAGTTGAGTTTTTACTTAGTTTTAGCTTAAAAGTCAAACCGTCGTAATTAACGGTTGACTTAACGATTAATCATTAATGGTCCAGTGATTAGTCGAATTGAAGGTAGTTATAAGTTGGTAATTATGAGGGCAATAAACCCTTAAAAGGGCACCCTCTGATTCCCGTTCTAACTAGATCAAATGTCGGGTCAAAGTTATTTATAAAAAGTCAACAGGATCCTAATTTGCGATTTAAAACATAATTAACAATGTAGAAGCTTTGCAACCTGTTTTATTACTCTTATAACTTAGTAATTAATGTAAGAACATGTCTAAGCATGTTCGACCCGACAATTTTCTGTTTAGACCCGGTTCGGAACCGAAAGTCGCAAAACTTTGACTTTGGCTTTGAATTCAGTTCTGACCTGATTTAGTATGGTTTGGAAATGCCTTAGAGCTTCCTTAGAACCAGTTTACATGATAGTATAACCCTCTGTGGTTGGATCGTTGATTGTCCGATTCGTTTACACGTTTCCGTTAAATGCTTAATGTTGACCATAATGCCCTTTTGACCATAAAACGAGAATTTTGGAAATGTGAAAGGACAATAATCTTTACTACTGATTTATAAACATGTCCCTAAAATTTCACATCAGTTGGAGGTCTAGATTAGGAGTTATGCTCATTAGCGTAATTATAACGCATTTTGGTAATTAAACGGCGCAATTAGCATAAAGCCTATCTAAACCCAATTTTGACACCAAACCTTTTACCCACTAATGTAATAAAATATTTTGAGATTTTTAAAGATTTTTAATTATTTTTAAACTGATCAAAACCTAGGGTTATCGCCTTAATTCGGTAAATACCAATTATGCCCTTTTAGGCCATAAAATGAGTTTTACAAGCCCTTTTGATACCAATCCAATTGCTACTGATTTTATATAATAAATAAAGTATTTTGAACTTTATAACCTGATCAGAAAACTTAGATTTCCTGTATAACCCGGAAATCGCTTAAAATAACTTTTTACGCGTATTAAACGCATAGTTTGGGTTTAAAACCATTTTGTCACATAAGACTTATTACCAATTGATATACCCTGTTAAAATAAGTCATTTTACTGATGTATTCAGACCGAACCTCAGAAGTTCATTAAATCTATTTTATAATCTTTAAAATGACCAAAATACCCCTACGGGGCTTATTTTGAGTTTAAACTCATTTTGGGCATAATGGAAGATATCCTACTGATATCACAACATATTTAAGGCATATTAACTTAGGAAACCTGTATATGACTATTTTGGTTACTCGTTACGCACTTGTCGCGTTCGGATCGGCTTATGTAACTAGTTTACATATATTAGCCGAAACGGGTCAAACCTTATCATCTTTATCTCAAAATTCAGAATGTGTTTAGATTACCCATATTATACAAGTCTTCAAACTTGTCGGGTCTAAAGCACATTCTATTTCGGTCCTCTCTTAATCATGCGTTTGACCCGTATCTTTCTTTAAAACTAATCGGTCTAAGCTTAGGCTTAATTAAAGACCCGTTAGCATTCTAACTGGTTATTTATACCATCATTCCAGACTAGAGCCTTCCGGTAAATTGTACCTACGCTTACTTAAGTGAATACGGCTGAGTTATTAAATTCTTGCTATTTAAGACAGGAGCTAGCTCAGGTAAATACTCTTAACTTATTTTCCCTATACGGGCTTGGGATACGGTATTATAATAATACCGCTTGGTCGGGTATTGAATGTTTAGTCGAATTGTGATTAAATTATTGAGGTAACCCGCTTTAAATCTGTATTGTTTGAAATAAAAGCCTTTAGGGGTTAATGACCATGTCCCGGATATCCTTGACATCATTGTATTATAAAATGGCCACGCCTTAAGCACGGGGTGTAGGCATACACTGAAAGTTGCTTAAAGGGAAACGGTATCTCACTCTCTTGTGGGCTTATACTTGTGGCGTGTCTGTTAATCTTGACTCGGTTTCTACATCGAGCCCTGAACGTACAACGAACATGTAAATCTGTATACAAGATTATAAATATAATTGTCCCAAGTTATAAAAGATTAATTTTGCCTTGTGCATTTTAATCAAAGTGTCAAAATATTTTGTGCCTGGTGCATCTAAATCAATTTTCTTAAACTCTTTTCAAATGAGTCGGTTGAGTGTATTTACCAGTGAAAACTGACGTATTTTCCAAAGTCTAAGTGACAGGTACAAGTACGTAATTGGCTGGAAGCTCAGGGCGTTAATAAGGAATCTTGCAAGTCCTAGGCGTCTAAAGTCTGTTGAACGACGTTTCATTTTATTTAAGATCCGCCTGTGGATCCTTTACTTTCCGTTGTAATATCTTGATATTACTTTATATTCGGATTGTAATATATTTATCTTTTGCTTCCGCTGTGCATTTATATATTGTGTTGTTTGACTATGATGATATCAACTACGTCACGATACTCCCCTACTGGGCCCACCGGTAATACGTGGAAATATCGGGGTGTGACATGATACTATTTGGGTTATAGTAGATAGACTGACCAAGTCAGCCCACTTTTTACCTATTAAGGAAACACACAACTCAGATAAGTTAGCTCAGATGTACGTGGATGAGATAGTATCTCTCCACGGAGTGCCAGTATCTATTATCTCTGATAAAGATACTAGATATACATCTCACTTTTGGAAGATCTTTCAGCAATCGTTGGGTACTCGTTTAAACTTCAGCACTGCTTATCATCCTCAGACGGATGGCCAAAGTGAACGTACAATTCAAACACTGGAGGATATACTAAGGGCTTGTGTTATTGATTTAGGTGGAAGTTGGGATGATCATCTTCCGTTGATTGAATTTTCGTATAATAATAGTTATCATTCAAGCTGCACCTTTCGAAGCCTTGTATGGAAGAAAGTGCAGGACGCCAGTTTGTTGGGCGGAAGTTGGAGATGTCCAACTATCAGGACCTGATATAGTCCTGGAGACGACATATAAGATTGTGCAGATACGTGATCATCTCAAAGCTGCCAGGGATAGGCAGAAAAGCTACGCAGACAAGAGGCGTAAACCTCTAAAATTCGAGGTAGGTGACAAAGTGTTACTTAAGGTATCGCCCTGGAAAGGGGTGATGCGTTTTGGCAAGAAGGGCAAGTTAAGCCCCAGATACATAGGACCATTCGAGATCATCGAATGTATCGAAACTGTAGCTTACAAGCTAAATCTGCCAGAAGAGCTCAATGGAATTCATAATGTGTTCCACATTTGCAACTTGAAGAAGTGTCTAGCTGATGAATGGCTAGCCATGTCACATAAGGATGTGCATATAGATGAGAGCTTAAAGTTTGTTGAAAAACCTTTGTTGATCGAGGATCAACAGGTTAAGAAACTTCGAAGGAAGCACGTGCCGATTGTGAAGGTTAAATGGGATGCCCGTAGAGGTCCCGAATACACGTGGGAGGTTGAGCCCACAATGAAACAGAAGTACCCGCATTTATTTTAGTAAATCTCGAGGTCGAGATTTCTTTTAAGGGGGTGAGGATGTAACACCTCACAAAACCATGTTCAATATAGTATCAACACATGTCATGAACTCTAAACGTTTAACGAGTTGATTACGAGGGACTAGAGTTGACAAACGAAGAAAGTATGTGTGTAGAAGGATTCAAAGTGCCAACATTTGATAATTTTGTCTTTCAACAACCCTATACAATGTTTATACCCTTAAACGAATAAATCATGAATCGTATGAAACCGTTTGTGGAAGAAAGTGAAAGTTTACAAGACGCGAGGGTTAAATGTGTCAACATGTTTAATTAATACCTCTGAGTGACCTTTTAGCAATCCCGGAGCCTTGTAACGATTAATTATGCTCCCAAGAATAAGTGATAAAAATTTCACAAGGTTTCGATATCGTATGAGGAAAATACGTTAACTTTCGTAATTAAGGGGTTAAAAGCGTCAACAAAGCAAAACTTGTGTTTTAGATTACCTTTTAACAAAAATGGGCCTAACGGTGCTTGGTTATATCTCTTGGATCATAAAAATATAAGTTATATGGGTTAAATGTGCTAAAAATGAAAGATATTGCGTTTCAAAAGGTTCAGGGGGAGAAAATGCCAACTTTGAAACTTGCTGATCAGGTTACCCCTATGGTGGCGTCACGCCACCACCAACACCCTCTACCGTCGCGCGACGCGCGACGCGACGACCTGACCTGGACAGATTCTCTGCACAGCTGCAGTTCAGCCTGTTGCACCGCCTTTGCATGCCTTGTTTTCGATTCCAGGGACTGAGCCAACAGTATTTCATGCATAGGGACACCTGGAATCATCAGAAATCAGTTGTAGGCTTGCGTGGAGTGATCTTGTGAAGTATTTTTGGCTATATAAGCACTTGTTGTTGCACTTGTTCATTTGCACTCTCAAATTTCTCATTCAAACTCATTCTCTGGAGCTTTCTAGAGTACAAGCAAGTTTTCCTCAGCTCCTAATTCGTGTTAAGGACCATTGTAAGTGTTCTTAACCTCCTAAGTTCAAGTTTTATTAGTTTAATGACCAAAAGTCAAAGCCATCGTAATTAAGCTTTGACTTAGTGATTAATCACTAATGGTCCAGCCATTTTTCGAATTGAAAGTGGCTATGAGTTGGTAATTATGTGGGTAATAAAACCTTAAAAGGGCACCCACTGATTATCACTCTAACTTGGTCAATTGTCGGGTCAAACTTGTTATTAAAAAGTTAACAGAATCTATTTTTGCAAATAATTTCATAACTAACAATGCAGAGGTTATGAAACCTGTTTTACCACTAATATAACTTGGTAATTAATATAAGAACATGTTTAGACATGTTCAACCCGACAATTCTGAGCTTAGGCTCGGTTCGGAACCGAAAGTCGCAAAAGTAGACTTTTACTTTGACTTTTAGTTCTGACCCGATTTCGCTTGTTTTAGATATTCCTTAAGGTTCCTTTAGGACCATATTATAAGTTAGTAAAACCCTCTGAGGTTATACTACATTGTTCCTTATTTATCCGATTCATTTGCATGTTTCCGTTAATTGCTTAAATGTTGACCATTATGCCCTTTTGATATTGAAACGAGATTTTTGAAAATATGAGAGGACAAAAACCTTTATAGATGATTTATAAACATGTCCTAAAAATTTGACATCAGTTTGAGGTCTAAATTAGGAGTTATGCTCAATATCGTAAATTGAAAGCTTTTTATTTATTTAAACGGCATTTTAGCATAAAACCTATTTAAACCCGAATTTTGACACCAAACCTTTTACCCACTGATGTAATATAATACTTTGGGATTTTTGAAGATTTTTATTAATTTTTAAACTGATCATAACATGGGGTTCTTGCTTTGATTCGGTAATTGACGGTTATACCCTTTTCGCTAATAAAATGAGTTTTACATAACATTTTGATACCAAATCTTTTTCTACTGATTTCTTATGTTAAATAAAATATTTTAAGCCTTCTGGACTGATAAAAATCTCAGCTTTCCTTATATAACCTAAAAATCGCTTAAAACCGACTTTTTACGCTTTTTAAACACATAGTATGGGTTAAAACTATTTTTGACACATAAGACTTATGACCTACTGATATTATAAGTAAATTTTTATACTTTAACAGTAAGTAAAAGTTTTGAACTCAGATTTCCAAATTTGACCTTTAAAGCTTGTGTGAAATGACCAAAATGCCCCTACGGTGCATAGTTTTGTTATAAATGATAAATTTCACATATATGCAATACCTTACTGATATGACTTGCAAAAATAAATATTTTTACTGATCATTTTAGACCAGAATCTCAGATTGTCATTTAATCTCTTTTATAATCTTAAAAATGACCAAAATACCCCTACGGGGCTTAAATTGGTTTTAAATTTGTTTTGGGCATAATGGAAGGTATCCTACTGATATCACAACATATTTAAGGCATATTAACTTATGAAACATGTACATGACTCATTTTGGTTACCCGTTATGCATTTTTCGCGTTCGGTACGGTTTATGTGACTAGTTTGCATAAATTGACCGAAACGGGTCAAACCTCATCATTTTTGCTTCAAAATCTAGAATGTGTTTAGTTTACCCATTTTATACAAGTCTCCATACTTGTCGGGTCTAAATCACATTCTAATCCGGTCTTCGCTAAATCTTGCGTTTTGAACCGTAAACCTTTTTTTAAAACTAACCGGTCTAAGCTAAACTTAAGTAAGACCCGTTAGGAATCTAATAGGTTATTAAAACCTTCGTTCCAGATTTAGGAGCCCAGTAAAAGATATTTGCACTTGCTGATTGTTATGCGTCTGGGATAAAATTGTATATTTTGCTCAGGTAAATACTTTTAACTTATTTTCCGTTATACGGGCTTGGGATACGGTATTATAATAATACCGCTTGGTCGGCTATGTAGTTATTTAAATCGGATTGTGATTAATATATTTACATAACCCATTTTAATATGTTTTGTTTGGTGCAATGCCTTTGGGGGGTTAATGACCATGTCCTGGACATCCTCGGCTCATTCATTGAAATGGCCATGAATTAAGCACGGGGTGTAGGCATACACTTGATAGTTGTGTATGTATAAAAGGTATCCCACAATAAGGAATTTCCTTGTGGGCATTATACTTGTGGTGTGTCAGTTAATCTTGTCCGGCTCTTCTAACCGGCCCTGACGGACGACAAACATATAAAACTGTATACAAGATTATTTTTATAATAATTGTCCCAAGTTATAAAAGATTATTTGTGCCTTGTGCATTTAAATCAATTTTCTAAAATATTTTCAAAAGAGTCGGTTAATTGTATTTACCAGTGTAAACTGACGTATTTTCCAAAAGGTTAAGTGCAGGTACTATGCGAAATAGGCCGGCTACTCCTGAGTGAATAAATAAAGAGTCTTGCAAGCGTTATCACTTTAAAATCTGTTGAACAATGTTTCCTTTGTTTTGATCCGCCTGTGGATCCTTTTACATTCCGTTCATAATACTTTATGTTACTTTCAATCGGTTTGTAATATTATTACTTTTTGACTTCCGCTGTGCATTGAACTGTGATAAAATTGACTATGATGATATCAACTACGTCACGATACTCCCCACCGGGCCCACCGGTAATACGTGGAAATATCGAGGTGTGACATCACCCAGGTTAATCTTACTTGGCTACTTGAAGACATATTAGTTAGTTGTATATTTCCTTTTCATTCATGATCATCCGAATCATCCTTGTCATGATTTGTGCATTGGTGAATCATACAATGAGGTTAATCATCCATGCTTAACTTACATGACAATCTATGATACTCTTGATGAACTTAGCTTAGGATTACTATATAACTATATATATATATACATACATACATATCCGAACACATGGTGATAATCAGTTTATAACTAAATATCATGAGCTTAGGTTACTTTATCTAATGTTCTAAGTCTCTCATTCTTGATTCTAATGGGCAAACTAGGACCCATGAAATCACATACAACTTAGTGTCAAAACGAGTACTTAGACAAGATATACTTTTATGTATACATACTTTTTGTACTTTAAATTCGAATCCGAATCCTCCGTTAACATTTCGAATACCCACACACCTTCGTTTACCCCATGTAGGGTGACCTCAGTGTTTCCAACCTTCAAACCTCCAACTCTTCACGGGATTATCAAAGGAACGCTTTGCGAAACCGTGAGTACACTCGAACGCCCTTTTTAAGCTTTACACTTTTTGGGTGCAATATGTTTAACTTATCAAATACACGCATTCACACTTATTGTATTCTTGGAACATGCTTAAATACGTGATACTTGATTTGTATTCTTGGAACATTCGTATGTAATTCGCTTGTCATTAACTTTGTACGAGCCTCCCCTTAACATGTATAACACTATAGGAGTAACGCACCGCCCGTAGTCTTGTGGTCATGTTAAGTCTTTAATTCATGCGGTAATCAGAGGATTGACTTGTATAATTGCATGCCATGATACAATCATCTAGTTAACTATTTTTTCCATGTGGATTCGTTTAAACCCTTTTTCATACTTATGCTATTATTAAACTTGTGTACTCGCGAATACCTTGTGTGTTGAACTATACTTTTAAACATGTTGCAGGTTGATGATGTTGACATTGATGAAATCTAGTAGGGAAGACTTAGAAACGCATTTAGAAATACTAGATTTTGTTCGTATTGTTGTACTTTAAATTTCCAAATGTTGTACTTTGATTTCTTGTGATGTACTTAACAATTATTATCTATAAATGAAATCGGTTTTGAATTAAATATTGTCACAATAGTGTTATGAAGTCTCGAGCAATCTCGCTCGTCTCACTCCGATGTTTCCGCCATCGGTTGGGGTGTGACACAGAATTTACGGTCATTAGGACCCAAATTCTTTCCACTAAACCGGTTCCTTCACTCGGTGCCACGTACCATATGGTAGTGGAGGATGAGAGACAAAGAAACATCTCTAATGATGGTAGGATGTAACCAGAACACGCAGTTCAAGGCTGCACACAAAAGAGAATTTTTTGTTCGCAACAAGGAGAAAAGTGGCTCGAAGGCTGCAAAGAAGGGTAACGAACATTGCACCTTTTGTGAAAAAGATGGTCAAAAACGTGAAGGCTGCTTCAAATTAGTTGGGTATCCAGAATGGTGGCCCGGGAAGAAAGGAGAAAAGGTGAAAGTCAAGGCAGCATGTGTTGAGTCAGAATCGAACCCTATTCCAGGTTTGACGAATGAAGATTATCAGTTATTCTTGAAGTATTTTTCTGGAACAAGTAAGAGAGAAGGTACTAAATCTGTAGCAAACATGGCTTGTAAAGAAGATGAAGAAGGTGAGTGGATTTTTGATTTGGGTTGCACCGAATACATCACTTACTTATCAAACATTCTTGTGAACAAAAGGGACACCCCATTCAAAGCTCCTGTTTTTATTCCCAATGGGGATTCCATTCCTGTTAAAGGGAAGGGGGACTATGTTCGTCCAAGAGGAGCGAAAGTAAATGGAGTTCTATATGTTCCGGATTTTAAATGCAATATTCTTTCAGTTAGTCGCCTTAGTCGCGACCTTCAATGTTCCATATCGTTTTTCCCGATTTTAGCGTCATGCAGGGTCTACAGCGGAGGAACTTGATTGGTACAGGTAGATGCGAAGGGGGACTGTACCGGATGAAGATGATTCAAGAAAGAAAGGCCATGGCTACTACAATTGAGACATGGCACAGAAGACTTGGACATGCTCCAAAAGGAAAACTTGCTAAAGTTGATTTTCTCAAAACTATTATTGTTGATTTGGGTAATTTTTGTGACTCTTGTGCTAGAGCAAAACATACTCGGTTATCTTTTCCTTCCAGTTTTATCAAAACTAGTGCTCCTTTTGATTTAGTTCATTGTGATATTTGGGGAGGGTATCGGGTGCCATCATACATGTGAGTCCCAAATATACTATGGATGACAGTGATAGTGATTGACAACACCCAAACACCTATTGATTAGGTGTTAGAATGATAAAAAGTAAGAAGAACAAGTAGAAGGTGAATATTCTTGACCAAAACTAATCAATAAGTGTTGATTTGCAATCCCACAATGATATAAACCAACAAAGAACCTGGATAATCAGATTCAAGCACAAAATGAGAGGACAAACAGAAGATGAACACAAAAATGCCTTAGTCCAAGAAACTTGGAGGCTAAGGGTTTTCAAGCTTCATATATATAAGATATGACTACCCATTGTATCTATTAAATACGTTGGGTTTACAAATACGCTGCCCTTGATTTAGTTTACAAGAGTTACACATTTAGCCCTTCTAACTATCAAACTTTTACAACGCAAACCCAAAACTAATAAACTCATGTGGCAAGGGTCTCAAACTGGTCCAACAATATCCCCCCTAGACCATTGCGTACATGAGTGTCTTCAGTCTTTATCTTCGGTTTCAGGGTTTGTTGCGGCTTCTACAACATTTTGTTGCGGTGGAGTTTGTTTGTTTTCATCTTCACTTGATTTGGGTTGATCCTCCATTGCGACTTCATATGTGGATGAAGTCGAAGGTTGAATCTCTTGAACTTCAGATTCAGATGATCGATGTTTTTCTTGAGCAGGAGACTTCTGCTGTTTCTTCTTCTTGGCTTCGGCTCGCTCCTTTTTCTTCTCAATTTGGTTTAAGATCTCCATCATTTCTATTTTCCTCTCCCTAGCTCTTTCCACGGCACGCTGGAATAACATCCCTTCTTCCTTGTACTCGTTTCTAGCTCCAACATGAATCTTGTGCCTGTAGAGTATGTTGAGGTCTGATAAGCATAACATAAAAACATCCATCGGATCGAGAATACGAATGTCTTCATTGTTGTTCGATCGAATGACTACTTGACCAGTTTTACTGTCATAGAACCACTTATTGAAATTGGTGAGCATCACTGGATGTTCGGGAGGTATTTTGACTTTGGTAACCTCCTTTGCAGGATCTATTACCTAAGTAACTTTGTCATTTCTGGTGATTAGGTCCTTCGTTGTCTTAGATACCCTTCTTGGTGGACGCCTAGGCTTGAAAATGGTGAATCAACGCACGCATTCTCTAAGTATGAGTATTTCCAAATTGGCACCGATGCTACTGTTTTTAGGATTAATTATTTCAAGTCTTCCCATTTCACGAATGTCCCATCTTGGTAAACTTTGCATATCTAGGCCCGTTCTGAAATGTTGGTTATAGCACAAATTGAATTGGGAGACGCAATTCTTTTAACGGGGGGATGATGTGACAGCCTGGGAAAATCTCATTCAAACTTAACGACTTAACTTATGCTTACTCAATTTCCGGGATGAAATTTTTTTCAACATGGGGATAATGTGACATATCATAAAATTAGGCATTTCCTAATTCGATTTCCTTTGTATTTTATAAGTCTATAGGTTATAATTAATGTGTTCGAATCTTAGTTTCGCTCATAACTAGTAGTTATAAAATGTATTTATTCTAATGACACTGACTTACGAAACAAAACCCGAACTCAAACCATGAAGCTTGCGGCCTAAACTCGATTTAATTTTATGAAGCCCAACCCCGAACCTAACCCGTCCCACTATCCTTGCGACCCACACACTTCACGGCCCAAATGGCCTTGGGCCAAGCCCATTGTGACTCATCAAGAAAACCGCCCCCACCCCTCCACGTTTTATAATTCGTGTGTGCATGCAACAGGAGAACCAAAAAAACCCTAATTCACAAACCATATCCATTGCCTCTCATATCTCTCTAATCGCATCTCTCTCTCTACGGCTCTCTCTCTCTTGTCGTTTTTCTGGCCGACAACCGCCAAGGGAACCACCTAGGATGTGATTGACCAATCCACCTTGTAAGTCGCTTAAGTTTAACCGAGCAAATCAAAGGTGAGTTCACGGCCCCTACTCTTTAAATATTATAAAAACACAAGGGGAGAAAATATGTACACATTATGGTAATGTAATGCTTAACGTTATGGTAACATAACGTCTTTATTTAATAGAGCTTTTGTTATATCGTTATGGTCACAAAGTAGCAACTATCACATAAATTCCTTGTAAACCTCAGACCGTTAATATTGGGTGGATAGCGGTGGAATTTTGAGTAGTACTACTGGGCCCGACAAGCCCCACTCGAGCTAGTCGTGCTAGCTAGACCGGTAATGGTCAATAGGTGTAGAATTAGCTGAACTTATCGCCATGGTCAGTGATAGACTTAGCAAAAAAAGGCTACAACAGTCAACTTCGGTTTCGAACTCTTTCGTGACGTAACATAGGTTAGCTACCTACTAATATAACAATAAACTGTTAAATGCTATAACTTACTGTTTGGATTGAAATAGTGGTAACTTGTGAAAACGACTTACTTTATAAATGTAAACTAAACCTGTGAACTCACTCATCATAATTGTTGACACTTGTTTCTTGCATCTTTTCTCAAGTCTCTAAGGTACTCACGGTTAGGTGCACAACATGGACATCAAAACATTTTTCTAAATGATGCATTATCACTTTGTTTACTATTGGTTTTTGGGTGTTTTTGTTGGCACACACTTTACTTTACGTTTATTTACGCTCCCGCATTTTCATTTACTTATTTTAGTTGTTTGGTTAAAACGTATTTTTCTCATATAGAGGTCGTTCTATATGACTGGTGTCTTAGATCCTATTTTGCCACGTGCCTCGCGGTAAAACCCCGCAGGTGGATTTTAAGGGTGTGACACGTATTATCTTTAGGTTATAAAAGTGCACTTATAATCTGAGGCTTTAATACCTAACTTGTAATAGACAAATTAGTGATATAACTGGTAAAACTAGTGAACTACCTACGAAAAGGGCCTAAATAAAAGGATCTAGAAACTAGTTAGGGTTTTCTAAATTTCTTACCTTAGTAGTCGTAATTCGCTCGGTTCGTTGACAGCCTTGAGCACTAGGCTAGAATCCCTAAATAATAAAAGATGATATCTAAAACTTGCTTTAAAAGATTAGGTGTTGGTCCATGTCTATAACATTGATTCTATAGTTTTACGGGATTAAACCTAGTAAGGTCCTAATCTATTTAGCACTTCATTGAAGTAAAGTAAAGTAAAATAGTCTTCATAACCAATTAAAGCCAATAGTCATTCCAGTCAAAATGAGTCAAAGTCTAAATGGTTAATTTTCTAATCTGATTTCTCTAAATCCACAATTCGGGCTTACTTGCAATCATTAGTCTCATCACAAATCACTCTTACATCGGATAGATATTGACCCATGATATATTATTAGGAGCCACTTTATCCTTAGGATCGAAACTTGGTTCTTGCCACTACTATATTGCGCATACGATAGGTACACTTGTCTGTTACGTGGTAGTTTGGTTTAGGTTTTTTCCATTTTTATAAATTTAAAACTTGTGTAATTGATACATTTTATACGCACCATTCACATGCATCGTATACAGATAGTCCTTGTGGTTTTTTAAAAGTAAAACCTTTGAGTATTAACTTTCTTTGTAAAAGATTCAGTTTCTATGGTTTTGATTTTCTAATACATTTGAGTATTAAAGCTAACTGCCGTTAGTTTTTCTGTTAAATCAGTGTAAAATAACTAAAATACCTTTATATAATTTCTGTTAGTACTCAAATTTATTACTTTCGATAAACCACAAGGACCTCTGTATAATTAACTCTAAAAGATGTAAAAATTCTGTATATTTGGGAAAAGACATATTATAAAATATATTACACAAAAATATTTAATAATTATATACCTAAAACTAATATATACCCTACTTGTTTTTCTTTGCTTTGTCTACCTTTTTTTTCTTCATAAAAATGCATTTTAAATAGAAACTTATATAGATTTTCTTATTAGTGATAAGAGTTAATTACTGTTTTCGTCCTTGTGGTTTGTTAAAAATCACTATTTCAGTCCATTAGTTTAAAAATTACGATTTCTGTCCCTGTGGTTTCACTTTCGTAACCATTTATGTCCCTGTGGTTTCAATTTCATAACAATTTCAATCCATTATTCTGTTAAGTACAGGGACTGAAATGGTTACGAGGTGGACTGAAATAGTTACGAAAGTGAAACCACAGGGACTGAAATCGCAATTTTTAAACTAATTGACTGAAATAGATATTTTTGACAAACCACAGGGACGAAACCAGTAATTAACTCTTGTGATAAATTTGTTATGAATATTACCTTTTAAACAAATTAATCCAAGAAGTTTTAAACATTTAAATTTAAATAGAGTATATATGAAATCAATTTAACCCGTTCTATTTTGAAGGAAAAAAAAAGAACATTTTGCACAATTTTGTTCATCCAAATAATCAAATTATTTTATAGAAATCCTCTTATTATTCAACCAAATCATCAACCCACGATTGGAACTTATGCTATATCAACTTTATACGAGTTGATATATTGATGGTTTGTCAAACATGGTACAAAAGTAATATAGTAATAAGTCAAATATACAAAGTATTGTAATAAAAATGTGTAGGTCCGGATATAATAAAAGATAATAAAATGTGTGTGCATATTATATTTGAGATAATATGCATGAGTTTTATATTTATCATATTTCTTTTTGAAATTAATTATATAAAAATTAATAAAAAAAACTAAACATTGTCCCTATTACAGTATTTTTCCTCATAAGTGATGTTTGTTATTTGTATGTATATTAATTTTAGAAAGGAAAAATTACAAGTTTTGTCCTTTATCTTTATATCACTTTTCAGGCGGTGTCCTTTTTAACGAATGTTGACAGTCGGTGTCCTTTACTAGGTATTTTGTTGCAAGTTTAGTCCTTTACACCCAACCCAGTTAAAAACCCTGTTAATTGTTGACAGGCGGTGTCCTTTACTAGGTATTTTGTTGCAAGTTTAGTCATTTACCTAGGTATTTTGTTGCAAGTTTAGTCCTTTACACCCAACAATTAACAAAGTTTTTTAACTGGGTTGGGTGTAAAGGACTAAACTTGCAACAAAATACCTAGTAAAGGACACCGCCTGTCAACATTCGTTAAAAAGGACACCACCTGAAAAGTGGTGTAAAGATAAAGGACAAAACTTGTAATTTTTCCTTTTAGAAAAAAATAATATTTTAAATATTTCTGTATAGCATATTTTAAATATTATTATCACTGTAACACTCTTGAAATATGTAAAATTCATTATGATATAAACATAAAACAGTTAATACTTCATATAATAAAATATATGAATAGTATTATCATCTACATATTCCAAAATGTTTTCACATAATGAAAGTACAAGAATGAACCATGGACAAGGGTTTATGGTAGATAAAACTAAAAACTTTAGGTATATGTTTTGGGTAAACATATATATTGTTCAGTTAATCGGGTTAGATATCACCTAATTTCACACTTTCCCATACATGCTAAATTTTTTATGTTAATTCAATCTAGTTTCAGGTTTGTCAATTGGATTTCGGATTCGATCGTCATCCCAAACTGCTTAGAGCACATTTTTTAAAAATTATATAAATATGCTCCTTACAAACCCTTTACCAATGAAGATCATACTAACACCAGTTGCTATTGATCATTATAGTTATTACCTACAATAGTTTCTGTAACACCCCGAAAATATAGATTTAATATTATAAACTAAATGTCGGTTATTGTCAAGATAGAATAACTAGGAATAAATAACCTAGTTAACAATAAGTCTTGCAATAACAAGAAAAACATGGTTAGAAGCACCCTCTATAAACCTGGGTAAAGTGAGGGACTAAATGAGGTTAAAATGAAAAATGGTTTTATTTAATTAAAACAAAAACCAAAACACACACCTTTGTGTGTGTTCTGGTCGCAGGAATCACAGGAGCGAACAAGGCTCCTTAAACTAAACCCTAACTTGTAAAAATTAATTAAATTAAGAAGGCAATTCGAATCTAAATCGAAATCCAATCACAAATTGGTGATCACCTCAGTGAAGGGATCACAAGGTATGTTAAATTTCACTATTTGGTTCTATCTTGAATTCTTGGTGAACATATGAAATCGAAAATTTAGCTTGCATGATTGATGCTTGGATAAAATTAGGATGAAATCATGTCTAGGAACAAACCCTAGTCAATGGTTTGTTGAATTAGTGTTCATAGACATGAAAATCATAGCCATCCATTTATGTGTTAAATGGGTTTTGTAGAATAATGAAGAACACTAGAGTTAGGATCATAAAGTGGGTGTTATTTGAATTCCATGAAGTGAATCTAGATGTTATTATGTATGCTAGATATAATGGACTTGAAAATGATGTTTAATCTTGGCAAAAAAATAACTAGTTATGAACTTGTTTTAAGTGGTGAAAATTATGCCCATAAGGTGTTTGTTAAAATGCCTAAAACGACACAAATTTGTTGAAATTTAGAATAACATGCATAATTGAATAATATGTCTAATTATGTTAAATATGAAGCGATAAGATTTCTAAACACATTGCTGGTTGAACTCTATAGGCAAGGGAATCGAATCTTCAAGCGGACAAGCCGGAGCAGACGCGCGCTTGAAGGAAAAGCTTTGAAGGTACGTAACTTTTAGTTTCGTTACATTATGCAAAAACATTGGTCTTAGAAATGTTAATGGAATTGTAGTACAATATATGAGTTTGGAATGTCAATGAAGTGATGTAACTCATTGACAACCAAACGGGTCAAAATAGTTAATTACATATGTTGATGATGATATAGTAAAAATAGTCGAGTTTGGAATGTCAATGAAGTGATGTAACTCACTCGACAACCAAACGGGTCAAAATAGTTAATTAGATATGTTGATGATGATATAATAAAAATAGTCATGTTTGGAATGTCAATGAAGTGATGTAACTCACTCGACAACCAAACGGGTCAAAATAGTTAATTAGATATGTTGATGATGATATAGTAAAAATAGTCTTGTTTGGAATGTCAATGAAGTGATGTAACTCACTCGAAAACCAAGCGGGTCAAAATAGTAAATTTGATATGTTGACGATGATATAGTAAAAATAGTCGTGTTTGGAATGTCAATGAAGTGATGTAACTCACTCGATGATCAAACGGGTCAAAATAGAATAAGTTAACAAATTGGTGGTTTTAGGTGACTTGAACGTCACTATATAAACAGTGTATTGATGCGTAAGCCAAGTTTCAGATACGCTAAAATTTGATTTAGTGAACCCTCTGGAATTTGGGTCAAAATATAGAAACATGAATTCGTTGGTTTTTTCTTAATGTGTATGCTTGAATTGTAGATAACAAGCATAACGCTAATGCGCGCACAAACCATGTGATGGGAGCGGTACGCTAATGTTTGATAAGCCCGGGAATGGGTAGAAATGTTTCGTCGTGACCCGCAAAGAAAGTAGTCAAGTCTCTCGCGGCCCGCGAGAGACACCGACGCTGGCAATTTTTTTTATTTTGTTTGTTCGACCCATATAACTTGTCTAAACTTGTTATTTAACTATCAAAACTAATTTTTACATTGGTTTTTAACTTAGGTGATCGTAGTGTGCTCCCGGATGAAGATCAAGCGATGAAATGAACCGAACACATGTCGAAAGAAGCTTCCGCGTTAATTTTACCTTGTTTTGTTTTAAGTGAACTTTGAGAAATACTTAGCTCTATATTTTGAATGGTTTTAAGCATGTATGAATGTTGAAAATACAAAGTTTTTGTAAAGTCGCATTTTCAATATAAAATGCGTATTTTATGGTTATAATCATGTTTATTTGAGACAGGTCTTACAAGTTGGTAATCAGAGCTCAAGGTTGTTGACAAAGTGTGTTCGGTTTGAAGCTTGTTCAAACATCCGGTAAGAATTATTTAGAGTAAACTTCCATTTTGGTCCCTATGGTTTGGGCAGTTTTGCCACTTTAGTCCAAATCTCAAACTTTTTACATCTGGGTCCCTGTGGTTTCAATTTTATTGCTATTTTGGTCCAAAAATGAAATCAGGTTTTGTTTGCCTTATGAAACTATGCTATTTTGTCCTTTTTTCTCAGGGGCAAAATGATCATTTCATTTTTATAAATAAATACCAGCCAACACCTCCTCTTTTCCTCTGCATTCTTCAGACTTGAAGAAACCCTAAGCTACGTCACCTCCACAGCCGCACCCCATCTCTCTCGATCTCTCCGGTAACATCTCTTGTCGACAACGAACACCCACAGCCATCCCTCAATATCCTATTCTACTTTTCATCTCAAATACACCACACCACCCCCATTCCGCCTCGATTTAATGGCCGGCCACGATTGTGGGGGCGACGAGAGAAAGAGAGAGAGAGAGATCGGAGAAGCAGAGAAGATGACGGAGACACCGATTTCCCGACCACCATTGCTCCCGACTAATTTTCTCCGGTAAACCTCACAACACTCTCTTTTCTTTTGAATTTTTTTTAAGATCTGAGTGTAACGGCAGTTAATGTGTGTGTTTTTCCGATGATGATGATGTTGAAGTTGAGATGATGATGATGAAGGTGGTGGCCGGCGACGATGCCAAAACGTAAAACAGGAGTTTTGATTTCTGCGTTTGATTTTGAAAATGAAATGATTCTCGATTTGGGTGTGTATATGATAATTTTGAAGATGATTTAACACAGGTTTGATCAAATCTTTGAAACAGACTGATTTTGATTCTTGATCGAAAAACAGGGATGGAGTTTTTTGGTTTTGGTTCGATGATACTTCACAGGATTCAAGATTGATTAAACAAGGGATCAGATTGTTGATTGTATGTATGTTTGTGATTACAGGGGAAAAAGATTGTAGCAAGATTGATTGTAACAACCCGCGTTTGGAAAGTCAAAGTACAAGTCAAAGTCAAAGTCAAAGGAAGAAAAGATTGTTAATTGTGATCTGTCACTCCTTGCTTAACTATTGATTGTACGTTAATGACTTGTAATCGAACCTTTTTTTATTTAATCGCTTTAGTTGTATTATGTAGATTACTTATTAATGATCGAGGTTTAATCGCATGTTTAATCGCTAATCGCATCGCAACCCGAATTATGTGTTCTGGATATTGTTTTACGTGTGTGTGCTATTATGTGTTACCTGTGCATGTTATGTTTATGTTGAGGTGTTTAATCGCAATCGCAATTCTATCGCATCGCAATCTAATCGCAAACGCTAAACGCAAGTCATTTATAATGATTGTATGTTAGATATAGTAGTTAAGTTATTTGTGTAACTAATGAGTAATATTATCACATCGCTCACTCGAATCGCATCACAACGCTCAACACGCGAATCGAAACGACAAAATTCAACACACCGGACACCTGGATCGAATGGCCAACCGATCGAGTGGCCATCCGATCAGATTGCTATCCGATCGGTGGCCAATCCGACACTTGTGCGCTTTCCTCTTTTGGAAACCCTATAAATACCCTCCTGTCACATCACTTGTGATGTGACAGCTCTCCCATTCGACCAGCACTCAAGTCCTCTTTTCTCTCGATTTCCCGCGATTCTTGTAAGTTTTCAACTCAAATCTTGTACTTCTATGATCTACACGCACTTCTTCATCTTTTTCACCTTTGAATCTTAACTTTTAACCATGAAATCAATGGATTTGAGGTGTTCTAGGGTGATGTCATCATGGAGTTCTTATGAACTTCAAGGTTTGGCTTCATTCCACCAAGAACAACTTAGATCTGAAAGATTTCCACATGATTTCACAATGATTTTGCATATATCTAAACATTTTCAAAGTGGAAAGGATTGAAAGATGGTTTTCCAACTTTCTTTAAACTATTTTACACTCAATGCACTCAAAACCGATAAAATCAGAGCTCGTCTGTTCGTCTACTCATTCTTAGTCAAGTATTGGTTCAAGATCTGATTTCTATCTAAGAGACAACTGATTCAGGATTGAATATAAACACCGTCACGAACAGATAACTGATCGGATTTGGGTGATTCCTGTTCGATCGGTTAACCTAGGTCTGATGGAGGTTCTGTTGTTTAGTACGTTACCAAACCGTCTCGAACAAACCGCAAACTTTTAAAATATAATCAAGTTTAAACGATCAGATTCGTTGGGACGGATTGTCGTCCGATCGGATTGCCATCCGATCGAACCGCAATCCGATCGGATTGCACTTGAGGTTCAACACTTAAACAATTTTCAACATATTCAATGCATAGGTTAGTTCTAACGGATTGCCATCCGATTGGATTGTTATCCGAACGAGTGACCGTCCTGCTGTGAACTTGTTCTCAACTGAGAAGCCTTGCCAATCGGATCGCAATCCGATCGAACGACCGTTCGATCGATCGACCTGAAGGGTAGAGATACTTCTCTATTTTCAAAATGCTACAACGAAAACTTCAAAGCCATCATACACAAACACATCCTTACCAAACGAATGTCAATCCTACTGAATGGCCATCCGATCGGATTGCCGTTCGACACTTGGTCACTTTTCACCATTTTACGCACCGCCCTTCGCTTATGCTATCGTTAACTATTCAGGCTAATAACCCTAGCGCTCCATTCAATCCATTTCCATCGCTGTGAGTATACTCGATCCCTTTTTGCTTTACGCACTTTTGGGTGTTACATACGTTACTTATACTAAATCACAATCAATCACACAACGCAAACACTATATATACGCTGACCATTATTGCATGTTACTTGTTACTTGATGAATGCTTGTATGTTATGTTAACACAGTAATTGTTGCCTGACGCCTTAACAACGATAGTACTATTTGTTTGGACTCAGCACCTGTCGTGGACAGGGGTTGTTAAGGTTACCTCTCACATGTCACGGTGGTGATATGTGTTGTGCATTCTACAACTCGCAGTCTAGTCTGTGCATATTTCATTGTCGATAACCTACCAGCTTCGCTCTATACATGTTACATGCTGGTTATGCGTAAATGGTTTTGAACTCTACTATTACTATTAAACTTGTATGCTCACCTTTACACTATGTGTATTGACCTCTATTTTAACGTATGTGACATGTGCTTAGGATGTTGTGCTTTGCTTGCTATTTGATGGAACCGAGTAGGAGAGTCTAGAAACAAAGACAATTTATTTAATTAAATCTGAGTTGTCAGAACATTTTTGTTTTGAGGATATCTATGTCTGTAATAATTTGATTGCTTGGTAGGTTATCGTATGGGACATAATATTAACTATCTGGTAATCTAGTTGTTATGGAATTTCTCTTGACAATCTGTTTCGCTCAGTGCCATGCCCCGATGATTCCGCCATCGGTTGGGGTGTGACAGATTGGTATCAGAGCCATAACTATAGGGAATTAGGCGAGACTTGGCCTAGTCCGGGATGATGTCTTAGAAACGACCTAGTCTATAGTCTAAGTACCAATAGACCAACTTGTGCATGCCCGGTATGGGTTTCGTACGAGCTTACTCGCTATCTCTCGCTCGAACTCGCTGTACACTACACACTTGCGCGAACACCGCATACTACAGTTCTGCGCAAGATCAGCCTTTCCTAAGGCTGATTACGCATATAAACGGACGATTTGGTTAAGATTAGGTGTGAAAACCGCTAACTCTCGACCAGATTACTCGTTCGAATTTCTATTTTTACTATAAACAAGAGAATTTGCGTTGAACTAGGAGTGAAATCCATACTTTGACGCAAATCTCCTTATCTATCTCATGATTTCACCATGCAAGCAGGGATGTAGTCGCTAAGTTAGGGGTGAAACCCGAACCTTGATGACTCGTTCTGCTCCATACTTTCGGTTTTACAAAACTCTCACCAAAGTCTCGACGGACTCCAACGACTTGGGTCACGCTGTAACTGGAAGGATGCGTGCCGATCGCTTAAATCGAAGCGAGACCACAGTCCGGAAGGCCACACCGTGCACTTAAGGTCCTTGTGAATAGTCGAATCACTTTGGGTAGTCGATGTCTACACACACCCGAGACAATCTCTTCTCGATTTTATGTGTTTCGATTCTGGAAATTGCCGCCGCTGACTCTGTGATTTATCGATTTTATGTGAACTTATGTGTTTTATATGATTATTTGTTTGCGTTTTGAGTTAAACAGTACGGTGGTACTGATGATTTCGATTTCGCGTTTCTCGCTCCGTTCAAATCACGCACAACACACACCACGCAAACAAATCGCTGGTCTCTATTCGCAATCGCAGCTCGCTAATCGCAATCGCTATATTTAATCGCTATACGTGCTGTGAAGGATTGGTGAATACGTGCAAAATATGTGTTTAGGTTAGTTTATGTGCTATGTGCTACTGTGCTTACGTGGAATACGTGCTTATGTGATTCTGTGGCTATGTGCCTACGTGATTTTGTGAATGACTGTGTTCCTGAGCTTTACATAGAGTAGCGCGAGAGGATACTATAGACTATGTTAGATTTTATCGAAGTTTTGTTTGAGTCCTATGGCGATGTCTGTTGCAGACAATGTCGTTGTTTGGATCATTCCACTCCCGAGCCGCTCGCCGAAACCATGATGACAAACGTATCGCCGCTCTCGTCTACAAGCAAATGGCAAAAGTCATCCCGCAGATCATCAGTGAGGTGAATGAGAATGCAAGCAAGTCCTCGGAGGAGTCCAGGACTGATACTCCTAAGGCCGCTTTTAGCTTCAAGCAGTTCAAAGCCTGCGGACCAAAGGAATTCACCAGAGAAGATGGTCCTACGGCCATGTTTCAATGGTTTGATTCTATCGAAGTCACCCTGCGCCAGAGTGGCTGTCCAGAAAACCTGTGCACCGTCAATGCTACCGGCATCTTCCAATCTCACGCTCTTGATTGGTGGATGGCCGAGAGGAACAAACGAGGGAACGATGCAGCTTTCGGGTTGTCTTGGGAAGATTTGAAGAACATAATGATGCAAGAGTTATGTCCTCCCCATGAACTCCAAAAGCTTGAGAATGAATTCTGGCACATAAAGCAGGATGGCGGAGATAACGCTGGTTTAACTGCTCGCTTCAAGCAGTTGAGTATTATTTGCCCTGGCCAGGTTACTACCCTAGGTATTACAATCAAGAAGTATATCCGTGCTCTTCCGGATTGCGTTGCAGACTTTGTTCAGGCTGCAAAGAAGACAACAATCGAGGAAACCTACCTGCTCGGCGCTGAGATCAACGATAAGCGAGTCAGGGCTGGTTATTTTGACAGAGCTGCCAAGAATCTGCATCAAGTCACCGCTGCTTCAACCGCTAAAACCACCGCCGCTCCGCAATCTTCGAAGCCCTCACATCGTAAGAGGAAGAACAACAACAATTCCAGCAACAAGAACTGTCCAGTTACTGCTGCCCCGCTCCAAACAGTACCTGCTCAACCGCAACCTCAACACCGCCAAGTAGCAGCACCTGTGGTCAATGCACCGCCTGCCAAGCATGCATACACTGGACCACACCCGCTTTGCCCTACTTGTACTTATCATCATCCAGTGGGTCTCGCATGCCGGTTTTGTGTTCATTGCAATATGTACGGCCACTTCACCGCAACTACCGTACAGGTCCACGTCAAACCCCAGCTCCAGCTCAAGGTCAAACTCCTGCTCAACAAGCTCTACTTCCTGCTCCTCAAGGCCATCAAGCAGCTCCTGCACCCGCGGCTCATGCTAGAGCTTTGTTTGCATGTGGTGATCCCAACCACTTCGCAAACATGTGCCCCAATCGAGTGGTGAAGCAAGAGCCACAATAGCAGCAGCCCCAGCAGCAGTGTCAACAACTGCAGCAACAGCCAGCAGCCCGTGGACGTGCCTTCAACATTAACGCTAGCCAGGCTCAAACAGACAACAATGTAGTCAATGGTACGTTCCTTGTGAATGGTATATATGCTTAGTGTTTGTTTGATAATGGAGCAGATAACTGTTTTATATCGTTTTAATTCTAAAAGATCCTTAATCGTATGCGCGCCCATCTCTCCTCGACGTTCGATGTTGAAGTTGCCACCGGAAGAACCGTCTCCGTCAATTCTGTTCTACGTGATTGTACGCTTGAACTCAACAATCACGTCTTCCCTATCGATCTTATTCCGACGCAGCTCGGTAGTTTTGGCATCATAGCAGGCATGGATTTTCTTCGTGAAAATCGTGTTGAAGTCGTTTGCTTCAAAAAGATGATTCGTTTATCGCTCGCTAATGGTGATCAACTTTGTGTGTATGGCGAAACTCCTTCGAAAGGCCTCAAGCTCATGTCATGTGTCCAAGCGAGCAAGTATCTCCGTAAGGAATACAGAGCTTTCTTGGCCAACATCGTAGTAGCGGAGAAGGAAAATAAAGGAAATACAGGAGTGCAAGACGTTCTCGTTGTTTGTGAATTCCCTAACGTTTTTCCCGACGATTTACCTGGTTTACCTCCCACTCGTGATATCGACTTCCAAATCGACCTCGTTCCTGGAGGAAACCCTGTTGCTAAAGCGCCTTATCGTCTCGCTCCCTCTGAAATGCACGAACTCTCGAGTCAGCTCCAGGAACTACTTGATAAAGGCTTCATTCACCCTAGCACCTCTCCTTGGGGCGCGCCTGTCCTTTTCATCAAAAAGAAGGATGGATCGTTCCGGATGTGCATCGACTATAGGGAGTTGAATGAGTTGACTATCAAGAATCGCTATCCCTTTCCTCGAATCGATCTACGCTCAGGCTATCTCCAGTTGCGCATTCAAGAGGAAGATATACCCAAAACCGCATTTCAAACCCGCTATGGTCACTACGAGTTTGTTGTCATGCCTTTTGGTTTAACTAACGCTCCTGCAGTTTTCATGGACCTAATGAATCGAGTGTGCAAACCCTTTCTTGACCGCTTCATCATCATGTTCATCGATGATATCCTGATCTATTCCAAGTCAAAACCCGAACACTTGCAGCATCTACGTTTGGTTCTTGAGTTACTCCAGGGGAACCGCCTCTATGCCAAGTTCTCCAAGTGTGAATTTTGGCTGGAGGAGGTCCAATTCCTGGGTCACATTGTCAATAGTCAAGGTATTTACGTCGATCCTGCAAAGATCGAAGCTGTTTAGAGTTGGGTTACACCCAAGAACCCGTCTGAAGTCCGTTCTTTTCTCGGACTGGCAGGCTATTATCGCCGATTTATCGAAGGTTTCTCTAAGATCGCTGTGCCGCTCACCTCGCTTACGCATAAGGATAAACCTTTTGTTTGGGGAACTAAATAAGAGGAAGCCTTTCAAACTCTGAAAGCTATGCTTTGCAATGCTCCCGTGCTTTCACTGCTCGATGGAAACGACGATTTTGTAGTCTACTGCGATGCCTCGAACCTTGGTCTTGGTTGTGTTCTCATGCAACAAGATAAGGTTATCGCGTACGCTTCTCGACAGCTCAAGATCCACGAGAAGAACTACACCACACACGACCTCGAGCTTGGCGCAGTTGTTTTTGCGTTAAAGATTTGGCGACACTACCTTTACGGTACCAAGTGTACGATCTTCACTGAACATAGGAGCCTGCAACACATCTTTGACCAAAGGGAACTGAATATGCGTCAACGCCGGTGGTTAGAACTCCTCAACGATTACGACTGTGAGATTCGTTACCATCCGGGCAAAGCAAACGTCGTTGCCGATGCTCTCAGTCGACGAAGCTATTTGCATAGCGTTCGTAATGTTCAAGCCCAGCATAATCTCGAAGCCCTTATACGTGACGCTCAGCATGCTTGTTTTACCGAACATACTTTGAAGAAGGAAAGGATTCTAAACGATGGCGCCCAACTCGAGAATAAATCGAATGGTATCTTTCATTATTTGGACCGAATTTGGATTCCCAAGTGTACGAATTTGCGATAACTTCTAATGGACGAAGCCCACAAATCTCGGTATTCTATTCATCCCGGTGCTGACAAGATGTACCAGGACATGCGCTACAAGTACTGGTGGCCGGGCATGAAGAAGGATATCACTATCTATGTTTCGAAGTGCCTGACTTGTTCCAAGGTCAAGGCCGAACAACAAAGACCCTCTGGCTTACTCGTAAAACCCGAGATACCGATGTGGAAATGGGAGAGTATAACTATGGACTTTGTAATGAAACTTCCGCGCACGACATCAGGCCACGACAGCATCTGGGTTGTCGTTGACCGTTTGACTAAATCAGCTCACTTCTTGCCGATACGAGAAGACTTTAAGGTAGAAAAATTAGCCCGAATCTACACCAATGCGATCATTTTTCGACACGGGATACCTCGTGACATCATCTCTGACCACGATGGTCGGTTTACCTCACGTCTTTGGGAAACGTTTCAATCTGCTCTCGGTACTACTCTTAATCTAAGTACCGCTTTCTGTGACAACTGTGCTCTGTAATCAATGAACAATGTAAAATAATCTTAATTATTAATAAAACAATGTGTTTTGGTGGTATTATATGTGTGTTTGTGTTTGGTGATTTTACGATTTGATTCGATTCCAATTTCAAGCTTTAAATCGCTTTCTGGAAGGTTATACGCAAACTGGTGCGTAAACGCAGTTAGTATAACCCGACAAACACTCCGGAATAGTGACATAGGCTTAACATATCTTAAATAACCTTTAAATAACTTAGAAATAAGTTTTGGATGGTTTGGTGTGTTGAAAACAAGTCTATTCAATCGCAGGGACTATTTATGTCAAACTGTGAAACTATGCCGATTTGTAAGGCAACGTACAGTCCGGAACTTGATCATAAGCTAAACATACCATAAATAACCTAATCATAGCTTAGAAATAAGCTTTGAGGGGTTCGGTGTGCGAAAACATGCTTATTTAATTTTACAAGGACTAAAAGTGTCAAAAAACAACGTAAGTTTGCATTTTCGCGCATATCTTACGTTCTGTATACATCCGGACACCCAAAATTTTTGTACACACTAAAATATTTTTATTTTAGTGATCGGCATGCAAAAATTCCATTCGTCACTTAATTTGGATCGTTTTCGCGTCCGTTTGAGTTTCGTCGTAATTTGACGAATAACGTGACCGTACGGCCAAACGAGCTGACATCCAGGACTTTTCCGAGCATATTTTGAGTCCTCTATACTTTGACCACCTTGTAGAGCCTTGAAAATTGCTTAACGGGTGTTAAAAGTGCCAAAACTGAGCTCAAACAAGTGCAGGGACTAAAGCTATTAGAATGGAAACTGTTGCTGATCTGCAGATAGGACGCGGGCCGCGTAAGCCTGTCCCTCAGCTTACGCGGGGCGTCTAAAAGTGCCCAGTTCCAGATTTTTGATTTTCAGCAACTGTTTGATAGATTAGGGGCTGTTAATGTAAATTCTTTGTGTGTTAACCAAGTTAACACCTCTCCAAGGCTTCTAATCTGCATCAAATACTTGTATGGCCATGATTTTTGCTTGGAAGTTACACAAACACATGTCTTGATCTTGTGAGTTTGCTACAAGTGTAAATAGCCATGCCATCTTCTCATTTCATTCACCCTTGATCTGAATTACACTCTAAGTTGGAGCCTTTGCTTCATACCTGAGTGATTTAGATCAAGTTCTCCCTAGTAAGGACCCTTTGTAAACTTCCTTCGTTCTTTTATCGCTTTCCTAGCGAGAATGTCAAACAGTGTTTGACTTTCTGCTTTGACCACGATTTGGTCAACACGAAGTTCGTTTGAACTTCGCAACGTGAGCGTAATCACGATGGTCATAGTCCTTAGTGACTATACCTACTGATTACCACGTTGACTAGGCGTAGTGACGAGTCGTAGTTTCAGTCAAAATGCACATTTAAGTGTATTTTGCAACCAAACTACTCGTGGTATCAAAAGACTTTGTTTTGATATCAAAACCTGTTTTCTAACTTAGTTAAGCATGTTTTAACATGCTTAGCTCGTCACTTTTAGTTTAGTGCTTGTTTATAGTCGTAAAGTCAAGCGGTCTAAACCACCGCTTAGACTTTCGAACTCGACCCGTTTGGTCAATCATTAGGATTCGACCAAGCATGATTAGTGACCATAGTTGCATAGGGAATAACCTTCCGAGGTTATACCTTATGGTCACATAGTTTAAGTAGTTGTATGATAGGTAGTTTATATGCCTTAGGTAAATGACCAAAATGCCCTTTTCATGCATAATTGAATTTTAAGCATATGTAACCCAAACATTTGTCACATAACTGATTATGCAACATAATTAAACATGTTTAGGCATATAATACTTGTCATAGGACTAGTTAGACGTCTCGAACGCGTTTTTACGCGAACGACGCGTTAAAGTAGCGTAAACTACCTTAATGGGTTGTAACGGGTCGAAAGCACTTAGGTTAGGTTCCGATTTAGAATGTAGGCTTTGCTAAACAATATCACATGAGTTCCAATACTCATTTGGTTTACAAGACCTCATTCTGTCCGATATTCCGATTTAGGTGTCGATTTATTTACTAGTGATTCGATTATTAGGTGCTGCTTGAGTTTCCTTGGTTTGATTGAGCTTATTGAGTTCTTAGATTGAGGATACTTTGCACTTCGATGTGAGTACATAGTTTCCCCTATTTTACTGTTTTCAATTGTTTTGGGGTGATTCATATGTATTAAACGATTTCGAGGTTTAAACGATGGTTTCAAAAACGATTTAAATGGTTTATATTAAACTAATAACGATTTCGATAAAGTGAACAAACTTGTTGGTTGTAATTACATAACGAATAACATTCATTAATTTTGGCCGAACCGACCAGTATTAGGTTATGGTACCATAGGATCTGACAAATCCCGTTATCAGACTGCACCCATGGTTATGTGTGGGTTAAGTGGGTAACGACTGAATCTGTGATTGTTAATTTACCCTTTGGTGGTTTATTAATGCGAGAAATGATAGGCGAGTTGCGAATGTTTGGATGTTATTAGCGAGACGACCAAAAGTAGTGTCACAATTAAAACGAATACGATTTTTGGGACGAGTTAAACGATTTGAGACGACTTAAACGAGATAAACGATTTGGATAAATGATTGGTTTTGGGTAGTGATTAGATAATGGGACGGGTGTAGCATGATAAAAGCATGGTAGATACGCCGCTGGTACATCTTATATATAAGTGCTTTGATCATATTACATTTCGTGTCATTATTTAGTTCACTTGGGAAACGATTATGAAACGATGTCACAAAACGAGGTTTTCGAAATGATATAAACCATACGAGTCTTATTAACGAGTTTTTACGAGATATTTTACGAATTGGTTTACTAAAACAAATGTTTTTTGGGTTAAGAATCATGGCTACGAGATTTTATTAATTATAACCAATTTGATTTGAGTTGTTTAATTATGATTGCAATACTATATACTTTTCAAAAACGAGGTTTTAATGAAGTATTGCAACATATAAATGAGCCATGAATCCGACACTCTTATAAAACCTATGTGCTCGCCAGCATTTCTTTGCTGACTTTGTTTTTACATATGTTTCAGGTGGTGTTGCATGATGTTGGTTGCTAGGATTCATGTTCATATAGGATCTGGACAGGGCCTTAGTGACTTAATAACGATGATAGACGATGTTTAATTTGTTTGTTTGGTTTGGTTTAAGACAATGTAATTTACTTAATGAATCGATAAAACGAAACTTTTAATTACCATGGTTGTGAAACGATGATTCTGTTACAACACTCCCCGACGTTTCCGCCGCGGTTTCGTTGTTTTAACGCGGTCGGGGTGTGACACTTTCCATCCCCAAACCGACGGTCAGACTGAAAGAATGATTCGCACCCTTGAAGACATGCTTCGCTCGTGTGTCATAGATTTCGGTGGTAATTGGGACGCGCACTTACCTTTGGTCAAATTCTCGTACAATAACAGTTATCATTCTAGCATACAAATGGCACCATTTGAGGCATTATACAGAAGGAAATGTCGATCGCCTATTGTATGGCACGAGATTAGAGACGCGCAAATTACCGGTCCTGAGCTGTTGCAAGAAACGACTGAAAAAATCCTCCAAATTCGAGACAATCTATTGAAAGCTCAGAGCCGACAGAAAAGTTACGCCGATAGACGCCGTAAGCCCCTTGAATTTGACGTTGGCGATCACGTACTCCTAAAGGTTGCACCTTGGAAGGGGGTGATCAGATTCGGCAAGAAAGGAAAGCTCGTGCCTCGATATGTTGGACCCTTTAAAATTCTGGAAAGGATTGGAAAAGTGGCCTACAGACTCGAACTACCGGAGGAACTTAGTAATGTCCACCCGACTTTCCACGTTTCAAACCTCAGGAAGTGCTTAGCCGACCAGGAATTACATGTCCCTCTCGAAGATTTACAAGTGGACGAAACATTACACTTCGTGGAAAATCCAGTCGAGATCATGGGACGAGAAACCAAGGTACTCAGACGCTCACGCATTCCCATTGTGAAGGTTCGCTGGGAAGGCAAACGCGGCGCTAAGTTCACCTGGGAACTCGAAAGTGACATGAAGGCGAAGTACCCGCAACTGTTTGTTACGCCTACTTCTTAAATTTCGGGACGAAATTTCCTAAAGTAGGGGAGGTTGTAACAACCCGCGTTTGGAAAGTCAAAGTACAAGTCAAAGTCAAAGGAAGAAAAGATTGCGAATTGCGATCTGTCACTCCTTGCTTAACTATTGATTGTACGTTAATGACATGTAATAGAACCTTTTTTTTATTTAATCTCTTTAGTTGTATTATGTAGAGTACCTATTAATGATCAAGGTTTAATCGCATGTTTAATCGCTAATCGCATCGCAACCCGAATTATGTGTTCTGGATATTGTTTTACGTGTGTGTGCTATTATGTGTTACCTGTGCATGTTATGTTTTTGTTGAGGTGTTTAATCACAATCGCAATCGCAATCGCAATTCTATCGCATCGCAATTTAATCGCAAACGCTAAACGCAAGTCATTTATAATGATTATATGTTAGATATAGTAGTTAAGTTATTTGTATAACTAATGAGTAATACTATCACATCGCTCACTCAAATCGCATCGCAATGCTCAACATGTGAATCGAAACGACAAAACTCAACACGCCGGACACCTGGATCGAATGGCCAACCGATAGCGTGGCCATCCGATCGGTGGCCAATCCGACACTTGTGCCCTTTCCTCTTTTGGAAACCCTATAAATACCCTCCTGTCACATGACAGCTCTCCCATTCGACCAGCCGCACTCAAGTCCTCTTTTCTCTCGATTTCTCGCGATTCTTGTAAGTTTTCAACTCAAATCTTGTACTTCTATGATCTACACGCACTCCTTCATCTTTTTCACCTTTGAATCTTAACTTTTAACCGTGAAATCAACGGATTTTAGGTGTTCTTGGGTGATGTCATCATGGAGTTCTTATGAACTTCAGGGTTTGGCTTCATTCCACCAAGAACAAGTTAGATCTGAAAGATTTCCAAATCATTTCACAATGATTTTGCATAGATCTAAACATTTTCAAAGTGGAAAGGATTGAAAGATGGTTTTCCAACTTTCTTTCAACTCTTTTACACTCAATGCACTCAAAACCGATAGAATCGGAGCTCGTCTGATCTTCTTCTCATTCTTAGTCAAGTATTGGTTCAAGATCTGATTTCTACCTGAGAGACAACTGATTCAGGATTGAACATGAACATCGTCACGAACAGATAACTGATCGGATTTGGGTGATTCCTATTCGATTGGTTAACCTAGGTCTGATTGAGGTTCTGTTGTTTAGTACGTTACCAAACCGTCTTGAACAAACCGCAAACTTTCAAAATATAATGAAGTTCAAATGATCAGATTCGTTGGAACGGATTGTCGTCCGATCGGATTGCCATCAGATCAGATTGCCATCCGATCGAACCGCAATCCGATCGGATTGCACTTGAGGTTCAACACTTAAACAATTTTCCACATATTCAATGCATAGGTTAGTTCTAACGGATTGCCATCCGATCGAATTGTTATCCGAACGAGTGACCGTCCTGCTGTGAACTTGTTCTCAACTGAGAAGCCTCGCTAATTGGATCGCAATCCGATCGAATGACCGTTCGATCAATCGACCTGAAGGGTAGAGATACTTCTCTATTTTCAAAATGCTAGAATGAAAACTTCAAAGCCATCATACACAAACACATCCTTACCAAACGAATGTCAATCCGACCGAATGGCCATCCGATCAGATGACCATCCAAATGGATTGACATCCGATCGAGTGACCATCCGATCGGATTGCCGTTTGACACTTGGTCACTTTTCACCGTTTTATGCACCGCCCTTCGCTTATGCTATCGTTAACTGTTCAGGCTAATAACCCTAGCGCTCCCTTCAATCCATTTCCATCGCTGTGAGTATACTCGATCACTTTTTGCTTTACGAACTTTTGGGTGTTACATACGTTACTTATACTAAATCACAATCAATCACACAACGCAAACACTATTTATACGCTGACCGTTATTGCATGTTACTTGTTACTCGATGAATGCTTGTATGTTTTGTTAACACAGTGATTTTTGCCTGACGCCTTAGCAACGATTGTACTATTTGTTTGGACTCAGCACCTGTCATGGACAGGGGTTGTTAAGGTTACCTCTCACATGTCACGGTGGTGATATGTGTTGCACATTCTACAACTCGCAGTCTAGTTTGTGTATATTTCATTGTCGATAACCTACTAGCTTCGCTCTATACATGTTACATGCTGGTTATGCGTAAATGATATCGAACTCTACTATTACTATTAAACTTGTATGCTCACCTTTACACTATGTGTATTGACCTCTATTTTAACGTATGTGACAGGTGCTTAGGATGCTGTGCTTTGCTTGATATTTGATGGAACCGAGTAGGAGAGTCTAGAAACAAAGACAATTTATTTAATTAAATCTGAGTTGTCGGAACATGTTTTGTTTTGAGGATATCTATGTCTATAATAATTTGATTGCTTGGTAGGTTATGGTATGGGACATAATATTAACTATCTGGTAATCTAGTTGTTATGGAATTTCTCTTGACAATCTGTTTCGCTTAGTGCCATGCCCCGATGATTCCGCCATTGGTTGGGGTGTGACATTGATTGTGTGTTTGTGATTACAGGGGAAAAGGTATTTATTTATAAAAATGAAGTGACCATTTTTCCCCTGAGAAAAAGAACAAAATAACATGGTTTTATAAGACAAACAAGACCTAATTTCATTTTTGGACCAAAATGGCAATGAAACTGAAACCACAGGGACCCAGATGTAAAAGGTTTGAGTTTGGACTAAAGTGGCAAAACTGCCCAAACCTCAGGGACCAAAATGGCAGTTTACTCAATTATTTATATGTATGGATTGTAACAAAACATTAGGAAAAGAATATGAATTTAGTGCATGGGAAGAGTGTGTTAATACACTCAAAAACCGGAAAGTGCACTAAACGTGAATGGCTTAAGCAAGTTACAAACTTGGCTAAATCAAAGTGAAAGATACAAATGATAATGAAACGAAATGTTTGAAAATTGATATAAACATTTCAGATTCGAGATGTCTAGTGTTGGTAAAAGATGATTAGGTAATATAAAGCCTAACCATAGATTGATTATAAAATAAGTACTTGTGAAATAAGTATATTTGAATGTTTCGTATAACAATACGGGCAACATGGAATAACAAGATTATTAATAAATTGGAAATGTTTGAATGATATGATAACCGCATCCGAAGATGACGGGAGTTGAATGGTTTAAATGGCGAAAGGTTCGGAAGCATGACAGAGAACATGCTAGCAAAGAACCTAAATCAAGTGATGATTTGAGACAACGAAGTACATCAGGGCGAGTATCAATCAGGTACGCGTTCTAAATTACGATAAGACAAGTGGAATGCAACAATTCACGTGATGAATGATAGTTGCATATGGACATATATGATTGGTGAAATGAGTAAATTATGCTAATATATATACATATATATATATATAAATGGTGAGCATGTGAAACCGAGGTAAAAGTAATCTCGATGAATATTGCAATGGGAAGGAGCATGTGTTCACTCGAACCCGGGAATGAAATGAAAGATGGGTGTCATAATGGGAAGGAGTGCGCGTGCACTCGAACCCGGGAACTTAATGAAGTGAAAAAATGTTGTATTGGGAAGGAGTGTAATTACACCCGAACTCGGAATTTGTGATAGTAATAAATGGCGAGGACAAGGTTATAAGCTTGGCCAAACCAAATAAAACATGTAGAAACATCGTTTATATTGACAAACGATGCGGGTAAATTCCATACAACAACATGGAATATTAAAATGAAATGAATTGATTTCTGTTATAGTTACAACGGAGGGATGCCAACCGAAGTCGGCGACGATACGGTATCCCTCATGACTGAGGAGATACGCGAAAGGATTTATGGGAAAATCGAAAAGGCTACTGAAGCCATTTAATCCGGAATCATGTAAGGGCTACAAGTCACCATGATGACGACAAGGAAAGAAAAGACGAACGAGTTGAGAGAAAGCCCATCGGAGTGAGTATCGCGGGTACACGTTTTAAAATTTTCACCAAGATAACGTTAGGCAACAGTTAGACAATGGATTAAGGTCAAGAATGAGAAATTAAGACTTGGGCGGAAAATATGCTCAAGGAAAACTAAATGGATGACACGTATTATTCGCTACCATGAATAATAAAGTATCACTAAATGCGGATTTAAAAACTTGGTTATGGGTAACCATCCAAGTAACACGTTATTAATCAAATCCTTATGATGAAGAATTATGATCACATCGATGGGTGCGAGAGTAAAAAAGATTAGTAAAAAAAATTATTAATATTTTAAAAGTGTTGGAATGAAAATGGGTAAACCCCAAAAGTCGGATAACAATAGCATGGATTTTACCAAATAAGGCCTAAGAAATGAACCTTCGGGACATTAATAAAAGAGACGGACCTAAGGGTCACTAACAAAAGAAAGATGGGTGTTCGAATCAAATAAGTAAAATGTTTTAAAATAAAGGAAAACGCAAGCCGGGTAATGGAAGTGTGTTACATTAGAATAACGAGCCTGAGGGAAAGGATACGATTGAAAGTACACAAAAATATAAACCGAAAATTGAGAATGTCAAGGCATAGGGGCAAATTTGACTGTCATAAGTGATGAAATTCACACGAACAAGTCAAATAAGGTGAGTGAAAGAATAAAGGTAATGGATTTCGCTAATAAGACCAAATAAATCAAAACGAAGTCTTAATGCGTGACAGAATGGTTGCTATGATAGTGACTTCGGTAAAATACCGGATAGATAGGTAGGACTTCAGATATATGCGTAAACCAAGAGACGAGAACGCGGATTAAAAGTCAAAAGACTCGGATTAAGAGTTATGACTAAAAGACGATAAAATTTTGCAAAACCAAAATTTTGATAGTTATGTTCAACTATTACGATGTTGAGCGGGCCGAATAAAGTATAACGCTTGATAGTGCAAGTAAGTGCAAACCATTAATGGGAGCGCAAAGTATTAACAAACTTATATAATGGGTCATGAGAGAATATAAATAGGAAAACACAAACCAGGCAACGGGAGTGTTAAAAACATTAAGATAAAAGAACCCGGGTAATGGGTTGTAAAGAAACAAATGTGTGATCCGGATAACGGTAAGTGGAAAACAAACCGATACGAAAATGACGTAGAAGTCATGGAATCGGAATATTAGTCAGAAAGGAAAACAAACGCAGCCTTAGACTACGGTCCAGTCGATAGAATTAAAAAATGAAAATATACAAATTTTAGGCTTGAAAGGGGTGCCATGACACCAAAAAATGTATTTTAAGAGCGAAATGACACAAGTAAAGGATGATCTACGGGATCATTATAACCTTCGGGATCATAAACAATGTAAGGGATTAAAGGACTAAATGACCCCCGCGTCAGCAATAGAAAGAAATAAACTATAGGGTTCTCACCAAAAAGGGCGATGTCACAACCCCCGACCTCATCCCCGGGAGCGGGAGCCGCGAGCCTCAGAGCAGATGGTATCGGTGTTTATCAATTTAGCAGCGGAAATTTTCATCAGGACCGTAGTTAGGAAATATTTTATCAGAGTTAAACACCAAAATGTTTAAAATAGATAATTGGGATAATACCCAAGTTTTTCTGATAATATCTTTATAATAAACAAGTGGGACAAAACCCGATTTTTCATTTGTGATATGTTTATAGGGATAAACCCTAATTATTGAAACCAATTCTCCTTTTTAATTAGGTAACTTTTATAGCCACTTTTCTAAGCCTTCGGTGCTCCCCAGCTGGCTTTTATGGGCTTCACACTAAGTTACCTGAAACACGTGTTTAAAACATTTTATCAGCAAGAAATACTGGTGAGTGAATCCCAGTTTAATCAAAACAGGTTTTATCATTTTACAGTATTGAGAGTGATTACAATGTTTATATCTACACAATTACTCATTCAGTATTGTCAATCCTGAATGGTGGGTCATATTACACATTGGCTATCTCGTTGTCCAATGGTAACGTGTTTCACATTTTTTATACAAAACCCCAACATACCGGCAGTAATTGAAGAACTACAAAGACTCAATCATTGCTAATCACATTGTAAATTATTTAAGGTTTTGTAAAAATACTTTGTAAAAAGGTTCACAAAAAGGAGATTACTCACATTGCTTTTTTTTTGGTTTTTCCCTGTGACTTCCTGGTTATAATCTATTAATTAAACAATGCACACGCATTAGTATAATAACCCAAAATTTACATTAGTTATACTCTCCCCAAGACAGAACTCCAACGACTACGTCGGGCAGAGCCTCGACAGCCGTTACAGAGCACTAGATCAATCGGGTTGCGTATCTAATACGTAACCGGGGTTATAATACTCACAACGAGGCAAAGCTTCGCTATTTTAGTGGGTATAATACCCGATATAAATTCTAATATTGGAGAATTTTGAGAGAGAGATAGATTGATTTCTGAACTAATTGAAAGTGAATGCCGATCGATCCATTTATAGGGCTGCTCAGCGAGTCCCTCACGCCCCGCGACGGAGATCAAAGGGGCCGTCGCGCCCCGCCAGGGCCAAAAAGGCGGCGCGAGGTTGCCGAGTCATCCCGGTCGTTGACGCATGTCCTGCCACGTGGCAGCTTCGAGTTCTGCCACAATTCCCTTCGCTCGCGGCCCGCGATGGAGTGAGTGTAATCTGTCGCGCCCCGCGACAGACTTAAAAATATTGTTTTTATTTTATTTTTATTAAATTAAATGTATTTTGGGCCGTTTCTCGTATACGGGGTGTATTTAGGAGCGTTTAAGGGTGTCCAAATTATTTTAAGAGTGTCGAAAATATTTTAGGAGGGTTGTTATAGGCGAAAGCCTAAAGAAATAGCTTACGAGGCTAAGCAAGAGAACCTACGGGTCACTTGGGGTAAAACATGGGGACTGGTTACGATTCCCCGCATAACGTAATAACGGAAAATAATAAATTCTTGTCGTCAATTCGTGGATATGAGTAATTGACATAAGTTAAAGAGATAAACGTTAAACTAAAATTCAGTTTTAGTAAGAAACAACGTTTAAGAAATATGAATATGATGAGACAAATTAAAAAAATAGTTAATAATAAAGGATATAGGTTTTAACATCGATAGGTGTAAGACGATACGTTAGAAAGAAGATTTTTGATAATGAAAAATTTATAAAACTTAAACATGACGTGATGTGATGCGATCAATGTCACAAAAAGTGATATAAAATATAATCGTGTCATAGCGTGAGTTGCGGAATAGGAGATTATAAAAGCACGTAAGGCCGAGTATGGCAATGTGGTAGATCCGAATGACGGGGCATGAAGTGACGGTGACTAATCAGGCTAGCCGATAAGACCATCTAAAGTCGAAAAAGTGTTGTGATTTATACAAAACACTTGTCAATATAGGGTTAGTATGGAGTAAACATGTTGACGAACTCATACTATTGAGTGGTCAATTGACAATTGAGACAAATAGGCGACAAGATAAGAAATACAAGATACAAGTTACAGTCCGTGAGGACTTTACATGGAAGACGCACGCGTCAATGCGAATGATAATTTCTAACTAAAAGAAAGAACGCCTTAAAAACGAAACTAAGTTAGCTTGGTCCAAACCAAATGACTACTTAAGGAAGGTTTCAGGGACGAAACCTCTTTAAGGGGGGTAGACTTGTAACACCCCGAAAATATAGATTTAATATTATAAACTAAATGTCGGTTATGGTCAAGATAGAATAACTAGGAATAAATAACCTAGTTAATTATAAGTCTTGCAATAATAAGAAAAACATGGTTAGAAGCACCCATTGTAAACCTGGGTAAAGTTGAGGGACTAAAAGAGGTTAAAATGAAAAATGGTTTTATTTAATTAAAACTAAAACACCAAAACACACACCTTTGTGTGTTTGTTCTGGTCGCATGAATCACGGGAGCGAACAAGGCTCCTTCAACTAAACCCTAACTTGCAAAAATTGATCAAATTAAGAAGGCAATTCGAATCCAAATTGAAATCCAAGCTCAAATTGGTGATCACCTCAGTGAAGGGATCACAAGGTATGTTAAATTTCACTATTTGGTTCCATCTTGAATTCTTGGTGAACATATGAAATCGAAAATTTAGCTTGCATGATTGATGCTTGGATGAAATTAGGATGAAATCATGTCTAGGAGCAAACCCTAGTCAATGATTTATTGAATTAGTGTTCATAGACATGAAAATCATAACCATTCATTTATGTGTTAAATGGTTTTGTAGAATAATGAAGAACACTAGAGTTAGGATCATAAAGTGGGTGTTATATGAATTCCATGAAGTGAATCTAGGTGTTGTTATGCATGTTAGATATAATGGACTTGAAAATGATGTTTAATCTTGGCAAAAAAATAACTAGTTATGAACTTGTTTGAAGTTGTGACAATTTTGTCCATAAGGTGTTTGTTAAAATGCCTAAAAGGACACAAATTTGTGGAAATTTAGAATAAAACACATAATTGAATAATATGGCGAATTATGCAAAATATGAAGCGATAAGAGTTCTAAACACATTGTTGGTTGAACTCTATAGGCAAGGGAATCGAATCTTTAAGCGGATAAGCCAGAGCGGACGCGCTCTTGAAGGAAAAGCTTTGAAGGCACGTAACTTTTTGTTTCGTTACATTATGCATAAACATTGGTCTTAGAAATGTTAATGGAATTTTAGTACAATATATGAGTTTGGAATGTCAATGAAGTGATGTAACTCACTCGACAACCAAACGGGTCAAAATAGTTAATAGATATGTTGATGATGATATAGTAAAAATAGTCGAGTTTGGAATGTCAATGAAGTGATGTAACTCACTCGACAACTAAACGGGTCAAAATCGTTAATTAGATATGTTGATGATGATATAGTAAAAATAGTCATGTTTGGAATGTCAATGAAGTGATGTAACTCACTCGACAACCAAACGGGTCAAAATAGTTAATTAGATATGTTGATGATGATATAGTAAAAATAGCCATGTTTGGAATGTCAATGAAGTGATGTAACTCACTCGACAACCAAACGGGTTAAAATAGTAAATTACATATGTTGACGATGATATAGTAAAAATAATCGTGTTTGGAATGTCAATGAAGTGATGTAACTCACTCGACGATCAAACGTATCAAAATAGAATATGTTAACAAATTGGTGGTTTTAGGTGACTTGAACGTCACTATATAAACAAGTGTATTGATGCGTAAGCCAAGTTTCGGATACCCCAAAATTTGATTTAGTGAACCCTTTGGAATTTGGGTCAAAATATAGAAACATGAATTCGTTGGTTTTTGCTTAATGTGTATGCTTGAATTGTAGATAACAAGCATGACGCTAATGCGTGCGCAAACCATGTGATGGGAGCGGTACGCTAATGTTTGATAAGCTCGGGAATGGGTAGAAATGTTTAGAAATAATTGTTGATAACAAGCATATAGTGTGACTTAAAACTAAACGGGTCGAATAATGGTAAAAAGGGAATTATAAGCCATTCTCTTATAAACCCAATTTCGATGCCAATGAAGATGGTAAACGAATCCATATTTTAATTACGGACGCATAGGAAAAAGAATCACGTAAAACGGACATGTAGATTGAAAGTTATGATACTTTGAAGTTAGGTTTTTGACTAAAAACATTGCTGGGCAAATTGCAGCTGAAAGGAAAAATCTCTCTGTCGAATTAACGTCGTCGCTGCCCGCGAAGAAAGTAGTCAAGTCTCTCGCGGCCCGCGAGAGACACTGACGCTGGCAAGTTTTTTATTTTGTTTGTTCGACCCATATAACTTGTCTAAACTTGTTATTTAACTATCAAAACTAACTTTTCCATTGGTTTTGAACTTAGGTGATCGTAGTGTGCTCCCGGATGAAGATCAAGCGATGAAATGAACCGAACACATGTCGAAAGAAGCTTCCGCGTTGATTTTACCTTGTTTTATTTTAAGTGAACTTTGTGAAATACTTAGCTCTATATTTTGAATGGTTTTAAGCATGTTGGAATGTTGACAACACAAAGTTTTTGTAAAGTCGCATTTTCAATATAAAATGCGTATTTTATGGTTATAATCATGTTAATTTGAGACGGGTCTTACAGTTCCTACAAACCAACTATTCCTATCGATGACTTTGTTACTACCGACCACATCATTACCAACCTTCAATAAAGTTGGGGGAAATTACCAAAATATGCAAGTTGAGCAAACAAATCATCAAAATAGATATTGACTACGAGGTACGGCTTATCCGGCGCTTTTTGCCGGCTTATCCCCCAACTTTGCCGACATTTAAAGGTTGATGGCTATTTTAGTGATTTGATTTGTCAATTGTCTATTTTAATGATTTTCTCTGATTGTCTCAATTTGTATAAGAGTAATTCGAAGCTTTGGATCTCCATCCCAATTAAGATATGCTTGGGGCGTATATCTCATTGTTCCATTTTTCTTGTTTCCCTTGTAGGAAAGGTAGAATTTGGTTCCAACCAAAATTTTAATGACATACTTGAATTGGAGATGTTCATGCCAGAGTTATGTTTACGAGTACCTTGGAAGCTATGTCTTAGCATGAGACATGGATCGGGGATGCACGACGTAGTAGTTAATTACTAGTTACACTTGTTGACCTTTATGATCTAAATTGTTTTTTCTAGAAAAAAGAATGCTTTTTTTTTTTTAACTCAGGTTTCTCTTTTCAGTATTAATAAAAACTAAATAATATTTGGAGTTAATTGCCCGGATGGTCCCTGTGGTTTTACGTTTAGTCCCCACCTTTTGAAAATAGCAGGTATGCTCCCTATTGTTTATTATTTTGTTACTCGAATAGTCCCCTGAGTAGATGTCAGTTGGTTTGGAAATAGAAGGTATGCTCCCTATGGTTTGTCATTTTGTTACTCGGATAGTCCCCGGAGTAAATGTTAGGGGACTATCCGAGTAACAAAATGACAAACCATAGGGAGCATACCTGCTATTTCCAAAAGATGGGGACTAAACGTTAAAAAACATGAAACCACAGGGACCATCCGGGCAATTAACTCTAATATTTGGATTTTTTTATATTTTTTAGAATAACCATAAAAACAATTTCTTCAACTTTTAACATTTTATTAGAACTAGGTTTTGCCCGCCCGCGTTGCGGGGCATTAAGCCGAATATTCCTTTCTCATAGCATGTACGTCTGTGTTTTAGTTACTTGTACATACTACTCATAACACGATCTAAAAAAAATTACATTGAGTAAACAAAGTAAAACAAAATACTACCATATTTTTACTAAAAAAACTAAAACGATGGGAAAACTACTGCTTGGCATGACGAATAAAATTAAATCGAGCCAACCAATTAAAACAAAACACTACCATAGTCTTGTAAAAAATATTAAAACGAATTTTATACTGGGGCAAAATCGTAAATAAACAAAAAAATCATGTCGAAATGTAAATCAACTTAAGTTTATATCGGCTATTTCCAAACCAACTGACATCTACTCAGGGGACTATCCGAGTAACAAAATGACAAACCATAGGGAGCATACCTGTTATTTCCAAAAGATGGGGAGTAAACGTTAAAAAACATGAAACCACAGGGACCATCCGGGCAATTAACTCTAATATTTGGATTTTTTTATATTTTTTAGAATAACCATAAAAACAATTTCTTCAACTTTTAACATTTTATTAGAACTAGGTTTTGCCCGCCCGCGTTGCGGGGCATTAAGCCGAATATTCCTTTCTCATAGCATGTACGTCTGTGTTTTAGTTACTTGTACATACTACTCATAACACGATCTAAAAAAATTACATTGAGTAAACAAAGTAAAACAAAATACTACCATATTTTTACAAAAAAAAACTAAAACGATGGGAAAACTACTGCTTGGCATGACGAATAAAATTAAATCGAGCCAACCAATTAAAACAAAACACTACCATAGTCTTGTAAAAAAAATATTAAAACGAATTTTATACTGGGGCAAAATCGTAAATAAACAAAAAAATCATGTCGAAATGTAAATCAACTTAAGTTTATATCGGCTATTTCCAAACCAACTGACATCTACTCAGGGGACTATCCGAGTAACAAAATGACAAACCATAGGGAGCATACCTGCTATTTCCAAAAGGTGGGGACTAAACGTTAAAAAACATGAAACCACAGGGACCATCCGGGCAATTAACTCTAATATTTGGATTTTTTATATTTTTTAGAATAACCATAAAAACAATTTCGTCAACTTTTAACATTTTATTAGAACTATGTTTTGCCCGCCCGCGTTGCGGGGCATTAAGCCGAATATTCCTTTCTCATAGCATGTACGTCTGTGTTTTAGTTACTTGTACATACTACTCATAACACGATCTAAAAAAATTACATTGAGTAAACAAAGTAAAACAAAATACTACCATATTTTTTACAAAAAAAAAAACTAAAACGATGGGAAAACTACTGCTTGGCATGACGAATAAAATTAAATCGAGCCAACCAATTAAAACAAAACACTACCATAGTCTTGTAAAAAAAATATTAAAACGAATTTTATACTGGGGCAAAATCGTAAATAAACAAAAAAATCATGTCGAAATGTAAATCAACTTAAGTTTATATCGGCACGTAAATAAAAATAAAGACGTAAAACTCGATTAAAATGTATTTAGAAAGTTAAGAGGTTATAAAAGTGAATACTGAAAATTAAAGGGTAAAAGTGAAATAGAAAAAAAACCACAAAAAGAAAAGAAAGAAAGAAAGATAAAAGAAAAAAAAGAAAAAAAAATTGACAACACCACTGTAGCAAAGTGGTGTTGTCATTTGATATATATAATAATGATATAAAATATCTAAAGCTACCAACAAGTGTACGTTTGGCTCCACACTAGAATATGTTTGAGGTCGTAATTAAGTCGTAACCAACATACGTTTAACGAGTTGAACTATTCGTTAGTTACTCAATATCGGCTCGTTTAAGTCAAGTCAAACTTAAACAAATTGTCACACCCCAACCGATGGCGGAAACATCGGGATGAGACGAAGTGTGTATAGATTGCTAAAGACTTCATAACACTATGTGACAATATTTAATTAACTTCAAATTTCATTGCAAGTGCTAAATTGTCATACAACATTTGAAATAGAAATAACAACATTGTTCAAATTTCAACATAACATCAAAAGATAAATGAATTAAAGGTGTGTATCTAGTCCACCCTAAGCTTGTTTCATCATTCATCCATACTTCATTAGTCAACCTGCAACATGTATTAAAATAGAGTTTCAATGCAAAAGCAAGGGCGAGTATACAAGTTTAACTACATAGCATAATAGAATAAAAACTCAAATCCAACATGATTCATAATATGTGATTACTAGTATGCAATTTTGGCGTACAATATGATCAAACCCTAGAATACAACGCATAAAATAGCCTAATCCCAATAGTTTAGCGGGGTGGTAATGTTTAACTTAACAATACCCAAAAGTATAACGGGCGGGGCGTTAATCCTATAGCGCTATAATTGTTAAGGTGGGCGAGCAAAGTTAATGAGCATATAACGTTCCAAATCGTTCACATAGCATACGAGAATAACAAGTAAGTCACATTAGTTTCATGCTTGATCAAGGATTAAGTATGTTTAGTTTAAAAGTTATTTGCATAATTATGCATGTTGCATCCCAAAGTGTAAAAGGGGAAAAAGGGATCGAGTATACTCACGGTGGTTGCAAGCTTTCCTACTTGAAATCCCGCGAGTGAGTTGGTGGATGGATTAGTTTGGAGCACCTAGTCAGTTTGGCGTTTAACGGAAGATTATGGATTCGGATTTAACATAGCATAAAGTACAATATAAAAATAATCATCTTTAACTTATAACTCTTATATGACACTATGTAACCACTAGGGTTATATTGTATTTCATGGGTAGTACACCCATTAGAATCATATCAAGGTTTTAAGTCTTAGATGATATTCTACAACTTTAACATATAAACACAAGTTCAACATTAAAGGTTCGAATGAGTATATGTATATATCTAGGTTACATATTATTTAGTCCAATAATTCATGTAGGAGGTAGAAGATTAGGATATTCATTTAGGCACCTCGAGTTATCATGGATGTCATGTATGGGGTAGGAAGAACAAGCTTCCATTTAGGAACCCCTTGAATGTTCACCACTTCACTTGATGTAAAAACAACCAAGGAGGGTCACGAACTAGGATTTGGACAATAATGTAAATAACTTAACTAAAGAGAAATCATCAAATCATGTGAGGATTGTATGTTTGGACAACCCAAGTTGTTCCATAATCACTTTACATCAAGACCTAAGCTTGAACATGACTTGTGGGTGAAATACCCTAAATAAAACAGGAAGTATTTGAGGTTTATCCTCTGATTTTACATGCCTCAATCATGTTATTATACCTAAATAACCATAGGAAAGGTTGTAGGCATTGTTACATAAATTTGAGATGTGTTAGACACAAGAATGATAAGTTTTTGAATAACATCAAACAAAACAGAAAGTTTAGGTCCTTTTTAGGGCAATTCCAAACATGATTTTTCCAGGGAAAAACCAAGGAATCAAACCCAAGGACATAACAAAGCAATAGAAGAAAGAATAAAGTGATTTGGAGTGAAAACAAGCAAGTTACACTCACTTTTGTTAAGATGTATGAATCTGTCCAAGAACTCTGATTTGCAACAGATTGAGAGTGGATTTCTGATGATTAGAGAGTTGTGAAAGTCTAAAATGGGTTGGAGAAGGTGTGTATTTATAGTGGAAGAGTTTAGAGGTGATTGGAGGTGATTAGAGGTGGATTAAAGGTGATTGGGTGAGATTAGAACTTGGGATTTCGTGCAACTAGCTGAAGAAAACAGAAGTCTGTCGAAACAGGGGCCTAGCGTGACGCGAGGGGGCTTGGCGTCACGCGGCACCTCATGTTTGACAAGTTTCGTTTTGTTACACTTTAGTCCCTGTAGTTTATGTTTGAGTCCCTTTTGATGCCTTTTTGATAGTTTAGGGACTTGTTTGGACATAAAAGCATAGTATAAGGCATAATCAAGCATGGCGATCATAACCCAAGTATAATTGAGTGTATAAGTATCATAATCCAGCATCGTTTACGTTCAAAACACGTTTCATGCTTAAGTTTAGTTTAATTACAAGTTTAGCACATAGTTTCCAAGAATATCGTTTAAGCATCAATTGATTTCACAAAATCAAACATACGAGCATATATAGAGTGTGTATAACATATTTGTAACAGAATACGAGTTTCATTAATGATTCAAGTCTCGGTTTTTCAATGATTACAAGGAAAGAACGATTACAAGAATACAAGGTTTCCAAAAATAGAAATACGAACAAAACTTTCTATAAATGGAAAGTACAAAAGAGCCGGGCGTTACAGTCTCCCCTCCTTTAGGAAATTTCGTCCCGAAATTTAGGAAGATGTAGCGAAAAGATAGGGATACTTCGTCTTCATATCACTTTTAAGTTCCCAAGTAAATTCGGCGCCACGTTTTCCTTCCCATCGAACCTTGACGATAGGAATTTTACTTCGCCTCAATAACTTGACTCCTTGATCCATGATTTCGACGGGTTTTTCCACAAAGTGCATAGTTTCGTTGATTTGGAGATCTTCGAGAGGAACATGAAGTCCCTCATCAGCGAGACATTTCTTTAGATTGGAGACATGGAACGTCGGGTGAACGTTGTTGAGCTCTTGAGGTAAATCGAGTCGATAAGCCACCGCACCAATCCTTTCGAGTATCTTGAAAGGACCAACATAGCGAGGGGCAAGCTTTCCCTTTTTACCAAAACGAACCACTCCTTTCCAAGGAGACACTTTGAGTAGAACCTGATCCCCAACGTTGAATTCCATCGGTTTGCGTCCCTTATCAGCATAGACCTTTTGACGATTTCGAGCCTTGAGTAGATTATCACGGATTTGGTGAATCTTATCCGTTGCTTCTTGTATGATTTCAGGACCAGTAAAATGTTTGTCACCAATCTCGTGCCAGTTTAAAGGAGATCCACATTTGCGACCATACAATGCCTCGAATGGAGCCATTTTAATACTGGAGTGGTAGCTATTGTTATACGAGAACTCGACCAAAGGTAAATGCACATCCCAACTACCACCAAAGTCGATGACACAAGAACGGAGCATGTCCTCTAGGGTTTGGATAGTACGTTTGGTCTGTCCATCCGTTTGAGGATGAAAAGCCGTACTGAGATTCAAATGAGTACCCATAGCGGACTGAAAAGTTTGCCAGAGACGCGAAGTAAATTGACCATCGCGATCAGAAATGATGTCAAGAGGAATACCATGATGGCGTATGACTTCATCGGTATAGATGCGAGCAAGTCGTTCAACCTTGAAATCTTCACGAATAGGAATGAATTGAGCGGACTTGGTCAAATGATCGATGATCACCCAAATGCTATCGTGACCAGCGGGTGTACGAGGGAGTTTAGTTATGAAGTCCATCGCAATGCTATCCCATTTCCAAATGGGGATTTAAGGCTGTTCGAGTAGGCCGGAAGGTCGTTGATGCTCGGCTTTGACTTTCAAACAGGTAAGACACTTAGAAACGTATACAGCAATGTCTTTCTTCATACCGGGCCACCAATAGGATGTACATAGGTTATGGTACATCTTGTCAGCACCAGGATGAATTGAGTACTTGGATTTGTGTGCCTCGTTCATAATGAGATCACGAAGATTGTCGCGATCTGGTACCCAGATGCGATCACGACAGTAGTGTAGGCCGTCAGATTTTGAAGTGAGTAGGTCTTCAGAAGCTCCACGTATTTCTACAGGCATGGAACCTTCGTTGATAGACGAATATTGCGCTTCACGAATGCAATTGTTAAGATCGCTCAAGATGTGAAAACAACGAATGTAGTCTACATGAGTCTTACGACTAAGTGCATCGGCCACGACATTCGCTTTACTAGGATGATAGGGAATCTCGCAGTCATAGTCGTTAAGTAATTCTACCCAACATCGCTGACGCATATTAAGCTCTTTTTGGTCAAAGATGTGCTGTAGGCTCTTATGGTCAGTGAAAACCACACACTTTGTACCGTATAGGTAGTGTCGCCAAATCTTTAACGCAAAAAACAATTGCGCCAAGCTCGAGGTCGTGAGTAGTATAATTCTTCTCGTGTATTTTGAGTTGACGTGAGGCATAAGCGATGACTTTGTCTCGTTGCATGAGAACACAACCAAGACCACGATTCGAGGCATCACAATACACCACGAAATCATCATTCCCATCAGGGAGAGCGAGAATAGGAGCGTTGCAAAGCATAACCTTGAGAGTCTGAAAGGATTTCTCTTGCTCAGGACCCCAAGCAAAAGGTTTCTCTTTTTGGGTCAACGAAGTGAGAGGAACGGCGATTTTTGAAAAATTCGAGATGAATCGACGGTAATAACCCGCCAATCCTAAGAAGGAACGGATTTCAGAAGGAGATTTAGGCGCGGTCCAATTCTTCACTGCTTCGATTTTGGAGGGATCAACGTGGATTCCTTTTTCACTAACAACGTGTCCAAGGAATTGGACTTCTTTAATCCAAAACTCGCATTTGGAGAACTTAGCGTATAAGCGTTCAATACTTAAGAGCTCGAGTATAAGACGAAGATGACGTTCATGATCGGCTTGAGATTTAGAATAAATGAGAATGTCGTCAATGAAGACGATCACAAAGCGATCCAAGTAGGGCTTACAAACACGATTCATAAGATCCATGAACACAGCGGGTGCGTTGGTCAAGCCAAAAGGTATAACCACGAACTTGTAGTGCCCATAGCGAGTGCGAAAAGCGGTTTTGGGGATGTCCTCATCGAGAACACGAAGTTGGTGATAACCAGAACGAAGATCGATCTTGGAGAAACAGGTAGCGCCTTGAAGTTGATCAAAGAGATCATCGATACGCGGAAGAGGGTAACGATTTTTGACAGTGAGTTTGTTAAGCTCACGATAATCGATGCACATGCGGAAAGAGCCATCCTTCTTTTTGACGAAGAGCACAGGAGCACCCCAAGGTGAGATACTTGGACGAATGAAACCCTTATCGAGGAGTTCTTGAAGTTGCGTAGAAAATTCTTGCATCTCAGAAGGTGCAAGACGATAAGGAGCTTTGGCAACAGGAGTCGCACCAGGTACGAGGTCAATATGAAAGTCAACAGATCGAGGTGGAGGAGGGCCAGGTAAATCCTCGGGAAAGACGTTAGGGAAGTCGCACACCACTGGAACCTCATTTAAACTCTTTCCCTTGCCCTTTTCTTCCACAACGTGGGCTAAAAAGGCAAGGTACTGTTTGCGTAAGTATTTGTTCGCTTGTGTGCAGGACATCAACTTCAGTCCCTTTGAAGGTCGGTCTCCATAGACCTGCAAAACATCGCCAGATGGAAGGGGTAAACGAACGTATTTCTCGTGACAAGCGATTTCAGCATGGTTCTTTTGGAGCCAATCCATGCCTATGATGACGTCGAAACTACCCAGTTGCATGGGTATGAGGTCGATAGGAAAAACGTGTTCGTTAAGAGTAAGACGACAATCTCGAAGAACGGAATCGACTGAGATGGATTTGCCATTGGCGACTTCAACGGAGAACGACTTAGGTAGCTTAGAGCGTGCACAATTTAACAACGATTCGAATTCTAAGGACACCAAGCTTTTGTCCGCCCCAGTATCAAACAGTATCGAAGCATAAAGATGGTTAACAAGGAACGTACCGTTAACGACATCATTGTCGTTGCGTGCTTGATTTGCGTTCAGATTGAAAGCGCGTCCACGAGGAGGTTGTTGCTGCTCTTGATTCCATTGTGGGCATTGAGGACGAAGATGATTAATATCCCCACATTTGAAACAAGCCCTAGCTGGTCTTGCGTTTTGAGGAGCAGGTGGAGCTTGTTGTTCTTGCTGAACTTGTGGTGCTTGCTGTTGTTGATAGCGGCAAAAGGCGGTGTCATGTCCATAACGGTTACAATTGGTACAACGACGACACCTGGCATTGGCGGGGTGGTGATAGTTACAAGTGGCACACTTGGGGTGAATCACAGTGTACGACTTTTGGGTGTTATCAGGAGCAACAGGATTTGGGTTAACGGGTGGCACAATCGCATTGCAAACCGGGTTCGATTGCTTTCGCTTCTTCCCTCTATTGCTACTCGACTGTTGGGTAATTTGGTTGGCTGGCTTGAAAGAAGCGGGGTTTGCGGCTTGTTTATCGCGTACACGGTTGTTGTTCAGGGAAGCGGCCAAACGATAAACAACTTCGATATTGTCGAGTTTGGCAGCCTCGATCGTATCGCGCATAGCAGAGGGTAACCCATTGATGTACTTCCTTATCTTACGGTCGGTGGTCATAACGAGGTGAGGAACAATGAAGCTAAGTTGTTTGAAACGGGTGGTATAAGCTAGGTTCTCATCTCCCACTTGCTTTAGTGCCCAAAATTCTTCCTCTAGTCTTTGTTGTTCATGTGGAGGGCAAAACTCGTCCATCATTAGGGCCTTAACTTCTTCCCAAGTCAACGCATAGGCCAGTTCGTTCGAGCGGATGTTCCTTTCGGTCGTCCACCATTCGAGAGCTCGGGCTTAGAATACCCCAGTCGCACTACGCGTTCTGAGCTCATCGGGGCAATCATTGTTGATGAACGTGACCTCCATGCCATCAAACCACTCGAGCATGGCGGTCACCCCATCGTTGCCGGTGAATGGCTTGGGATTGCACGATGAAAAGTGCTTGACGTTGAACGAAGCGGGCTTGCGTACTTCGACCTTAGAGTCGACGAAAGAGTGAGGAGTTTCAGAAGCTCGAATCTCGGTAATGACCTTTGGAACGACGCGCGCAAATTGATCGGCCATGAAAGCCATCATCTTCTTCGTAGCACGGGACTTTGACTTCTTAGACGAGTTGGAGTGACGAGAAGACATCTAAGATTCAAAAGAACGAATAGGTGAGACTTGATCATAATGTTTGCTTAAGAAAATTGTTTGCATAAATTGATTCACATAGCATAGAGTGTCACATAGCACAAAGGGTTCAAACTAGTTCACATAGCGTAAAGAGTTTAAACGTCACATAAAGCATAGTCATGAGTTCAACATAGCATAACATGGGTAAATGAAAGCATTGTAAATTTAGTTTGTTCACGAGGGATTATTATTGTTTGTGATTGCGATAACGTGCGAAACGATTAAAACGAAATTTTGAAACGAACGAACGTTCAAGTGTAAAATCACATATAAATTGAGATACATAAAAGAGAGGCTCAATAAAACATAGGATTGTTTCGGGTAGAGAAACGTCGACTATTCCAAAGTGGGTCGAAAGTTCTTTCGAATTAGAGAAAACGTGCTTTGGCCTATAGGTAAGATGCTCTCGTCGAGAAGCGATTAACGGTATCTTACCCTTCCGGTTACTACACATCTCTAATTGATTGAAACAATCGGGACTTTGGCGAGATTGAAAATCGAGGAATGGGACTTAATCGACGAGATGCGGGTTTCACCCCTAACTTGACGATTTCGTACCCTAAATGTGGTTGGTACTTGTCGGGTCAAAATAAAATTTTGACACTATGACAAGGGTCCACTAGAGTTGAAATGGAAATTAGCATTAAGTTGTGGATTTCACTCCTAGCTTAATGGTGGAATTTCGTGCAAAAATAGTTTAAGGTAGAATGAGAGTCGTTTACCAAATTGTGGGTTTCACGCCTATTTTGGTAAAGTTGTCTCGTTTGTGTTACAAGAGTATACAAATAAACAAAGTGTATTCATGTTAACCTTAGGAAAGGCATGTAAATTTAATCAACAAGAAGTATAGCTAGGAAGCATGCATGGTAGAGTACAAAAGTTTTAAACAACACATAAGAGGCAAAATTCCTAAAACTATAGATTAGGGCAAAAGCATGGCAATTTTCCTAATTCCCTATAGTTACGGCTCTGATACCAATCTGTCACACCCGAACCGATGGCGGAAACATCGGGATGAGACGAAGTGTGTATAGATTGCTAAAGACTTCATAACACTATGTGACAATATTTAATTAACTTCAAATTTCATTGCAAGTGCTAAATTGTCATACAACATTTGAAATAGAAATAACAACATTGTTCAAATTTCAACATAACATCAAAAGATAAATGAATTAAAGGTGTGTATCTAGTCCACCCTAAACTTGTTTCATCATTCATCCATACTTCATTAGTCAACCTGCAACATGTATTAAAATAGAGTTTCAATGCAAAAGCAAGGGCGAGTATACAAGTTTAACTACATAGCATAATAGAATAAAAACTCAAATCCAACATGATTCATAATATGTGATTACTAGTATGCAATTTTGGCGTACAATATGATCAAACCCTAGAATACAACGCATAAAATAGCCTAATCCCAATAGTTTAGCGGGGTGGTAATGTTTAACTTAACAATACCCAAAAGTATAACAGGCGGGGCGTTAATCCTATAGCGCTATAATTGTTAAGGTGGGCGAGCAAAGTTAATGAGCATATAACGTTCCAAATCGTTCACATAGCATACGAGAATAACAAGTAAGTCACATTAGTTTCATGCTTGATCAAGGATTGAGTATGTTTAGTTTAAAAGTTATTTGCATAATTATACATGTTGCATCCCAAAGTGTAAAAGGGGAAAAAGGGATCGAGTATACTCACGGTGGTTGCAAGCTTTCCTACTTGAAATCCCGCGAGTGAGTTGGTGGATGGATTAGTTTGGAGCACCTAGTCCTTCTACACGAGGAAACATAGGTGTGTGAGTTTGGCGTTTAACGGAAGATTATGGATTCGGATTTAACATAGCATAAAGTACAATATAAAAATAATCATCTTTAACTTATAACTCTTATATGACACTATGTAACCACTAGGGTTATATTGTATTTCATGGGTAGTACACCCATTAGAATCATATCAAGGTTTTAAGTCTTAGATGATATTCTACTACTTTAACATATAAACACAAGTTCAACATTAAAGGTTCGAATGAGTATATGTATATATCTAGGTTACATATTATTTAGTCCAATAATTCATGTAGGAGGTAGAAGATTAGGATCTTCATTTAGGCACCTCGAGTTATCATGGATGTCATGTATGGGGTAGGAAGAACAAGCTTCCATTTAGGAACCCCTTGAATGTTCACCACTTCACTTGATGTAAAAACAACCAAGGAGGGTCACGAACTAGGATTTGTACAATAATGTAAACAACCTAACTAAAGAGAAATCATCAAATCAGGTGAGGATTGTATGTTTGGACAACCCAAGTTGTTCCATAATCACTCTACATCAAGACCTAAGCTTGAACATGACTTGTGGGTGAAATGCCCTAAATAAAATAGGAAGTATTTGAGGTTTATCCTCTGATTTTACATGCCTCAATCATGTTATTATACCTAAATAACCATAGGAAAGGTTGTAGGCATTGTTACATAAGTTTGAGATGTGTTAGACACAAGAATGATAAGTTTTTGAATAACATCAAACAAAACAGAAAGTTTAGGTCCTTTTTAGGGTAATTCCAAACATGATTTTTCCAGGGAAAAACCAAGGAATCAAACTCAAGGACATAACAAAGCAATAGAAGAAAGAATCAAGTCATTTGGAGTGAAAACAAGCAAGTTACACTCACTTTTGTTAAGATGTATGAATCTGTCGAAGAACTCTGATTTGCAACAGATTGAGAGTGGATTTGTGAAGATTAGAGAGTTGTGAAAGTCTAAAATGGGTTGGAGAAGGTGTGTATTTATAGTGGAAGAGTTTAGAGGTGATTGGAGGTGATTAGAGGTGGATTAAAGGTGATTGAGTGAGATTAGAACTTGGGATTTCGTGCAACTAGCTGAAGAAAACACAAGTCTGTCGAAACAGGGGCCTAGCGTGACGCGAGGGGGCTTGGCGTCACGCGGCGCCTCATGTTTGACAAGTTTCGTTTTGTTACACTTTAGTCCCTGTAGTTTATGTTTGAGTCCCTTTTGATGCCTTTTTGATAGTTTAGGGACTTGTTTGGACATAAAAGCATTGTATAAGGCATAATCAAGCATGGCGATCATAACCCAAGTATAATTGAGTGTATAAGTATCATAATCCAGCATCGTTTACGTTCAAAACACGTTTCATGCATAAGTTTAGTTTAATTACAAGTTTAGCACATAGTTTCCAAGAATATCGTTTAAGCATCAATTGATTTCACAAAATCAAACATACGAGCATATATAGAGTGTGTATAACATATTTGTAACAGAATACGAGTTTCATTAATGATTCAAGTCTCGGTTTTTCAATGATTACAAGGAAAGAACGATTACAAGAATACAAGGTTTCCAAAAATAGAAATACGAACAAAACTTTCTATAAATGGAAAGTACAAATGAGCCGGGCGTTACACAAATACCCTTTCAATAAATGAGACCGAGTCCAATCTTTATATTATATGTACCGATAGAGCTACAACATATTGCAATAAAAATAAATAATTACATAGTTTTAGTGTAGAACCTATCAAATCGAAGGGACAGGTTCGACCTCCAGTATTAGGGGGGAGGGGATGGTGATCACTCATCACTCACTCATCACTCACAACATCCAATCAAGTTCTGCGATGTCATAAACCATTATTTCATCACTCAGAACCTTTTTAGTGGAAATGGTCATCACTCATAACACCCAACAATAAACCCTTACACCCCCTCACATCCTTTCATTTATCACGCGTGAATTTTATCATGCCAAACCACTTCCACGCGTGAAACTCATGTACCGGCAGTTGAAAAAATTGAAACTTCCACGTGTTGAATTAATACATCACGGATAAAAATTTGTCCACCCCGGGTCCCCTTATTTTCAAGCTAAATTCATTTCACCTGACCTGATACAAACACAACTGGCCCCACAAATTTACCAGCTCTAAAAACGCTGATGGCTCATGGCCCCTTACACCAACCTGGCGTTAGTCATATATGGTCAAAGAGATAGATATAGTTTAGCTATATATTGACAGGAGCATATATGCACTATTATTGACTAATGGCGTAACACGTGGACAAAAAGTACCCTTTAGGGCATTGTGGACTCCTTCTAAATCCTGCCACCTCAGCATTTACACTCGTCCTTTACATTTTTTCAGGTACTTGGCATCACAGCTCCTAATGCTACGGTCTACACACAATGGAAATTAGTATAACAGTAAATAGCTATGATGATTGATTAGAGATCAGTTTATAATTAATAAAAATTAAACAGTAATCGTCCCACCAGCAACCCTCTCATGCACACCAAGAGTTAGCACGTGTTTGTATAACAGTAACTGTATAAACAAATTCTTGCTTATGATGATTGATTAGAGATCAGTTTATAATTAATAAAAATTAAATAGCTAGAAAGTGACAAAAGAGAAATTAGTTTATGATGATTATTAGAGATCAGTTTATAATTAATAAAAATTAAATTAAACTAGTATTAAGCACCCCCGCGTTGCGGCGAGGGCGAGCACTAATGCCACACTATACAAACCATAATGCATATATTACAACAACCATTGCATTAATATGTTGCAAATTATATATATATAATATTTTGTCTAAACTAATTAGATTATTATAAATAATAATAATTTACAAATAAAACAACACAAATTTGAATGGATCAAACTGATATATTGAACATGGTAAGATAATGAAACCATTATTTGATTAGGGCACAACCACTTAAGCACAATTTACAACCATACATGCATACAAAACAGATTAAATTTGGTAAGGAAATGAAACAATTATTTGATTAAGGTACAACCACTTAAACACAATTTACAACCAAACATGCATACAAATTATTTGATTAAGGTACAAACATTTAAGCATAATTTACAACCAAAGTGCATACTATTTGATTAAGGTACAAACATTTAAGCCTAATTTACAACCAAAGATGCATACTATTTGATTAAGGTACAAACATTTAAGCATAATTTACAACCAAAGATGCATACACATGTTACAAATTAATAGTATATAAATATATAAATAGGTATAAAGTGACAAAAGAGAAATCAGTTTATGATGATTGATTAGAGATTAGTTTATAATTCATAAATATTAAATTAAATAGATATAGAATGACAAAAGAGAAATCAGACAACAAATCTACAACTTAGATTAGAGCATTCACAATAGATCTCTTATATTCAAGTGAGTGGAGTAATTGATTTAGTTTTGAGTGAATGAAAGAGAAAATATATGACAATGTTATTGTTCATCTGTAAATATATAGGAAACATCATTTTCACCCCTTATATTTTTTTGATATTTTTAAAGGTGGCTGTGAGTAAAGAATAAAGAAAATGTAATAATAAAAGTATAAAATATTTTATATAATTGAAAAAGATGAGAGAAAATATAGTGATTTTTTTATTGTGGATTGAGTTATAATACAAAGAATTTAAAAATAAAAGGGTAAGAAGCCACCATACCATAGAGTGACAACTGTTCATAGAGAAATCAAGTGATAGTGATAATTTTGTCCAACAGAATAAAAAGAATATGCACATGCAAGTCACATGCTATTTCCCTTCCCCCTACTTTTTAAACGTCCGTAACTTTTCTTTTACATCATTTTTTAAGTATACCATAAAATTGAGCGTTTTTTATCTTTAGTATGAGTATACCCCATTGTTTTAGTTTTCAAACAAAAAAAATCAATAACCCAGTTGCGTATTATACAATGGACATAACGTAAAACACAGTGAGTTTTAAAATGAAAAACACAATGGAAAGTAAACCAAAAACACAATCGATGACAACCGATAAAAGACATAATGGACAACAGACTAAAACACAATGCACATAACGTAATGAGTATCAAACTAAAAAGAAATGGAAAGTAGACTAAAAACACAATTGATAATAGCAAATAAAAGACACAATTGATAACAGATAAAAGACACAATGAATATCAGACTAAAACACAATGGACAACAGCCAAAAATACAATAAATAACATACTAAAACACAAATATCAGAGTAAAACACAATGGACATCAGACTAAAAACACAATGAACACCATAATAAAATGTGAGTGCATATGTCTATCGCTTCCGTCAATCACGTATCGTAGCTGAGAAATGATCAAGACAAGGGTCTGAAATGTTAAATATAGGAGATAAGTCAATTCAGACGAATTGGAGTCCATTCGGACGGATAGGGATTCACTTGTATAAAGGAGTCCATCCTTAGTTAGACACTCCCTATGAATAGAAGCATGTCTTGTTCATTTTAGAACTTTTGAGACTTTTGCTCACTTTGGAGATCTAGAGAGAGAAACTATCTCCAAGTTGATTCAAGGTCCTTGTAATTGTTAGATCATTAATAGAATCAGCATTATATTACGTTCTTGTGTCTGATCCACACACGTACACTGATTACGCACGTGATACGTGTTCTTCGCAGTCGTCGGTGTTACGAATTCGATCCAAACACGAATCCATAAGTGGTATCAGAGCGGGAGATCATTGCACGTATTCAAGATACAAGAATTCAAGAGATTTCATCAGATTCAGAGTTGAATTGCATCAATTTTTTCATATTCTTCTTCTAATCATTTTGTTTGAACTTTAATCTCAGATTTACGGAGTTTTAACGGTTGGAATTGGCTGAATTTCGGATATGATGTGCGTAAAGTGAGGTTAAAAAATCCTTCAAAGTTTCGAATCAAAATTCTAAAGATTTCTTGGTTAATTTTTCAAAATACTTGCCGAAAAAGTGTCAAAAACAGGGTACATTCGCTGCTGATTTTTGTCCATCCGTCCGAATTGAAGCCTATCCGTCCGACAGCAAGTCTCATCCGGTCAAAAAGTAGTTCATCCAGGCCAAACATAGCTCATCCGGTCGAATAATATCTCATTCAGTCGAATTAGTCTCCATCCGTTTGAAATTTGTGTTGTCTATCTGTTCAGATGTGGAAGGAATAAGTCCATTAGTTGTATATGTTGTCTATCCGTCCGGATGTATCCATCCGTGAAAAAAGGTTCATCCGGCAGAATATAGGTTATACGGCCGAACTGAGTTCTGTTTATTGCCCATCCGGAAAATTGATGATATTCTGGTAAAAAAACAACCCATCCGGTCGAATGAATTACATGTCCATCATTTTAAGTATAGTCCATCCCTATTTTGTATATCTGATGTTGTCCATCCGTTCGAGATTCTGCCTACTCGCTGGTTATTCAAATTCATTCGTTAAAATTTGTTCATCCGGCTGAACTTGTTTGCTGATATGGTTATTCAGGTTCATCCGTAATAATTTGTTTGCTGGTTACTTCATTCGTTAAAATCTAGAACCAGAAGTCCATCCGTTGTTTTGTTCATTCGTTGTTATCAATTACGGATTTACAAATTGTTGGTTTGCATGGTTTTATTGATCTGCTCGAGTCATTGTTACAATTCTGAACTAATCAACAGATTGTTGCGCAAACCTGAAAGCTGTAATTAAAAGTTTTACATCTGGCCGAGAACAGAATTAATTTGTTCATCTGTGGTTAAACAATTCATTCGAAAATCCATTTGTTTAACAGGTTCATCCACTGGAATTAAAAGTTACATTCGGCTGAATCTCGAAAAAGTTCATCTGTTTGAAACAGGTTCATTCGTTAGTTGGAGTTCATTCCCTGGTTAAGGTTCATCCGTCTGAATAGGTTCAGTCGTCAAAAGGTCCTTCTGTAAAACAGTTCATCCGGTTGAAAACTAGTTCATCCATTTGAACTAGTCCAATCGCAGACTTATACATTGCACTTGAGTTTGATTCGCTGGATTTTGTTCATTCGCTGTTGGAGTTTGTTCACCCAGAAAAATTCTACCATATTCCACATTCGCACTTATCAGTTTCCAAGGCTTGAAAGTTGTCCATCATTCAAGGATCAAGTCTTATACACATTCACACGAATTAGCATATCAAATCATTGCTCATTCATACATAATTAGGATTTTCGAGTATTCGGTTCATTAAAACTGATTAAGTGTTTGTCTGTTTGCAGATGTGATAATCGAAGAATCAAAACATCATGGAGGAAGAATTCTACAACACGTTTTACAACGCATTTACGTCCGAAACGACACCCGCAATGAAAAACATTTCAAATGTAATTTCAGAAAGTTTGAATTTTGATAACGTGTACGGAAATCATCAAAGGCCACCGAAACTAATGAATATCGAAGATTATCATTGGTGGAGCAGCATATTTGAAAACTGGGTGAAGGCTTATGCTTATGATAGCTGGGTTATGTTAACTTTGGGATATGAAAAACTGATAAACATGAAATAATTCCAATTAAAGAATACAAAGAAGGTGATAAAAAGGAACACTCTAACGAACTCAGAATGATAACATTGTTACAACAATCTGTTAGAGAGGATATTCTGTTCTTACTTCAACATGGTGAAACATCCAAGTCAATGTGGGAAACACTGAAGGTGAAAGCCGAAGGTGGAAAAGATATTAAGAAAAACAAAATTTCTTAGTTGAAAAAGGAGTTTGATCTGTTTGGATGTATGAAAGGAGAAACTGTCCGACAAATGATAGAATGATTTTGTCATTTGAAAATCGATCTAGAAAGATTTGGAATTAGAAAGGACCAAAAAGAGATTATCGATAAACTGATCGAGGCATTACTGCATGTCAATGATTGGCAAACGTTTGTAATGATTTTGAAAAATGATGCCAAGTTTGACGAAATCACATTGGATAGCTTGATCGAAAAACTTGAAGGTCATGACCTAGAGTTATAGAAACAAAACAAAATGATCAATTCAAGTTATCAGCAGAATGTCGATTTGTACTACTGTAGAAGTATGCTGCTAAACAATCAGGCACCAAAGATCAGTACGGCATTTAGTGCTGAGAACTTAGGTGATTCTTCAAAGAGCAAATCTCCAAACTATGATCCAGGATATCATTCATCGTCTTCATCAGCTAAGTCCAATCCAAATCAGAATTGGGAAGATTCTCCAAACTTGAATACTGATTTTGCTAGACAGCATATGAGTTTCTTGGCTTCTATTCTGGAGTCTTATGAAAGTCTAGTCGTAGGAAAGATAGGCAATCCGAATATGACAAAGGAGGACTATGACCAGATAGATTCGAAAGAGATGGAGCTCATCGATATAAGGTGGTGTATGGCTAGCGTAATCAGGAGGGCTCAACGTTTTATGGAGATCACTGGGAGGAAATATCGTGAAGGTCCTAATATGAAGCTGGGATTCGACAAAGCAAAAGTCACTTGTTTCAAGTGCAAACAAAAGGGACATTTTAAGAGAGAGTGCACCAACTGACAAGCAGATGATAGTGTGAATCCTTTTCATGAAGACTACTATAAGAAAGCAATCTATCATCACACAAATGAGCAGCCATAAAAAATGAATCAAAAGCAGATCGATGAAGGTTCATCAAAACAAAAGAAGCAAGCTTTGATAACGATTCAAGACGATGATGGATTTAACTGGAATAATTACATCAAACAGGAAGAGAAAAAGGCATTGGTTGCTGAGTTGAGAGCAAGTCGAGAAGAACGACATGCACGTATGAGATTGGGCGAAGTGTATGAGATTTTCATGGAAGCAAAGCGTGAAAACAGATGGGATAATGAGAGAAAGTGCTTTCTAGATCCTAAAGGGAATCCAGCAGTTGATCCTGGTGTCGTAGATTTTAAAGCACTGGTTGCAGCTATTCCAACTGCTAGAGTGTTCTATTCAAAAATTAAAGAGGATCCGATCTATGAGAAAGAAGTTGAGGAAGTCATACAAAGGATGATCTATGCCAGCATGGAAAAGAAGACGAGTGTTGAAGAAATCGTTGATGAGAGCAAGAAGCTGAAGGATGAAATTCTGAAGAAGAAGACCGACATCACAACGGTGAACGATCAAGTTAAGGTAACAACTCAAACTGAATCTACTAAGTCAACTGATAAAATCGATGAAATAGATAAAAAGTCTGAACGAAAAAACTGAAGAGCAGTGCAGGAAATGCATGGAAACATGAAGTGCCTGTACTGAGAAGGATAAAAAGTTAAAATCCAGAAACATTGAGTTTACTAAAATAGAACATAATTTTAAAGAAAAATGTATTGAAATGCTTGAAAATGAAAAGTTCTTGAAACAAAAGAATTAGAGCTGACACAGAAATGTGATACTCTTGAAAAAGAAAACAACGTTTTAAAACAAAAGTGTTCAGCTTATTGCAATGAATGTTTAAAAAAAAGATAAAATAATTCAAGATTTGCAAAAAAATATGATGGAATGAAATTGTCATATCATACTGTAAAAGAAGCTTTTGAAACTTTGAAAAGTAAAGAAAAGAATATGGAAAAAAGACTTTCAAAATGTATTGAAACAACAAGATTTCTGAAAGCTAATTATGAGGGTAAACAACGGGTTTTAAATCAATATATTGACGAACTTGCTGAAGTTAAATGTGAATTAGCTGAGAAAGAAAAGAAAGTCAATAAACTTCAAAGTTATCATGCTACTTCGTATATTCTTGAATGTATTTTCAACATCACACCAGATGATCATGAGTCTGAAAAGAACAAAAAGGGAATTGGGTCAGAATATCATCAGGTTCTACCACCGTTGGAGAATAATTATACATTCTATGATGACGAAAGGGTGGAAAAAGCTATAAACATGGTTGACCAATTACCTGACAACATTGATGTAACTTACTCCAAATCTGATGATCTTGGTGATTCAGAGGTGGTAGGTAAGGTTGTTGAAAGCATTTTGAATGAAAATGATTCTACCAAAAATGGTAAGTCCGAATCACAGGATGAAGATGAGGAAAGTTTTCACAAAAACTATTTAAAAAATTCAAAATCTGAGAAAGATGCGAATGATGATTTTATAGGATTGGTATATACTATGATTGGATTGGACAAATTATTATCAGATATTGAATTTCCGATTCAGAATGTGATTGCGGACAAGATTGACAAAGTGTTTAAATTGGTAGAAATTGAAAAGGCTTAAATTGAAAAATTTACCGGAAAAGTGAGCAAGAAAACTTTTTATAACAAACCTAGTAACAAAAAGAAAAACATGAAGGCTGGGTTAGGTTATAAAAAGAAACTAAATCAAAGAAAACGGGCTGAAAAGTCTAATTATCAGAAAAAGATGAAATTTGTTAATGGCACAAGTTCCGAAGAAGAGAAAGAACTTAGATTTAGTCGACAAACTAATGAAGAGTTCTATGCTCAGAAAAAACAACAACAACAGGCTAAAGATGTTTCCAAGAAAACATGCTTTAAATGTGATCAAATTGGACATGTTGGTCGCAAGTGTCAAAATCTGAAGCCTGTTGATGTTGAACAGAAGAAACAATAAACTGAAGCTGTTAAATAGAAGTCAACCAAGTTTAAATTACAGCAAACTTGGAAACTGAAATCAAAGACACCCAAAGTTGAACAAAAAACATATTTGGAAATCAAAAGTTGATACTTCAAAGCCAAAACAAACTTGGAAACCAAAAACATCCAAGTTTGAACCAAAACAAATATTGAAACCCAAAAATGATTTGCCAAAACGAAATGTTCAAAATGATTCAAGATTTTATCAAAGAAATGTTTCTAAAGGACAAATTTGGGTGGTCAAGAAACAGACTTCTGTGAGTGACAAAAGGAAAATCGATTCAACCATGAAGGTTGAAAATAAAAATAAAAAAGTTTTTGTTAAAAATGAAAAATATTTTCTGAAATTGAACAATTCTTATTGTGTCACAATACCCAAGGTCAAACAGGCCTGGGTTGCATTATTCAAATCATAGAATTGTTTGTATGTGCAGGTACTCCAGAGAGAAGCTGAATGTAAATCTGAAGAATGGAGCACCCTGGCACAGGAGGAGGCAGGCCCCAGTGAATGAAAAACAGGGAGTTTGTTTGTTTTTGTATATAAATAAACCATAAATTAAAAATCCTAAAAAATAGAAAAATATAAAAACCAAAAATATGTTTTTATTTTGTCAAAAATTGAAAAATGAAAAAAATATGTTTGTTTTTAAATTTGTTAAAAATCAAGATTTGAAAAAAAAATGTTGATTGAATATGCCGAAACCCTCACGGATGAACAAACATGATTAAATTTCACAAATGGTTGAAAATGGTTTTCAATCTATTAAAAATCAATGTGTTGTAAATCATGGGGGTACTTTATGCAAAACAGAGCATGTGATGCAGAAAATGGATGGCGAGATGAAGATATCTATATCGGTTTTCAAATTTTCTTAAATGTTTTGGATTTTAGGGGGAGTAAAAATTTAGAAAATACAAAAAACATTTGAAAATTTGAACAGGCCAAAAACATGAAAAAAAACTTAAAATGAGTTCTTGTGTAAAAAGAGGAAATGATAGTACATCAGTAAGACAATTACAGCATGCTAAACAAATGAAAAGTCAAACAGTGATAAACGGTCTCACTAATGATATGCCAGTAGGTTTTTACACAAGTCGTAAACTGATTTCGAGATATAAACCTAAATATTGATAAACTTGCTTATCTCGTGGGGGACATATCTCAGATATATGGACTTAGTACTCCGAAATTTAGTTTGAGAGGTTTCCTGATTCTGAGATACTAGGTCTTTATACTTATTGATATTTGGGTTATTATACCTGGTCTTCTAATTTTACGTTAGCAATGGCCTAGACCTCGTATAATACTTTGCGTGATTAAAAAGCTTTCCCTCTGCATAAAAATTGAGAAATATCTAAAGATATAAATCAAGTGCAGTTGTAAAGAAGATTCCTAAGTGGAACACACCTAAAGTCGAGCCTTCATCTCCTTAACTGAACGATAGTTCATACCTGAGCTCTCAAGGTCTCGCACTAACCCAGAGTATAGATATCAATATAGTATATTCACCTATAAGACTGAATCTAGGGAATCTTGACACGGGAGTATATTCTGAGGTGAGACACGTGAATAAGTTTAAGTTCTTAAAACACTAAATCTCGTATCTTGAATCAGTTGAAGTTTGTGTGAAAATTTAAGTGGATCAGTATACTGATAATCTAAGTGAATCGTTTAGAACTTAAAGTCTAAAAAGGTCAACGATGCTAGTGATTTGTCATAAACTGATATGATCCTCTGACACGAACTCAAAAAAAAATATGTCTGTAAATATTTCTTTACTACTTTATATTAAAGAAAAATTACAAAGAGATTTTCAGTGTGTTTTAGCATAAATTTTTTAAAAAATTCAAAAAGTTTTTGTTTCTACTTTATTTTCGACAACCGATGTCTGAAAGCTGAGTTTCAAAATCTAAGTATGCTGAACATGTTTCTGAAAATAAACAAGTTCATTAATTTGAAACTTGAGTTTTTAAATGAAAAATCAAAAACAGTTTGTGGAATCTCCAAGGTCATTAATTTGGACTTTGTAGATAATTTGTGAGGTTTTTGGAATATTGAATACTTTCGTTGTCAAAAATATAGTTATTTGTTAGGGGGAGAGAGCCAGTTTACAATCCTGGAGTTTTTAAAACTGTCAAATGATTTTCATAGTGCCAGATTTTGATACTGGGATATAATAAGCTTTGAAAGTCATACATTTGTGCTTAAAGCCAGGTTATCAATCTTGAGTGTCCAAAAAGCTTTCACTACTAAATATTTGGGTTTTTCTGATGTTGAACCAGATTACGATCCCGATAGCTAAGTCTATGGGGGAGTCTGAAGACAAGCTCAAAGCAAGGGGAAGCTTGCAGAAATAGAACCACATGACGATCCTGAAAAGCCACCGGAAGCTTCAAGAAAGGGGGAGCCTGGAGAAAGAGTCAACTGAAATAAGCCGCTGAAGCAGGAAGTAGATTCAAGAGGAGCTTGAAAAACTAAAGGGGAATCTGTGGGAGCTTGACTCAGAGAGAGAGAACATAAAAAGCTACGAGAGTGACTGCATCAATATCCAAGGGAGTCTGTGAGTTCATATGTCTATCGCTTTCGTCAATCACGTATCGTAGCTTAGAAATGATCAAGACAAGGGTTTGAAATGTTAAATATAGGAGATAAGTCCATTCGTACGAATGGGAGTCCATTCGGACGGATGGGGGTTCACTTGTATAAAGGAGTCCATCCTTAGTTAGACACTCCCTATAAATAGGAGCATGTCTTGTTCATTTTAGAATTTTTGAGACTTTTGCTCACTTTGGAGATCTAGAGAGAGAAACTATCTCCAAGTTGATTCAAGGTGCTTGTAATTGTTAGACATCATTAGAATCAGCATTATATTATGTTCTTGTGTCTGATCCACACACGTACACGGATTCCGCACGTGATACGTGTTCTTCGCAGTCATCGGTGTTACGAATTCGATCCAAACACAAATCCACATAAAACACAATGAACAACAAAACAAAAACACAATGGACAGCATATTAAAACACAATAATCATAACTAATAACACAATGTATAAAAAACTCAAATATAACACCATATTCATTGTGTCATAAGTTGTGTTATAGGTTTTGATAAAAACGCGGTGGCCTAAACCAAAATTAACATTGTACTAAAATGTTTTGATAATAACATAATGTATAGAAGTCCTAGTACAAACATAATGACCAAACCCAGTTAAAAGACACAATGATTTGAACCTTTAACATAATGCAAAGAATAACGAGTAAAATTGATTTATTTTATTTTATTTTTATATAGAAAGATCATACTCATATTAAAGATAAAAAACGTTTGTTGTTATAATATAATAATGCTTTTTTTTAAATGTCGTATGAAAAAAGTTAGGGACGTTTTAAATTGATAAGGAGAATTGACATGTGTCTTGCATGTAGAGAGAAAAAGTAAATAAATGTAGAATTCTCTTTATACCCTTCAATTATCTTCTTTTCTTTAAAACTGATATCAACCCTTCAAATTTTAGATCAATGAACTAAAATCTTTTCTTAGACTTCTTATTTATTTTCCCTTTGTATTTGATCCTAATCCGTAATTATGTGGATATATGCCATTCCTTATCATATAATTTAACTAAAAATCATTATTCCATATATATATTTCTCTTATTTTTTTTAATCTTTTTCATATTCCATTCCTTATCCATAAAAAATATAAGAATTACTTTAGGTTTCCATAAGTATAAGAACTCACTTTAGTTTTCCTTAAAAATGTATTAATAAAGAATAATGATAAGGAATGAGATGGAGTGGGGTTTTCTGTAGTTTTCACAAATTTGATGGATAAAATAATTATAAGGAATGGGATGTGAATGCTCACACATCCTATTTTTCAATGAATTTTGTTTTAATTTTAAATGAAGCTACGGTTTCATAATTTTGTGGATTAAACAAGTGTCATAAAAAGGTTTTTGAAATTATTTGGCTTTTAATTTAATAAAGTAAAATGCTCAGATACTATCTGTGGTTTTGTAAAATAACAACTATAGTCCCAAACTTTTGGAAATTACACCGATGCTCCCTGTGGTTTACTTTTTGTTACTCGGATAGTCTCTGGAGTGGATGTCTGTTAGTTTTCACCGTTAACTCCATGTAAAATGACAAAATTACCCCTACGAATTAAAAAAACAATCAGAAACTATTTAATCTATTAAAAACAAAAAAGGCTTTTAGTTTATTTGTGAGACCCACCCCTTCCCATTCTTCATCTCTTTCCCCTTTTTGGCACCAGTAACACCACCACCATCATCCATCAGTAAACCCCACCACGATTTTTCTCACATCACCTCCAACATCGCCTCTCACCCACCATACTTCGTCATCGCTAGAAAATTAAGAATACAATTATCAAACCAATGTTTCCTCGTACTTACCATAACACCTTGTCTACAACAACCTCCGGTCACCACTACTTCTTGTCTGTAACAACAACCTTCGGTCACCACCTCCGATCGTCCACCACTACATGCTTCAAATACCATCCCAACCTACCAACACCTACCTATAAACAATTAAACACCATAAAAATTAGCATCACCAATAGAAAAGAAAAAAAATTCTACAACTTTTACCTTTTACCATTCACAGCCGACCGGAGGCACCCGATCTCTCTCTCTCTCTCACCTTTCAATTTCTCTCTTTATCGCCGACACCCTTATCTCTCTTTCTCATCTCTCACTTTCTCTCTCTATTGCTGACACCTTGATCTCTCTCTCATCTCTCACTTTCTCTCTCTATCTCCGGTGGTGGCGTTTGAGACTAGATAAGTAAAGAAGGGAGGATCGAACTCAATCTCAATCAAGCCTGTAAGGACCTGCAAAAATGCCCCAAAACGACCCGTAAGTGAAAACCCGGACCCCTGAAACCCTAATACGCATGAAAAACCAAGAAAACATGAAATCTGGTTTTCACGCGGGCCGCGTAAACCATAAGGTAAGTCTACGTGGGCCGCGTCAACTTAAAAATGTTCCGGATAAGTGTTCAAGCCACGTGTCGCACACCTGGCAACCCTACTCGTGACACACAAAGCCTACACTTAGACTAGGGGTTCTCGCGGGCCGCGTAAAACTCAAAATGTGGCTATAAGTAGCATGTGCATGGGGCTTTCATCTGTGTTCGAAAACTTTGATAAAAAATGAAGTATACTGCCTAAATTCGAATTTCAAAGTAGTGAAACGCTGCTACGACTACAGGGTATTAACTCGATCACTGCTACGATATAATGTCCGATCGATTGAAACCGATCCGATGGATGTTTAAGCGCTGCCCGTATTTGGGCTATACTTTGTCATTCATCGTGCGGGTTTTGATTTAGTGAGTTATCGTAAATGTTGTATTAAGTTACTGATCTAGTTTCGTATGCATTGCTGTTTAATTTAGGTTACACGGCTAAATCAGTAGGCTAAACTCTGCCCGTCTAAACTTGCAAGGTGAGTCATTCTCTTTTTATCAACTGTTTTATTAAATCACAAATTATTTTCAAAAGTTATAATTACAGGGATTAAGTCGTGGTTATCTTGAATCACTGGCAAGTGGGGTATTGTGCACATTACTAATTTCTCACGGTTAGGTTCATCTATCTAACAGTGATAATCATCACTACTTGGGTGAAAGGACCCAATAGTGGTATGACCATCGTCACCAGGGTGTGACACGGCGCCAGAAAAAAATAAGATAGTAGCCATTGTAATCGCTCTTATGCTGTAATTCATAACTATGAGTCGTTTTATCAAATTTGAGTGACTCGCCAATATTTCCCCGCTGATAAAAATATTTTTAAAACATGTTTCAGGTGACCTACTGTGAATCAAGGAAAAGTGCTACGGAGCACTAACAAGCTTGAAGAGGTGGCTCAATAAAATGAATAAACATGTTTTGTAAAACAGGGAATTTTCTTGTGAAATTCCTCTATTGTAAATTACGGGGTTTATCCCAAAATTATGAAATAAAATAATTGGGCAGTTTCAAGTTTTAAAAGATCCTGTTAAACTTCCGCTGTCAACTCAATTAATAAATACCACGGGTTTCTGTCCCGCGACTCCTGGACCGGGTAACACCGGGACGGGGGCCGTGACAGAAAAAGGTGGTATCAGAGCCACTGATTTAAGCCAATTAAGTATTTAGAAATACTTAATTTCTCAATTTGCCACTCTGTGATTCTGTGAAATTTAATTTGCAAAATATAACTTTTTAATTAGGATTTTATGTTTTCTCTATATCTGCTAAACTGCATGAATGAGTTGTCTGAAGCTCTTCAGAATCTCACTATCTATCCCGCTGAAGTAGAAGTTTCCAGAGACTTTTCCTATTACCTGGCCGACACTGAAGAACCTAGGGAGTTCCAGGCTCAAGCCCAGGAGAAACCTAAGACGAAGAAAAGAAGGAGAATCGTAGGCTGGAGACGTGTAAGGAGGAAGAAGCCAGCTGCACAAAGGGTTAAAAAGACTGAGGATCCCAGGGATAAGGGCAAAGGAAAAGAGATCGGGTAAAGTTCAGGGCAAGCCCAGGAAATGCCAACGTGGGAAGAGTTGGATCGTAAACTGGCAAATTGTGACCTCATTGGACCTGCCAATGAAGACCTTTTCAATTACCCAATTGAATCACAACTTCCAGTTAATCTGGAACCTGCTATCCCAGATCCCATAGTCAACCACCAACTTCTACCTGGAGAGCTGGAGGAATGGTGGACAGGTGATTGGCAATTTCAGAACCTCTTGAATAACCCTAATACCTTTTCCCCCAGTTTGACCCTGAGCCTGCACCAAACCCACCGATGAGCACCGAGAACTTGGCTGAACTCCGCCACTATGGCGAGGAGCTGGTGGATGAAGGAAATAGAATTCGGGAAGTGGGGGAGAGGATATCTTGGAAATACGACGAGAGGGAACGTCGTTTCTGAAGTGCCAGCTGACGGGGATCGTATGTGGTTGTGTGGTTGCATGTTTAATAATAATAAAATAATAATAAATAATAAAAATATAATCATGTAAAATAACTTAAAATAAAACTTTTGTAATATAACTGATGTGTATGGATGCCTACTAATAATATATAAAAATTATCAACGTCGCAAGGTCGACAATTTTGGCTATACGTGTTAACATGATTCTGTGTGATTGTTTTATTGTGACTAATTATTAATTATTTTGTGCCAATAATTTATATATTTATATATTGATAATTATCAGATGGAACACGTTGTCAATGAGCCAGTTAACGAAGTTAATCAATCTGAGCAAAACAATGAGGATCACTTTCTTAACAGACAAGATATAGAAAACATTGTTGCTCAAGGAATAGCCAATGCTATTCCAGCAATCCTTGCTGCTGCCCGAAATCCAGTTGAACCTCAACCAATTATTCCCAGCAAACGTACTCGCGACGACAATTTCAGTAATAGTGTAAATGGAGGCGGCAACAATAATAATAATCATAATGATGGGATGCAAGCCCCATTCCTTAAGAGAATGAAAGCTGCAACGCCTGGTTGCACTTACAAGGAATTACTTGCCTGTAAACCTGTTGAATTTGCAGGCAATGAAGGGGAAACTGCTGCACTGCGTTGGTTGGAGAAAACCGAGGCGGTGATTAAAATAAGTAAATGTGCCGAGGAAGACAAGGTCATGTACGCGTCGCATCTTTTTAAAGAAGGGCCACTCGAATGGTGGAATACGGTACTACAAGCCAAGGGAAGTGATGTGGCGTATTCCATGAATTGGGCAGAATTTAAGAGTCTAGTAGAAAGAAAATTATGTCCCGAATATGAAAAGGAACAAATGATAAATAAGTTCCTGAACCACCAGATGGTGGATGTAGACTGTCAAGGATATACTTCAACATTCTTCGAGTATGCAAGAGTTGTACCACCCCTGGCTTCGCCAGAACCGGTACTTATTTCTCGCTATATTTGGGGTTTGATTGGCGAAATCCGTGATATCGTTAAAGCTGCGAGACCTCGAACAATTGACGATGCAGTGGAATTAGCCAACACTTTGACAGACGGACTGGTGCGTACGCGAGAAGAAAATAGAAAGACTGAAGTAGCCCAAAAGATTACCCAAGGATTCCGTGTACTTGTAACACTCGATTAAATTTCTAATTTAAGTCTAATAAAAGATACTAAATTTTAGATATATAGTACCTTGGTTTAACATAAGTACAAAATTAAAAGTTTCAAACTAACACCAACTAGTCAACTACCGACTAGTTTAAACATTCATAACATGATTAGCAAATCATTTACATCAAAAACATTGTCTAGACGAAGTCATCCCAAAAGTATTGTTTTAACATAAACTAAGTTAACGCGGAAGCTTGAAAAATTGTGTTTGGTTCTTCAAAAACTTGCTCGATCGCCATCCGGATAGTTCCCTTTATTACCTAAGGTCAAAACCACTTAAAATGTTAGTTTTGACATTTATATGAAGTGTATAAACAAGTTCCACGCATTTAAACATGCAAAATAAAAAAAATCAAAATAAAATGTTACCCTGTCGCGTGGCGCGACAGCCCCTCGCGTGGCGCGGGGGAGGTGGTTTTCCAGCAGGTTCAGTTTTGTGACCTGCACTTGATGCCAGTTCCGGAAATTCAGATTTTCAAATTAAAATGACCATAACTTTTGACTCGTGAGTCCGTTTTAGGTGATTCTTTTTCCTATGCGTCTGTAAATTCAATACCGACGTAACTATAATGATTTCCATACCAAAAGTTTATTTTACGGTCCAGACGACAAAATTTCACTTTGTAATTATTCGACCCTTTCTAGTTATCCTTATTTTGCTACCTTTGTAATAGTAAACATAAGGCGCTTGTTACCCAACTTCCGGGGCTTATTATCACCGGCACTTCATTACCATACTTATGGCTTCATGCTCTTGTGATCATTATCGCCATCGCTATCTATTTAAAACACTAACACTACAATGTACACCATTATTCGACCCGTTTGGCTCATCTACGGAATCCTCCATTATGATGACTACCAAACGACTTCTAACCAATTCTTAACCTATTATTTCAAGTAATGAATATTGTCGCTTTAATCAATACAGTCTTTATTCTACAACGCCACTATTCATATGCTAGTTATCAAAATTTCTTAATGTAACGAATCAAGTTACATACCTTTAGTGCACGCCCTTCAAACGCAATTCGCCACCGACTTGTCCACTCGACGCTCCGGTATCTTTTCCTATAGAGTTCAATCATGACGCGTTTAGAACTCTTTTCAATCACATATCGCATAATTTGCCAAAACATCACAATTATGCGTTTTAACTTTAAAATTTCAGTTTCGAGCCTTCTTTGAAGCATTTCTACAAACACTTAAAGGGCAGGATTTCATATCTTTTATATTTAAGTTCATGGCTTGTCGCTTAGCCAAAATTAACATCAATCGAGCTATCACATATAGAATCAAACATCAAATTTTTTCAGAAATCAGTTTCTATGAATCAAATTACACTAGAATAACATTCAAAACCCTAGTGTTTATCAAGTTCTATATAACCCACTAATCACCTACAATGGTGGCCATGGATTTCACTAGAATTTGGCATGATTTCAACATGTACTTGTCTAGGGTTTACTCCTAGACATTTTAATGTTCCTATTTCATCTACAAATCACACATGCATCATCAGATTTCGAATTCTCTAAATTCATGAGAATTTCAAGTAGAGAATTTTTGTCAAATTTTACATACCTTATGATCTCCTTGCAATGGGGATCATTAATCTATGCTCGATTTTCGTTTTGGACTTGATTTGATCCTTCAATTGGAGGTGTTTGACAAGAACTAGGGTTTTTGGGGAGCTTGGGATCGCCCCCTGTCTTCTGATCGATCTCAGCAACACAAACAAGTGTGTTGTGAGTTTAATTTTTGTTTTATTATTATTAGTTTTCATTTAAACACTTTTGGTCCCTCAACTTTCGTTTTTATTCAGTTTTAACTCTTTAACTACTCATAAGTCATCATCTAACTAGGTTAATGTCATTCCTAGTTAGTTTATTTTTCTTATTTATTCACTACATAATTGTATTATAAGAATTTGTGTTTTTGGGGTGTTACAAGTCCACCCCCCTTAAAAAGGGTTTCGTCCCCGAAACCAGAGTACGTACCGAATAGTGTAGGGTAGAGACGTCGCATCTCCTCTTCGGACTCCCATGTAGTGTCCGAACCTTTCCTATGCTCCCACTTGATCTTGACTTGATCGACTTGTTTATTTCGCAAGTGCTTAACCTTTCGATCTAAAATCTCTATTGGCCTTACCGCATAATTCAGGCGATCATCCACCTCGATATCGTCATAATGGATATAAGTTGTTTCCTCCGCTAGACATTTTCGCAACTGAGACACGTGGAACGTGCCATGTATTCCACTCAACTCTTCCGGTAGCTCGAGGCGATAAGCCACCTTGCCAACCCGTTTGATGATTTTAAATGGCCCGATAAACCTCGGGCTTAGTTTCCCCCTTTTTCTGAATCTGATAACGCCCTTCCATGGGGAAACCTTTAACATAACCATGTCGCCTATCTGAAATTCAATCGGTCTTCGTCTTTTGTCGGCATAAGACTTTTTCCTATCTTGGGATGCTTTCAAATGGGCTCGTACCACTTCAATTTTCTCATTAGTGGCCTGAACTATGTCTTTATGTGCCAATTCATCTGGACCCACTTCACCCCAAAACACCGGGGTTCTGCACTTTCTACCATATAGCATCTCGTAAGGTGCCATGCCGATACTCGAATGGTAACTATTGTTATACGAAAATTCAGCCAAAGGTAGATAAACATCCCAACTTCCGCCGAAGTCGATGATACATGCCCGTAACATATCCTCTAGCGTCTGTATTGTTCTTTCACTCTGCCCATCCGTCTGAGGATGGTAGGCGGTGCTAATGAAGAGTTTCGTTCCCATTTCCTCTTGAAAATCCCGCCAAAAATTTGAAGTAAATCGGGTATCTCTATCCGATACGATGGATACCGGTACGCCGTGACGTACCACTATTTCATTTGTATATACCTCGGACATCTTTTCCGAAGTATAAGTTTCACGTATAGGAATGAAATGTGCACTCTTCGTTAATCTATCCACAATCACCCATATAGCATCAAATCCCCGAATCGTTTTAGGTAGTTTGGTCAATAGGTCCATAGTGATATGTTCCCATTTCCAAACTGGGATCTCCAAAGGTTGCAGTTTTCCATATGGTTTCTGATGTTCCGCTTTGACTTGTAAACAAGTCAAGCACTTCTCCACATATTTTACCACATCCCTCTTCATTTCGGGCCACCAATAGTTTTGTTTCAGATCATTGTACATCTTGGTCGCACCCGGATGAATAGAATATCGGGATTTATGAGCTTCATTGAGTAGAACCGTCTTAACCCCACAAGAATTTGGAACCCATACTCTTCCGGATCGAGTCTTCAACCCGTCCTTTCCATCCGACAAATCTTTTAACTGTCCGATTATTCTTTCCTTCTTCCAGTTCTCCTCTTTTACTGCTTCTACTTGCGCTTCTCGGATACGTTCAAGTATGCCCGAGGTTACGACAAGCTTCATCGACCTTACTCGTATTGGGACATAATCCGCTTTTCTGCTCAGGGCATCCGCCACCACATTTGCCTTTCCGGGGTGGTAATGTATTTCACAGTCAAAATCCTTCACCATTTCTAACCATCGCCTTTGTCGCATATTTAGCTCCTTCTGATCGAAGAAATATTTTAAGCTCTTGTGATCGGTGAATATGGTGCACTTTACCCCATATAAATAGTGCCTCCATATTTTTAACATAAACACCACCACAGCCAATTCGAGGTCGTGCGTGGGATATTTCTTTTCATGTATTTTCAGTTGCCTCGAGGCATAATCTATAACTTTGCCCCGTTGCATCAAAACGCATCCGAGCCCCGATAGTGAGGCATCCGAATAAACCACCAAGTCTTCGACTCCATCCGGAAATGTTAATACCGGAGCTTGAGTTAACTTCTCTTTTAGCGTTTGAAACGCTCTTTCTTGTTCGGCACCCCAAATGAACTTTTCCTCTTTCCGGGTTAACTTAGTTAGCGGTGACGCAATCTTGGAGAAATCCAGAATGAATCTCCTATAATATCCCGCAAGCCCTAAGAAGCTTCTAATTTCCGAAGGATTCTTCGGAGGGCTCCATTTTAACACGGCCTCTATCTTTGAAGGATCTACCAATATTCCATCTGCACTTATGATGTGACCAAGGAATTGCACCTCTCGTAACCAGAAGGCGCATTTCGAGAATTTCGCGTACAACCTTTCTTGCCTGAGCGTCTCTAACACCTCTTGTAAGTGGCGCGCATGTTCTGCTTCACCTTTCGAGTATACCAGAATATCGTCAATAAACACGATTACCGATTTATCCAGCATCCGCTTGCAAACCCGGTTCATGAGATCCATGAAAGCCGCGGGTGCATTAGTCAGCCCGAATGACATTTCGAGGTAATGTCCATATCTCGTGCGGAAAGCCGTCTTCGGTACATCTTCCTCCCTGACCCTTAGTTGATGACACCCCGATCTAAGGTCAATTTTTGAAAACCAGTTCGCACCTTGTAATTGGTCGAATAGGTCGTCTATTCTCGGAAGCGGGTATCGATTCTTTACCGTGAGTTTATTTAACTCCCGGTAATCGATACACATTCGCATGCTCCCGTCTTTCTTTTTCACGAATAGCACGGGCGCGCCCCAAGGAGACACACTCGGCCATATGAATCCTTTATCGAGCAGGTCTTGAATCTGCGACATTAGTTCTTGTAATTCCGATGGTGCAAGTCGGTATGGTGCTTTTGCTACGGGTTTCGCGCCGCAAGGAGCCGAAACCCAAGCGTGTTCGCGCTCTATAAGTGTGATTTCTGGATTCGGGAAGTACACTTTCTTGGGCACATAGTTAACGAAATGGGAATACATGTGGATCCTGCTAAAATCGATGCCATTAGGGATTGGGCCGCACCGAAGAATCCTTCGGAGGTGCGACAATTCCTTGGTCTTGCGGGGTACTATCGTCGGTTTATTCAGGATTTCTCGAAGATCGCTCAACCTCTCACCTCCTTGACACAGAAGAACGTTGCTTACTCTTGGGGAACGAAATAGGAGGATGCTTTCCAACTCTTAAAGCAAAAACTTTGCAGCACGCCGATCTTGTCTCTACCAGAGGGTACTGAGGATTTCGCGGTATATTGTGATGCTTCTATTCAGGGTCTCGGTTGCGTGTTGATGCAACGCGAGAAGGTGATAGCTTATGCTTCTCGACAGTTGAAGGTACACGAGAAGAATTATACGACTCACGACTTGGAGCTAGGGGCTGTGGTTTTCGCGTTGAAGATTTGGAGGCATTACTTGTACGGTACCAAATGCACCATCTACACCGATCATAGGAGTCTCCAACATATCTTCAATCAGAAGGAACTGAATATGCGACAGCGTCGTTGGATTGAGTTGCTGAACGATTATGAGTGTGCCATCAAGTTTTATCCGGGTAAAGCTAACATTGTAGCTGATGCTCTTAGCCGCAAGGAGCCGAAACCCAAGCGTGTTCGCGCTCTACAACTTACTATTCATTCTGGTTTACCTGCTCAGATTCGTTTCGCTCATATCGAGGCTTTGAAGGAAGAGAACATCGAGGCCGAGTACTTGCGGGGCTTGGGAAAACGACTTGTGGTGAGATCTGACGGTATTTATTATTTCATGGAGCGGATGTGGGTTCCTTTGTATGGTAATCTTCGAGAGCTTGTGATGGATGAAGCGCACAAGTCTCGGTATTCTGTTCACCCAGGCTCAGACAAGATGTATCAGGATCTCAGGGATATACATTGGTGGCCAAAGATGAAGGCTCACATTGCGACGTACATGAGTAAGTGTTTGACTTGTGCTAAAGTCAAAGCAGAGCATCAGAAACCCTCGGGTCTACTTCATCAGCTGGAGATACCCACGTGGAAGTGGGAGCAGATCGCCATGGATTTCGTTACAGGATTACCAAGGACTCAGGTTGGAAACGATACTATTTGGGTGATTGTTGATCGTCTCACGAAGTCAGCGCATTTTCTGGCAATCAAGGAAACAGATAAGTTTTCACAGCTTGCTGCAGTTTATCTTAAGAAGGTGGTTTCTAGGCACGGGGTGCCAACTTCTATCATCTCAGATCGAGATCCGCATTTCACCTCTGAATTATGGCAGTCAATGCATAAATCGTTCGGTTCACAACTCGATATGAGTACCGCTTATCACCCACAGACGGATGGTCAGAGCGAGCGCACCATTCAGACACTTGAAGACATGCTGCAGGCATGTGTGATTGATTTTGGGAAAGGATGGGAGAAACACTTGCCGTTGATAGAGTTCTCCTACAACAACAGCTACCACACTAGTATTCAGGCAGCTCAGTATGAAGCATTGTACGGGAGGAAATGCCGTTCTCCTCTCTGTTGGGCTGAAGTGGGTGACAGTCAGATTACAGGTCCTGAACTCGTGCTTGAAACTTCAGAAATGATTGTTCAGATCAGGAATCGTATTGCAGCGGCACGAGATCGTCAGAAAAGCTACGCTGACAAGCGTAGGAAACCGTTAGAGTTTGCAGTGGGTGATCGTGTTATGTTGAAAGTTTCGCCGTGGAAGGGTGTTGTACGCTTCGGGAAGCGTGGCAAGTAACCCACGTTACGTTGGGCCATTTAGAATTCTGGAGCGGATCAGTAAAGTCACTTACAAGCTTGAGTTACCTGCTGAGTTGGGTAATGTGCACGATGTCTTTCATGTTTCGTAATTGAAGAAGTGTCTGTCTGATGAGACACTGGTTGTGCCATTTCAAGAGCTGAAGATTAACGACAAGTTGCAGTTTGTCGAAGAACCTATCGAGATCATGGATCGGGAGGTCAAGGTGCGTAAACATAGTCGCATTCCGATTGTGAGAGTTCGTTGGAACTCAAGACGTGGACCGGAGTTCACGTGGGAGCGTGAGGATCAGATGAAGCTTAATTATCCTCAAGTTTTTCCTAATGACAAGTCTAAATCTAGTAAAGCTGGTGAATTTCGGGGCGAAATTCCTCTTCAAGTTGGGGATGATGTGGCACGTGAGCAAAATCCGCAACAATCTTGATTATCACTTCACTCCTCCGTGCCTACTTATCAAATTTTGGGACGAAATTTCTTTCAAGTTGGGGATGATGTGACAACCCGATTTCTCAAGGTTAGTAACGTTTAATTAACATTTGTGCCATAACTCCGTTAAACTAAACATGATAACTTGTTAATTAACGTTTTGGGCCACATATGTATTACTTGATGTTTATTGGGCCGCGTTTATCACAAATGCCTTTGGGCCGCCACCTTATATATCTAACTCGGCCCGAATTCCCCTTTTAACTACTCCCTTATGTTTGCTACATATTGGCCCAATTCATTAGATGTAAATTCGGCCCAACCCCCTTTATTCCTCTTATATTTACGTAATAGTGGGGGGTGGGTGTTTTAATTTACAACTTGAAAGAAACCCTAATGCACCTTACCCTATTCTATCCGACGAAGCAGCCTTTCCCTCTCCTCCGAATTGAACATTCTGGTACGTATAACATTAAGGATTTTAATATTGTGTGGCTATGGTTGGTTGCATGCTTAGTGTCATCGATTTGTATGTGTGTTACGTGGTGTGATTTTGTTGAATAAGGGCTAGGGATCGATTAGGTAGTTGAATAATGTCTGACATGCACATGTGATTAGAATTAATGTATTTGGGACATGCATATGTTAGTGAAACTGAATGACATATTGGACAAATCTGTTGTGGGTAATGTTGATTGGACCGAAGTTCTTTTCTATTGTTTCTTAGTGGGCCCACTCATCAACAATTAAGTATAAATAATTATGTATTATAGGCCTGAGCACATGTGTTAATATAATGCACACATATATATCATAATGCCCCTCATATGAATTGATTTTACACACTAGCTAAATCGCATATTCCCTGTTGATAAAATGGAAACGGAAAATTGTATAAATTGTTGATACATGTTGCACATGGGTTCTAGGATTTCACACTTACCGGGCCTTTTATAGTAGTTGGGCCACACACACATTAAAATGGGTCACATATGGAACGAGTTACACAAGTGAGTATGGGCCGAGAACTAGTACGTAACTTGTTTAGGAAAATATGAAGTAACATATGAATTGCACCTTTTGTTACTTCGGGCAATACTCAGTTGCGGGTGGCACAGGACCAGCCCACTTGGCTGGACTTGTGTTATCAGGCCCAACATCTACAGGGCCGCACATGATATAACTTGGTTGGACTTTGAATAGTAATTTCGATACACACACATGTTTTATAATTGGGCCATACACGTTTGATAACTGGACTTGAAGTGTGTGCTAGTAGATTATGTGTGTATGTATATGACATGTTTGAACTGTTACATATTAAGCGAATGTTTGTTGCTCTAGATGGATGAATAAACTGTTATGATTCGAAATACACGTGTGCGTTACGTGGGCAATAAATATGTTTGATGTGAACCATGAATTAGTTGTACGCGAAAGGTGTGGTATATGTGCATGTAAAACTGACTGTATCGATAACCCTTTTTAGGGCGTGGTTGATCAAACTGTGAACATATACTTTAACCTTACCGAGAAAACCAAAGGTGAGTTCACTACTTTTGAGCATGCGTCCCGGTGGTTGGGACAGTCAGTGGGTATCCCGGGGAGGGATAAGTCTTTTGGGTAAAACTGGTATATTGGATAATATTCTCATTCTATCACTCTTTAAGTCCCATCTTTTGTTACCGGGGAGGTAACGGGGTATTAGTTGGTAGCGCTACTTAGGTTTGGCACCCTCACACCGTACCGGGGAGGACGGTTGTGAACTAATGACCCAGTCGGGCCCAGTGTTTTGATAGGAGCACTGGGGAACGGGCAAAACATACATCAGGAGCCGTCTTGTTCAGTATCGAGATATTATCAATATTACCTTTGCATTTGTTAATAAACTGGAATAAACACTTGGTAACAAACGTTTTCATAAACTGTGAACTCGCCAGCTTTGTTTGATACACTTGTTGCATGCTCGCAGGTCGTTAGGTATCTTGGACTTGGAAACTTGCTGTCTGGAGGAGCAGGAGTGGTCATGGGTCGACTAGAGGGACTCATGTGGTTCATTGTTGCTATTACATATTGGTTATTGAACAATTTAACTTTGGTTTACTAATTGCTTCCGCTGAACATGCTGGTTTACGTTTAAACTCATGACTGGTGTTTTCACGAATATTTGAGGATTTTATTTGAAACTTGTATGTGTTCAATGTAATTAGTGGCTCGTTATTGGTACGTCACACGCCTATCAGGGACACTCCCTAGGTGGTATTTTGGGGGGTGTGACAGTGTAACAACTCATATCAAAAGTCATATTTAATTAATTAATTTTTTCTAATAGGAAACCCTAATTGAGAGACTCAAGTGATTCTGCACAAACCCTAATTTTTCCAGAATTTTCAGAATCAGGATTAGGGGCCCTAAAACTCAGGGGGGGTAATACCCTAGTTGACGATTATCTAATTTGCGTGCGGAAGAAGTTGAAATAACGAAATCTGTCAAGTCAGCAAAGCTAGTCCCAATCGTGGCAACCCTATACCTAAAAATAGGTGTCACGCGGGCCGCGTAAGATTAACATATATCTCACGCGGGCCGCGACAGGGTTAAAATTTACCTATAAATAGAGGACGTTGGGACTTGAATTTTGGAATTGGAACGACGTAAATTCGAGTTACGTAGAAGGAGTTATCGTCTGTTTATTCCCAAAAACACACACTGATCACGAAGTGTTGCCGCAATCAGGGTAATAACTCGATCGCTGATACGATTCAACGTCCGATCGATTATAACTATCCAACGATTGTTTAAGTGCCGCTCAAATTGAGATTATACTTTGTTAATTCATCGTGATTTCGACTTGAATGTTTGAGTACTGCTCGAATTCGGACTATACTCTGTCATTCGTTGTGAATCCATTGAATTATTAAGTATTGCACTAATAAATCGTTGTGAAGGTTTAATCTCGTGAATTGTCGTAACTGTTGTATTAGTTACTAACCGATTGTGTGTGCATTGTTAATTAAATTAGGTTAATCAAGGCTAATCAGTAGGCTTATATTCTGCTCGTTAAATCTACAATGTGAGTCATTCTCTTTTTATCAAATCTGTTTACAAAAAGTATGTTTATTTTCAAAATTATAATTACAGTGATTAAGTTTATGTAGTCACCAAATTACAGCCGGTATGTGGGGTATTGTGCACATTACTGTTTTTATCAATTTAGGTGGGCGAACCTAATAAATGATACTCGTTACTATTGGGTGAACGGACTCAATAGTAATATGACCACAGTCACCGAAACAAGTCGATGACAAGTACTGTGGGTATTTGGTTGAAATAAACATTGTAATCTCTCTTAATACTGTGAATTATAACAAACTAGTCGTTTAAGTAAAATGAATGATTCACTCAGTATTTCCCTGCTGACAAAACCTTTTTCAAACATGTTTCAGGTGATCTGTTGTGAGCAAATGAAAAAGTGTCGTGGAACACTACAAGATTAGAAAGTGGCTCAATGTAAATAAATAAAGAAACATGTTTTAAGAAATAAAGGATTTCCCAGTGAAATCAAGTATTTGTAAATTATGGGAGTTATCCCTATATTATATATAAACGAGCAGTTTTAATAATAATTGATCCTGTTTAAAAAGACTTCCGCTGTCAATTAATTAGATACCACGGGATTTCCTGCCGCGGCTCTGGACCGGGTCAAACCGGGGTCAAGGGCCGTGACAGACAGTTTGGTATCAGAGCCACTGGTTATAGTGAAGTTGGTTTTAAAACGTTTTTATAAAACCAGACTATAACCGAACATATCCGAAATCGACCATGACACTCAGCTCCAGACCGCAAGGTTTGTCTCTTGTTTACTATTGTGTAGTATATCTAGTGCTTGCTTATGAATAACATCACCCGTGAATGCACACTTGACACTGCAGTATGAACTTCTATGTTACTAACCCACGTTACGTGTTTTAATGAGTGCGACTCTTCTTGAACTTTCATGATCTATGTTGTGGTGTCATCTGTCTTGTTGCTTGAATTCGGGAAACCTTTTAACACGAGTTAGGAGGAACTGAGATAAACATGCAAACTGGGTTATTATTATGGGTGCACACATAATAATAATGGGGAGTGCATGTGAGTCCCAGTGAAACTTGACAAGTGTCAAAAGGGTTCCGCTCTGTTAGTTGATGTTATGTTAGAACTCGGTAGTCTATGGGCGGTCATAGTAATGCTTGACTCCTACTTGAACTTGCTTTTTAAATCCTTCCTTTTCTTATATCTAGAATCATGAACGGACGTGGTGGAGGCCACGGTGGTGGACGTGGCCATATTGCTATGACTCAAGCTGAGTTAACTGACTTAATCAACACTCGCGTGGCTGAAGTCTTAGCGGCTTATCAGGCTGGTCAACCGGTGCAGCAGAATCCGCAGCATCCACCTGTTCGCACGTTCAAAACCTTCGTGGATTGTAAACCGCAGACCTTCAGTGAGACTGAAGGGGCTGTAGGACTCTTGCGTTGGTTCGAGAAGGCGGAGTCCGTATTCGCAATGTGTAACTGTCCTATTGGGGACAGAGTGACGTATGCTACGGGTACACTCGAGGATGGTGCCCTAACCTGGTGGAATGCCCAGGTTCAGCTGTTGGGTATCGAGGCGGCGAACGCCACTACTTGGGACGACTTTAAGGAGTTGATAAGGGAGGAGTATTGTCCTCGTGATGAGATACAGAAACTGGTGAACGAGTATTATGATCTGAAGATGGTGGGATCTGAGATTGAAGTATACGTGAAGCGGTCGCATGAGTTGGCTGTCATGTGCCCGAACTTGTCCCGACCTATGTCTCGAAGAATTGAGTTGTTCATCAAGGGATTACCTCCACGAGTGAAGGGTTTGTTTACTGCAGCTAACCTCAACAACTTAACTCAGATTGTCCGTTTGGCTCACAAGATCACCGATCAGGAGGTGGAGAGTAATTCACTACCACCACGTGTTTCTGCTACTGCTACTACTGCCGCTATTACAGCTACTACCCCCGCCCCTGACAGTAAGCGTAAGTGGAGCGATGTGGACAAGGCGTCCAATTCAGTACAGTCACAGAAAAGGCCAGACACTGGCAGTAATCGTAGTTTCAGCCAGTCGTCTTTAGTGAATCAGAATCAGGGTAACAGTTCAGGTCTGGGTTCTTATGCGGGAAAACTACCACTATGCAATAAGTGCAACTATCATCATCGGGGGCAGTGTGCTCGGGTATGTCACAGGTGCAACAAAGCGGGGCATATAGCCAAGGATTGTAGGGTTTCATCCCCGAACCAGCAACAACAGGATAGACAGCAGTCGCAGCAGAATATGGGTAACCGTAAGGGTTGTTTTTCAATGTGGAGCTGAGGGTCACATCAAGCGAGACTATCCTCAGCTGAATCAGAATGCTGGTGGTAATAATAATAGGAATAACAACAATGCTGGGAACAACAATGGGAACAACGGGGGAAATGGTGCGCGTGGGCGCGGGTTTACTATTCGAGCTGGGGAGGCTCGGAATAACGGCAACGTAGTGACTGGTACGTTTTCAGTAAATGATATAATTGCATCTGTTTTATTTGACTCTGGTGCCGATTGGAGTTATGTATCTTTGGGGTTTAGCCGTCAGTTAGGGTTGGGTCCTATACCACTTGTAACTAAACACATAGTAGAGATAGCTGATGGTAAAACAAGTGAAGCTTCACACGTTCTTGTTGGGTGCAAACTCGATCTCATGGGTCAGGTGTTCGACATTGACCTACTCCCTAATACTCTTGGAAGCTTCGATGTGGTTATCGGCATGGACTGGTTGTCCAAGCATCAGGCAGAAATTCTCTGCAAGGAGAAAATCATGCGTGTTCCTCTCCCTAGAGGAGAATCTCTATTGGTTCAGGGCCATTGTAGTGGTGCCACGGTTAGCATTATTTCGGCAATAAAGGCTCAGAAGTGTCTACGCAAGGGCTACCCTGCTATCTTAGCTCTTGTTACTGACTCGCAGTCTGATGTGAGGAAGATCGAGGATTTACCAGTAGTTCGTGAGTTTCCTGATGTGTTTCCTGAAGAACTCCATAGTTTACCTCCACATCGGCAGGTGGAATTTCAGATCGACCTCGCGCCAGGAGCAGCCCCGATTGCTCGTGCTCCTTATCGTCTTGCGCCAGGGGAGTTACAGGAGTTGTCAAACCAACTCCAAGAGCTGTTGGATAGGGGTTTTATCCGACCTAGCTCTTCGCCTTGGGGAGCCCCAGTACTGTTTATGAAGAAGAAGGATGGGTCCTTTCGGATGTGTATAGATTATCGCGAGCTCAACAAGGTGACGGTCAAGAACCATTATCCTTTGCCCCGTATCGACGACCTGTTTGACCAGCTGCAAGGGTCAAGTTTCTATTCCAAGATCGACTTAAGGTCGGGTTATCATCAGGTACGAGTCCGCGAGGAGGATGTACCCAGGACGGCTTTTCGGACGCGGTATGGCCATTATGAGTTTTTGGTTATGCCGTTTGGATTGACTAATGCACCAGCGGTCTTCATGGATCTCATGAACCACGTGTGCAAGCTGTATCTTGACGACTTCGTTATTGTTTTCATCGATGACATCTTGATCTACTACAAGAGCAAGGAGGACCACGAGCGACATTTACGTCTTATCTTGGAGCTCCTGAGGAAGGAGCAGCTTTACGCGAAGTTTTCTAAGTGTGATTTCTGAATTCGGGAAGTACACTTTCTTGGGCACATAGTTAACGAAATGGGAATACATGTGGATCCTGCTAAAATCGATTCCATTAGGGATTGGGCCGCACCGAAGAATCCTTCGGAGGTGTGACAATTCCTTGGTCTTGCGGGGTACTATCGTCGGTTTATTCAGGATTTCTCGAAGATCGCTCAACCTCTCACCTCCTTGACACAGAAGAACATTGCTTACTCTTGGGGAACGAAACAGGAGGATGCTTTCCAACTCTTAAAGCAGAAACTTTGCAGCACGCCAATCTTGTCTCTACCAGAGGGTACTGAGGATTTCGCGGTATATTGTGATGCTTCTATTCAGGGTCTCGGTTGCGTGTTGATGCAACGCGAGAAGGTGATAGCTTATGCTTCTCGACAGTTGAAGGTACACGAGAAGAATTATACGACTCACGACTTGGAGTTAGGGGCTGTGGTTTTCGTGTTGAAGATTTGGAGGCATTACTTGTACGGTACCAAATGCACCATCTACACCGATCATAGGAGTCTCCAACATATCTTCAATCAGAAGGAACTGAATATGCGACAGCGTCGTTGGATTGAGTTGCTGAACGATTATGAGTGTGCCATCAAGTATCATCCGAGTAAAGCTAACGTTGTAGCTGATGCTCTTAGCCGCAAGGAGCCGAAACCCAAGCGTGTTCGCGCTCTACAACTTACTATTCATTCTAGTTTACCTGCTCAGATTCGTTCCGCTCATATCGAGGCTTTGAAGGAAGAGAACATCGAGGCCGAGTACTTGCGGGGCTTGGGAAAACGACTTGTGGTGAGATCTGACGGTATTTATTATTTCATGGAGCGGATGTGGGTTCCTTTGTATGGTAATCTTCGAGAGCTTGTGATGGATGAAGCGCACAAGTCTCGGTATTCTGTTCACCCAGGCTCAGACAAGATGTATCAGGATCTCAGGGATATATATTGGTGGCCAAAGATGAAGGCTCACATTGCGACGTACGTGAGTAAGTGTTTGACTTGTGCTAAAGTCAAAGCAGAGCATCAGAAACCCTCGGGTCTACATCATCAGCCGGAGATACCCACGTGGAAGTGGGAGCAGATCGCCATGGATTTCGTTACAGGATTACCAAGGACTCAGGTTGGAAACGATACTATTTGGGTGATTGTTGACCGTCTCACGAAGTCAGCGCATTTTCTGGCAATCAAGGAAACAGATAAGTTTTCACAGCTTGCTGCAGTTTATCTTAAGGAGGTGGTTTCTAGGCACGGGGTGCCAACTTCTATCATCTCAGATCGAGATCCGCGTTTCACCTCTGAATTATGGCAGTCAATGCATAAATCGTTCGGTTCATAACTCGATATGAGTACCGCTTATCACCCACAGACGGATGGTCAGAGCGAGCCACCATTCAGACACTTGAAGACATGCTGCGGGCATGTGTGATTGATTTTGGGAAAGGATGGGAGAAACACTTGTCGTTGATAGAGTTCTCCTACAACAATAGCTACCACACTAGTATTCAGGCAGCTCAGTTCGAAGCATTGTACGGGCGGAAATGCCGTTCTCCTCTCTGTTGGGCTGAAGTGGGTGACAGTCAGATTACAGGTCCTGAACTCGTGCTTGAAAGTTCAGAAATGATTGTTCAGATTAGGAATCGTATGGCAGAGGCACGAGATCGTCAGAAAAGCTACGCTGACAAGCGTAGGAAACCGTTAGAGTTTGCAGTGGCTGATCGTGTTATGTTGAAAGTTTCGCCGTGGAAGGGTGTTGTACGCTTTGGGAAGCGTGGCAAGTAACCCACGTTACGTTGGGCCATTTAGAATTCTGGAGCGGATCGGTAAAGTCACTTACAAGCTTGAGTTACCTGCTGAGTTGGGTAATGTGCACGATGTCTTTCATGTTTCGCAATTGAAGAAGTGTCTGTCTGATGAGACACTGGTTGTGCCATTTCAAGAGCTGAAGATTAATGACAAGTTGCAGTTTGTCGAAGAACCTATCGAGATCATGGATCGGGAGGTCAAGGTGCGTAAACATAGTCGCATTCCGATTGTGAGAGTTCGTTGGAACTCAAGACGTGGACCGAAGTTCACGTGGGAGCGTGAGGATCAGATGAAGCTTAATTATCCTCAACTTTTTCCTAATGACAAGTCTAAATCTAGTAAAGCTGGTGAATTTCGGGACGAAATTCCTCTTCAAGTTGGGGATGATGTGGCACCTGAGCAAAATCCGCAACAATCTTGATTATCACTTCACTCCTCCGTGCCTACTTATCAATTTTCGGGACGAAATTTCTTTCAAGTTGGGGATGATGTGAGAACCCGATTTCTCAAGGTTAGTAACGTTTAATTAACATCTGTGCCATAACTCCATTAAACTAAACGTGATAACTTGTTAATTAACGTTTTGGGCCACATATGTATTACTTGATGTTTATTGGGCCGCGTTTATCACAAATGCCTTTGGGCCGCCACCTTATATATCTAACTCGGCCCGAATTCCCCTTTTAACTACTCCCTTATGTTTGCTACACATTGGCCCAATTCATTAGATGTAAATTCGGCCCAACCCACTTTATTCCTCTTATGTTTACGTAATAGTGGGGGGTGGGTGTTTTAATTTTCAACTTGAAAGAAACCCTAGTGCACCCTACCCTATTCTATCCGACGAAGCAGCCTTTCCCTCTCCTCCGAATTGAACATTCTGGTACGTATAACATTAAGGATTTTAATATTGTGTGGCTATGGTTGGTTGCATGCTTAGTGTCATCGATTTGTATGTGTGTTACGTGGTGTGATTTTGTTGAATAAGGGCTAGGGATCGATTAGGTAGTTGAATAATGTCTGACATGCACATGTGATTGGAATTAATGTATTTGGGACATGCATATGTTAGTGAAACTGAATGACATATTGGACAAGTATGTTGTGGGTAATGTTGATTGGACCGAAGTTCTTTTCTATTGTTTCTTAGTGGGCCCACTCATCAACAATTAAGTATAAATAATTATGTATTATAGGCCTGAGCACATGTGTTAATATAATGCACACATATATATCATAATGCCCCTCATATGAATTGATTTTACACACTAGCTAAATCGCATATTCCCTGTTGATAAAATGGAAACGGAAAATTGTATAAATTGTTGATACATGTTGCACATGGGTTCTAGGATTTCACACTTACCGGGCCTGTTATAGTAGTTGGGCCACACACACATTAAAATGGGTCACATATGGAACGAGTTACACAAGTGAGTATGGGCCGAGAACTAGTACGTAACTTGTTTAGGAAAATATGAAGTAACATATGAATTGCACCTTTTATTACTTCGGGCAATACTCAGTTGCGGGTGGCATAGGACCAGCCCACTTGGCTGGACTTGTGTTATCAGGCCCAACATCTATAGGGCCGCACATGATATAACTTGGTTGGACTTTGAATAGTAATTTCGATACACACACATGTTTTATAATTGGGCCATACACGTTTGATAACTGGACTTGAAGTGTGTGCTAGTAGATTATGTGTGTATGTATATGACATGTTTGAACTGTTACATATTAAGCGATTGTTTGTTGCTCTAGATGGATGAATAAACTGTTATGATTCGAAATACACGTGTGCGTTACGTGAGCAATAAATATGTTTGATGTGAACCATGAATACATGAATTAGTTGTACGCGAAAGGTGTGGTATATGTACATGTAAAACTAACTGTATCGATAACCCTTTTTAGGGCGTGGTTGATCAAACTGTGAACATATACTTTAACCTTACCGAGCAAACCAAAGGTGAGTTCACTACTTTTGAGCATGCGTCCCGGTGGTTGGGACAGTAAGTGGGTATCCTGGGGAGGGATAAGTCTTTTGGGTAAAACTGGTATATTGGATAATATTCTCATTCTATCACTCTTTAAGTCCCATCTTTTGTTATCGGGGAGGTAACGGGGTATTAGTTGGTAGCGCTACTTAGGTTTGGCACCCTCATACCGTACCGGGGAGGACGGTTGTGAACTAATGACCCAGTCGGGCCCAGTGTTTTAATAGGAGCACTCGGGAACGGGCAAAACATACATCAGGAGCCGTCTTGTTCAGTATCGAGATATTATCAATATTACCTTTGCATTTGTTAATAAACTGGAATAAACACTTGGTAACAAACGTTTTCATAAACTGTGAACTCGCCAGCTTTGTCTGATACACTTGTTGCATGCTCGCAGGTCGTTAGGTATCTTGGACTTGGAAACTTGTTGTCTGGAGGAACAGGAGTGGTCATGGGTCGACTAGAGGGACTCATGTGGTTCTTTGTTGCTATTACATATTGGTTTTTGAACAATTTAACTTTGGTTTACTAATTGCTTCCGCTGAACATGTTGGTTTACGTTTAAACTCATGACTGGTGTTTTCACGAATATTTGAGGATTTTATTTGAAACTTGTATGTGTTCAATGTAATTAGTGGCTCGTCATTGGTACGTCACACGCCTATCAGGGACACTCCCTAGGTGGTATTTTGGGGGTGTGACAAACCGAGACTTTACCCGGGCATAGAGACGCCGTGTGCCCCGTTTTACCACATATGGGGCACGGTTTGTCTTTGAAACGGCACTCTCCCTTGTGCCCTTTTCCACACACTTTACAACTTGGCAACCCGCCTTTAGCATCCATTTTCTTCCCCGATTCTACAGTTCGAGCTTCCTTTGTAGGGCTTGGATTCACATCATGTGCCCTTCGTTCACCCCTTTCAACTTGTTTCTTCAATTCAATTTCCCGTTCCGAGCAACGTTTATGATCTCGGTAAGGGTCTCGTATTTTGAAGGAGTCATAAACTCCCTATACTCGGCGCTCAACATGTTATAGTAGTAGTATATCTTTTGTTCTTCATTCGTCACCAATTCATTGCAAAACTTCATCTTATCCATAAACGTCACCGTAATCTTGTCTATGGTCTCGCCCTTGTGCCTGAGTTGCATGAACTCTTCCTTGATTCTATTAATGACCCCCTTGGGACTATGATGTTTAAGAAACGGTGTCTTAAACTTCTCCCATGTCATGGCCCTCGCCGCTTCGGCTCCTATTTCCTTCTTTTTATTGTCCCACCAATCTTTGGCTTGACCCCTCAACTGACCCGTTCTGTAAGCAACAAAGTCACTTTCGTCACAATGGGTCCTTTCGAACACTCCTTCAACATCGCTTAACCATCTCTGGAATATTATCGGGTCAACCTCCCCGATGTAGATTGGTGGTTTACACGTCATAAACTCTTTGTACGAACATCCCTTACGTTCTCCCGATTTCTCTTTCATAAGGTTGACACTATCTTCCAACCTTTTGACTCGTTCTTCCACTAATGATAATACCGTGTTTTGAATTTTGTGTATAAACCCGGATAGACTACCTTCAATTGCCTTCCCCACTTCTTTGGCAATTATTTCTTTCATTGTTCGGTGCTTGTCGGCACCGGATCATCATCGTTTCTTTCCGACATCTTGAAACTGAAATGTTTATATTAAGCGTTAAACATTTCATTTATAACATAGCTTTATTTGCTTTGGTTTAGCCAAGTTCATAACTTGCTTTAACCGTTCACTTTTTGGTGCACTTTCCGGGTTTGAGTGAGTTAACACACTCTTCCCATGCACATTAATTTACATCTCATTTCTTACATAAGATAAAATCTACTAAAATAATAAATTAATTCTTACCGGACGATCAATCAAGCTTAAACCGAACACTTTGTTGACAACCTTAAGCTCTGATTACCAACTTGTAACACTCGATTAAATTTCTAATTTAAGTCTAATAAAAGATACTAAATTTTAGATATATAGTACATTGGTTTAACATAAGTACAAAATTAAAAGTTTCAAAGTAACACCAACTAGTCAACTACCGACTAGTTTAAACATTCATAACATGATTAGCAAATCATTTACATCAAAAACATTGTCTAGACGAAGTCATCCCAAAAGTATTGTTTTAACATAAACTAAGTTAACGCGGAAGCTTGCAAAATTGTGTTCGGTTCTTCAAAAACTTGCTCGATCGCCATCCGGATAGTTCCCTTTATTACCTAAGGTCAAAACCACTTAAAATGTTAGTTTTGAGATTTATATGAAGTGTATAAACAAGTTCCAAGCATTTAAACATGCAAAATAAAAAAAAAATCAAAATAAAATGTTACCCTGTCGCGTGGCGCGACAGGCCCTCGCGTGGCGCGGGGGAGGTGGTTTTCCAGCAGGTTCAGTTTTGTGACCTGCACTTGCTGTCAGTTCCAGAAATTCAGATTTTCAACTTAAAATGACCATAACTTTTGACTCGTGAGTCCGTTTTAGGTGATTCTTTTTCCTATGCATCTGTAAATTCAATACCGACGTAACTATAATGATTTCCATACCAAAAGTTTATTTTATGGACCAGACGACCAAATTTCACTTTGTAATTATTCGACCCTTTCTAGTTATCCTTATTTTGCTACCTTTGTAATAGTAAATATAAGGCGCTTGTTACCCAACTTCCGGGGCTTATTATCACCGGCACTATTCATATGCTAGTTATCAAAATTTCTTAATGTAACGAATCAAGTTACATACCTTTAGTGCACGCCCTTCAAACGCAATTCGCCACCGACTTGTCCACTCGACGCTCCGGTATCTTTTCCTATAGAGTTCAATCATGACGCGTTTAGAACTCTTTTCAATCACATATCGCATAATTTGCCAAAACATCACAATTATGCGTTTTAACTTTAAAATTTCAGTTTCGAGCCTTCTTTGAAGCATTTCTACAAACACTTAAAGGGCAGGATTTCATATCTTTTATATTCAAGTTCATGGCTTGTCGCTTAGCCAAAATTAACATCAATCGAGCTATCACATATAGAATCAAACATCAAATTTTTTCAGAAATCAGTTTCTATGAATCAAATTACACTAGAATAACATTCAAAACCCTAGTGTTTATCAAGTTCTATATAACCCACTAATCACCTACAATGGTGGCCATGGATTTCACTAGAATTTGGCATGATTTCAACATGTACTTGTCTAGGGTTTACTCCTAGACATTTTAATGTTCCTATTTCATCTACAAATCACACATGCATCATCAAATTTCGAATTCTCTAAATTCATGAGAATTTCAAGTAGAGAATTTTTGTCAAATTTTACATACCTTATGATCTCCTTGCAATGGGGATCATTAATCTATGCTCGATTTTCGTTTTGGACTTGATTTGATCCTTCAATTGGAGGTGTTTGACAAGAACTAGGGTTTTTGGGGAGCCGGGATCGCCCCCTGTCTTCTGATCGATCTCAGCAACACAAACAAGTGTGTTGTGAGTTTAATTTTATTAGTTTTCATTTAAACACCTTTGGTCCCTCAACTTTCGTTTTTATTCAATTTTAACTCTTTAACTACTCATAAGTCATCATCTAACTAGGTTAATGTCATTCCTAGTTTGTTTATTTTTCTTATTTATTCACTACATAATTGTATTATAAGAATTTGTGTTTTCGGGGAGTTACAGGGTAATAGTAGTAATTTCAAGAAAAAGGGAACCGGGCAATCTTTCACTGCTCCATTTTCCAGTACCTGTAAGAGAAAGCATTTTGGAAGATGCAAGGGGTATTGCAATTTCTGCAAAATTCCAGGGCATCAAGAAGAAGACTGCAGAAGGAAGAAATCCACAATTTGCTTCAATTGTGGAGAAGCTGGACATTTTAGACCCGATTGCCCCAAATTGGTCAAACCAGTTGACAACAAAGCTAAACCTGCAGAAGGAACTACCAAGAAAAACACAAGAGCCTTCCAGTTGACTACCCAGGAAGCAAAGCTAATCCCCGATGTGATAGCTGGTACGTTCCTAGTTCACGACGTTTATGCAAAAGTATTATTTGACTCTGGTGCAAACCAAAGTTTCATAAATACTTCATTCTGCGAAGCTCTTAATTTACCCTTAACCAAACTTAGGCAGATTTTTACGGTAGAAACCGCAGATGGTAATTCTGTTCACATAGATAAGGTTTTGCAAAAAGGAAAGATAGAACTCCTAAGTCATAAATTTTCTGCAAACCTATTACCTATGAAGTTAGCTGGATTTGATGTGGTATTAGGAATGGACTGGTTAGTAGCCAACCATGCTCGAATCCTCTGTGATAAGAATTCCATAGAAATTCATACACCTACAGGAGAAATAGTAATGATTACAGGAGATAAGCCACGTAAGCCAATGAAATTCATTTCAGTAATGAAAGTGGCCAATTATTCAAGAAAACAAGGAATAGTGTATATGATTTCGGTAATCATTACAACTAAAGGTATGGAACTTAAGGAAATTCCTGTAGTATCAGAATACTCAGATGTATTCCCAGAAAAACTACCTGGATTACCACCCGATAGGGAAGTAGAATTTAGAATTCATCTAATTCCTGGAACTACACCAATAGCTAAAGCACCTTATCGGTTAGCACCCACCGAAATGTTAGAATTGAAAAAGCAATTAGATGAATTGCTCAGTAAAGGATTCATACAACCTAGTTCATCCCCTTGGGGAGCACCAGTGTTGTTCGTAAAGAAGAAAGATGGTTCGATGCGAATGTGTATCGATTACCGGGAATTGAATAAGGTTACAATTAAGAATCGATACCCATTACCTAGGATTGATGATCTTTTTGATTAACTTCAGGGAGCTAGATATTTTTCTAAGATAGATTTACGCTCCGGATACCATCAGTTAAAAGTACAAGAGGAAGACATACCTAAAACTGCTTTTAGAACTAGGTATGGTCATTACGAGTTTACAGTCATGCCCTTTGGATTAACAAATGCTCCTGCAGCATTCATGGACATGATGAATAGGATCTGTAAACCGTATTTGGATAAATTTGTAATTGTCTTTATCGACGATATACTTATTTATTCCAAAAGTCAGGACGAGCATTGTGGTTAGCACCCACCGAAATGTTAGAATTGAAAAAGCAATTAGATGAATTGCTCAGTAAAGGATTCATACAACCTAGTTCATCCCCTTGGGGAGCACCAGTGTTGTTCGTAAAGAAGAAAGATGGTTCGATGCGAATGTGTATCGATTACCGGGAATTAAATAAGGTTACAATTAAGAATCGATACCCATTACCTAGGATTGATGATCTTTTTGATCAACTTCAGGGAGCTAGATATTTTTCTAAGATAGATTTACGCTCCGGATACCATCAGTTAAAAGTACAAGAGGAAGACATACCTAAAACTGCTTTTAGAACTAGGTATGGTCATTACGAGTTTACAGTCATGCCCTTTGGATTAACAAATGCTCCTGCAGCATTCATGGCCATGATGAATAGGATCTGTAAACCGTATTTGGATAAATTTGTAATTGTCTTTATCGGCGATATACTTATTTATTCCAAAAGTCAGGACGAGCATTGTGAGCACCTACGAGCACTCTTAACCTTGTTAAGAAAAGAGAAGCTTTATGCCAAATTCTCAAAGTGTGAATTTTGGCTCCAAGAGGTACAATTCCTAGGACACATGGTGAATCACGAAGGTATTCACGTAGATCCCTCCAAAATAGAAGCAATCACCAAGTGGAAGGTCCCGCAATCAGCTATGGAAGTTAGAAGTTTTCTAGGGTTAGCCGGATACTATAGACGATTTATTAAGGATTTTTCTAAGATAGCAGTACCATTAACTAAGCTAACCTGTAAAGCAGTAAAGTTTGAATGGGGATCTAGACAAGAAGAGGCTTTTAAGGTTTTAAAGCAAAGGTTAACAAACGCCCCAATTCTAGCCTTACCAGAAGGAACAGAAGATTTTGAAGTTTACTGTGATGCTTCTAAACTAGGATTAGGATGTGTGTTAATGCAACGCAAGAAGGTAATTGCGTATGCTTCAAGGCAATTGAAAAGGCACAAGGAAAATTATACGACTCATGATTAAGAGTTAGGAGCCATAATTTTTGCCCTTAAAATTTGGAGACATTATCTGTACGGAAGTAAGTTTACTGTCTATACATATCATAAGAGTTTAAGATACATATTTGGGCAAAAGGAATTAAACATGAGGCAAAGAAGATGGATGGAAATTCTAAGTGACTACGACTGTGATATTCAATATCACGAAGAAAAGGCAAATGTAGTAGCAGATGCCTTAAGTCATAAGTATCATGAGAAACAACGCCGAGTTCGTACTCTTAGATTAAGTTTACAATTAGATCTAATGGAACAACTGAAGAATGTTCAAGAAACCGCAATCAAGGATGATGCTGAAGGAATGAAGGGAAGAATAAAGGAATTAGAGCAAGGGAGTGACGGAATTTGGAGATTCCACAAGAAAAGGATTTGGGTACCTAAGCAAGGAGATTTAAGAAATAAAATTTTAGAGGAGGCCCATAAATCTAGGTATACCATGCATCCTGGTAATAATAAGATGTACCAAGATTTAAGAAATAACTTCTGGTGGATAGGAATGAAAAAGGATATAGCTAAATATGTATCTAAGTGCTTAACTTGCTCACAAGTTAAAGCAGAACACCAGAAACCTTCAGGGTTACTCCAGTAATTAGAAATGCCTGTATGGAAATGGGAGCTCATAACAATGGACTTTGTTACTAAGTTACCCAAAACTAGAAAAGGTAACGATGCGATTTGGGTAATTGTGGATCGATTAACCAAATCAGCTCATTTCCTACCTATAAAAGAAACCTTTAGCATGAAAAGGTTAGCAAAATTGTACGTAGATGAAGTAGTATCACTACATGGAGTCCCACTCTCCATTGTATCGGATAGGGATAGTCGTTTCACTTCACATTTCTAGAACAGTTTCCAGGAAGCAATGGGAACGCGATTAAATTTAAGTACAGCTTACCATCCCCAAACAGACGGACAGAGTGAAAGGACAATCCAAACCTTGGAAGACATGCTGAGGGCATGTGTTATAGATTTTGGTGGAAACTGGGATAACCACCTACCTTTAGTTGAATTCTCCTATAACAATAGTTATCATTCAAGCATCGAAGCTGCCCCGTCCAAAGCCTTATACGGACGAAAATGTAGACCTCCAGTCTGTTGGGAGAAATAGGTGAAAATCAATTATCAGGTCCTGAAATTGTGCAAGAAACCACCGACAAGATCACTCAAATCAAGGAAAGACTGAAAACGGCTCGAGATCGTCAGAAGAGTTATGCAGACAATCGACGCAAGCCACTAGAATTTCAAGTTGGAGATAGGGTACTCTTAAAAGTTTCACATTGGAAAGGAGTAGTTCGATTCGGAAAGAAAGGAAAGCTAAGTCCAAGATACATAGGACCATTCCCAGTAATTCAACGCATAGGACCAGTTGCTTATCACTTACAACTACCAGAAGAGTTAGCTGGAGTACATGATGTATTTCATGTATCTAACCTCAAGAAGTGCTTATCTGACGAATCCCTGGTAGTCCCTCTTCAAGACATACAGGTGAATGAAAAATTGAAGTTTGTGGAGAAACCACTTCAAATAGAAGATAGAAAGATTAAGTTTCTCAAACACAAAAGATTGGTACTGGTCAAAGTCAAGTGGGATTCAAAAAGAGGACCGGAAGACACTTGGGAGCTGGAATCAGAGATAAAGCGAAAGTATCCTCACTTATTTAAGTAAATCTCGAGGACGAGATTTTAAATAAGGTGGGGAGGATGTAAGGACCTGCAAAAATGCCCCAAAATGACCCGTAAGTGAAAACCCGGACCGCTGAAACCCTAATACGCATGAAAAACCAAGAAAACATGAAATCTGGTTTTCACGCGGGCCGCGTAAACCATAAGGTAAGTCTACGCGGGCCGCATCAACTTAAAAATGTTCCGGATAAGTGTTCAACCCACGTGTCGCACACCTGGCAACCCTACTCGTGACAAACAAAGCCTACACGTAGACTAGGGGTTCTCGCGGGCCGCGTAAAACCTATGTTAAGGTTTACGTGGGCCGCGTAAAACTCAAAATGTGGCTATAAGTAGCCTGTGCATGGGGCTTTCATTTGTGTTCGAAAACTTTGATAAAAAACGAAGTATACTGCCTAAATTCGAATTTCAAAGTAGTGAAACGCTGCTACGACTACAGGGTATTAACTCGATCACTGCTACGATATAATGTCCGATCGATTGAAACTGATCCGATGGATGTTTAAGTGCTGCCCGTATTTGGGCTATACTTTGTCATTCGTCGTGAGGGTTTTGATTTCATGAGTTATCGTAAATGTTGTATTAAGTTACTGACCTAGTTTCGTATGCATTGCCGTTTAATTTAGGTTACACGTCTAAATCAGTAGGCTAAACTCTGCCCGTCTAAACTTGCAAGGTGATTCATTCTCTTTTTATCAACCGTTTTATTAAATCATAAATTATTTTCAAAAGTTATAATTACAGGGATTAAGTCGTGGTTATCTTGAATCACTGGCAAGTGGGGTATTGTGCACATTACTAATTTCTCACGGTTAGGTTCATCAATCTAACAGTGACAATCATCACTACTTGGGTGAACGGACCCAATAGTGGTATGACCATCGTCACCAGGGTGTGACACGGCGCCAGATAAAAATAAGATAGTAGCCATTGTATTCGCTCTTATACTGTAATTCATAACTATGAGTCGTTTTATCAAATTTGAGTGACTCGCCAGTATTTCCCCGCTGATAAAAATATTTTTAAAACATGTTTCAGGTGACCTACTGTGAATCAAGGAAAAGTGCTACGGAGCACTAACAAGCTTGAAGAGGTGGCTCAATAAAATGAATAAACATGTTTTGTAAAACAGGGAATTTCCTTGTGAAATTCCTCTATTGTAAATTACGGGGTTTATCCCAAAATTATGAAATAAAATAATTGGGCAGTTTCAAGTTTTAAAAGATCCTGTTAAACTTCCGCTGTCAACTCAATTAATAAATACCACGGGTTTCTGTCCCGCGGCTCCTGGACCGGGTAAGACCGGGACGGGGGCCGTGACAAAGCCCAAGTGGTGGTGGTGGTGGTAGTGTGGGGTAGGTGGTGGCAAATGGTCGTGTGGGGGTGGGTGGTGCAGCTCACTCGTTCCACCAGCGCTTTCAACCCTCTTTTCCTTCGATTTCTCACGATTCTTGTAAGTTTTCAACTCAAATCTTGTACATCTATCATCTACAAACACTTCTTCATCATTTTCATCTTTGAATCTTCACTTTTAACCGTGAAATCAGTGGATTTTGAGGTGTTCTAGGATGATGTCATCATGGGGTTCTTATGAACTTCAAGATTTAGCCTCATTCCACCAAGAACAACTCAGATCTACATGATTTCCACATGATTAAACACTATTTTCGCATAGATCTAAACATTTTCAAATGTAAAAGAGTTGAAAGAATACTTTTCTCACAACGTTTACACTCAATGCACTCAAAACCAATAGAATCGGAACTCATTCAGGCCTTCTGAATCCTATCAAAGAGACAACCGATTTTGAGTTAAACATGAACAAATCGTCACGAACAGTTAACTGATTAGACTGGGGCGATTCCCATCCGATCAGATAGTCTAGACTTGGTGGGGTTTCCGTTGTTTAATACGTCGTCATGCAATCAGATTGCCGTCCGATCAGATTGCCGTTCGATCAGATTGTCGTCCGATCAGATTGCCATCCGATCGAATGACAATCCAATCGGATTGCACATGATCATCAACACTTACACTTTTTATCAAATTTTCAAAGCTCATCAGTTTCTAACGGATTGCCATCCGATCGGATTACCATCCGATCGAATGACAATCCTGCTGTGAACTTGTTCTCACTAGAATGTCTCACTGATCGGATCACTCCCCGATCGAACGAGCGTTCGATCGATGACCTGAAAGGTAGAGATACTTCTCTGATTTTAAAATGCTACAATGAAAACTTCAAAGTCACATCATACACAAACACATCTATCCCAAACGAATGTCAATCTGACCGAATGGCCATCCGAACGGATGACCATCCAAACGGATGAACATCCAAATGGATTGTCATTCGATCGAATGACCATCCGTTCGGATTGTCATCCGATCGGATGACCATTCGTCACTTGGTTCACTCTTCACCGTTTAACGCGACGCTCATTAGCTTACGCTATCGTTAACTGTTCAGGCTAATCTCTCAGTGCTCCCTTCAATCCAAGAGAGTGTTTATTTACTAAACACGATCTGTGAGTATATTCGATCCCTTTTTGCTTTAAGCACTTTTGGGCGTTACATACGTTACGTATATCAAATCACATCGATCACACAACGCAAACACTTTTATACGCTAACCGTTACTGCATGTTATACGTGTTACTCGATGAATACTTGTATGTTATGTTTACACAGTGATTGTTGTCTGACACCTTAGCAACGATAGTACTATAGTTTGGACACAGCACCTGTCATGGACAGGGGTTGTTAAGGGCTTTTCTCACATGTCACGGTGGTGATATGTGTTGCGCATTCTACAACTCGCAGTCACTTCTATGCATATTTCATTGTCGATAACTTACTTGCTTCACATTATACATGTTTACATGCTGGTTATGCGTAAACTCGCTTTCACTACTACTATACTATTAAACTTGTATGCTCACCTTTACACTATGTGTATTGACCTCTAATTTAACGTATGTGACAGGTGTTTGAATGCTTAGGATGCCATGCTTGCTTTCATGGAATTGAGCTTAGGAGAGTCTAGAAACGAACATCATAAAATCTGAGTTGTCGGAACAGCCTTATATTTTTCTTTGAGAAAACAATGTCTGTATTAACTATATTTATCTGATATATTGTGGTATGGGACATGATGTTAAAATATCCGGTAATTTTAGTGTTATGGATGTTTCTTAGACAATCTGTTTCGCTCAGTGTCGCGCCCCGATGTTTCCGCCATCGGTTGGGGTGTGACAGATTGGTATCAGAGCCATAACTATAGGGAATTAGGCAAGACTCGACCTAGTCCGGGTCGATGTCTTAAAATCGACCAAGTCTATAGTCTAAGCACCAACAGACTGACTTATGCAAACCAAGTGGGGGTCTTGTACAAGCTTACTTGATATTCTCGCTCGAACTAGCTGTACACTACACGCTTGTGCGAACATTGCATACTACCGTCCGCGCAAGATCAACCTATCCTAAGGCTGGCTACACACACAAGCGGACGATCTGGTTGAGACTAGGTGTGAAAACCACAAACTCTCGATCAAATCGCCAGTTCGACGCACATTTTCATTATAAACACGAGAATTTGTGTTGAATCAGGAGTGAAATCCATACTTCGACGTAAAATATCTCTATCTATCTCGTTATTCTATCACACGAACAGGAATGGAGTCGCTAAGTTAGGGGTGAAACCTGAACCTTGACAACCCGTCCCGCTCCTTATTGTGGTTTTTGCAAAACTCTCACCGAAGTCTCGATGAGTTCCAACGACTAGGGTCATGTAATGGCCTAATGGATGCGTGCCGATCGCCCGGATTGAGGCGAGAGCATAGTCTACTAAGCCAAAATGTGCACCCAAGGTCCTTGAGAAAAATCGAACCACTTTGGGTAATCAACGTCTATCAAGCCGAGACAACCTCTCATCGATTTTATGTCTTCGATTCTGGATTTCGCCGCTGCTAACCCTGTGATTTATCGCTTTTATGATCGATTTTATATGGCTTTATATGCTTATTTGTTAGCGTTTTGAGATAAACAGTACGATGGTACTAATGGTTTCGATTCCACGTTTCTCGCTCCCCACACCGCACACAACTCGCACCACGCTAACAAATCGCTTGTGTTATTCGCAATCGCTACTCGCTAATCGCACTCGCAATACTCGATCGCTTTACGCCGCTGTGAAAGATAGGTGAACACGTGCAATATATGTTGGTCAATACGTACAAAATATAGTTGAATACATTCTTTCGTGCTTATGTGGACTATGTGCTTATGTGTTTCTGTGCTTATGTGATTCTGTGGATTTTGTGCCTACGTGAATTTGTGCCTTGATGTGTTCCTGCGCTTTATAAAGTAGCATTAGGTGAAATAGTAGACTATACTAGGGTTAATCGAAACTGTGTTGAGTCCTGTGACGATGTCTGTTTGCAGACAATGTCGTCATTTGGATCACACATTGCTCGCTCAGCTCGACGTAACCACGAAGACAAACGCATCGCTGCACTAGTCGCTAAGCAGATGGCGAAAGTCATCCCGCAAATTGTTAGCGAGCTGAACGAAAATGCTAGCAAGTCTTCAGAGGAGTCTAGGACTGATACTCCTAAAGCAACTTTTAGCTTCAAGCAGTTCAAAGCATGCGGACCCAAAGAATTTACCGGCGAAGATGGGCCTACGACCATGTTTCAATGGTTTGATTCGATCGAAGTCACCCTGCGCCAGAGTGGCTGTCCGGAAAACCTTCGTACTAAATTAGGATTTAGTATGTGGCAAAAGGTCACGGCCGCACTTAGACAGTTAGCGTACGACAATAGTTCGGACATTATGGATGACTATTTAAAAATGTCTGAACGTGTAGCTAGAGAAATTCTTCACAACTTTTGTTCGTGTATTTTAGAACTTTATAGGAAAAGATATTTGAGAAAGCCCTCGTTCAGTGACATGCAACAAATATTGGAACTTCACGCAGATTATCATGGTCTACCCGGGATGCTAGGTAGTTTAGATTGTACGAAATGGCCTTGGGAACTTTGTCCTACCGCATGGCAAGGCGCTCACACGAGTGGATTTCACGGGATACCAGCCATCATTCTTGAAGCCGTTGCGTCCCAAGATCTTTGGATATGGCATGCGTTCTTCGGTATGCTAGGTTCACATAATGAAATTACCATCATAAACCACTCGCCCCTTTTCAATGATCGGGTAAATGGTATAGGACCCAAAGGAACTTTCTTTGTAAACGGGGTTGAGTACGTGTATGGGTACTACCTAGTCGATGGGATTTACCCAGAGTGAGGGGTTTTCATAAAATCGTTCACAAGACACGGTACCATAGATCCAACGAGATTAAAGTTTAACAGGGTCCAAATGGCTGCACGTAAAGACGTCGAGCGAGCATTCGGTGTTTTGAAGAAAAGGTGGCGAATATTGGCAATGCCTTGTCGACTATGGGACAAGGATCAGATTGGAAACGTGATGTACGCATGTATCATTCTTCACAACATGATTTTGGAGGATGAAGGTAAAGCGGTCGTTACCTACTATGATGACGATGACCCCCAACCAGGTAACGTAACAGTTACAGACGAAGATAAAGCGTCAAATGAATTTTTGATCAAGTCAAGGGATATACATCACAACCTTCGATCTGATTTGGTGGATCATGTTTCAACAATTCCTGGGTTCGAAGACGACGAAGAATGATTGTTTTTTATTTTGATAATTATTATGTATGTTTATGTAGTTTTTAATGGTTATAAATATATATATATGACAAAGATCCGTTAGATATTAGAGAGAGAAACATCACCTTTTCATCAAAGCCACCATCAAAGCTACGAGATCTGAATATCGAAGATCAAAGCCACCAGATCTGAAGATCGAAGATCGAAGACACCATGTGTTCATGTACTCATCCCTTTCTTTTGAAGCCACCAGATCTGAAGATCGAAGCAGGCTGAAATCGTTTGGTTGCATGAGTTTCTAGAGAGGGAAAATTATTGGAACGCCAAGACCAAAAACACACACAAGTGTGCGAGTGAGAAGCAGGTCAGAAATCATTTGGTTCATGGGTTTTAGAGAGATAAAGTTGTTAGAACACCAAGAACACACACACAATTATGTGAGAGAGAAGCAGGTCAGAAATCATTTGGTTCATGGGTTTTGGTTAAGAGAAAAAGTTGTTAGAACACAAAGAACATACTCACAAGTATGACATGGACTGGTTCCATGTCTTAATGTTATTTATTTGGTAAAAGTTGAATGATTTTGTGTGTGTATTAGTAAAATAGATTGATAGTTTGTTGGGTTTTTTTTTTTTGTTTTAAATGTATTAAAAAAAATTTAGAATTGAGATAATGATTGTTGTTGTTGTTGTTGTTATATATTAGTTACCTTTAAAAAGTCCATAATCTAATCATTGATGATCTCGTTTATTTTATAAAAAAAATTATGTTTGGTTTGGTTGCTTGTTTGAGACTTTTGATCTGAACAGTAACTGTTTTTGTTAGTTTGGTTGCTTGCTTGGGGCTTTTGATCTGAATACTAATTTTTTTTTGTGTTATAGGCATGTTACATGTGTTACAACAAAAAGTTTACACATGTGTAACATGTAACACATGTTATACATGTGTTACCACTCTAGTGTAACACAAGTTACAAACATGTGTTACATATGTGCAAGCCCCTATATGTTGCTTGTTTGGGGCTTTTGTTATATGTTATGTGTTACCTTTAGAAACTTCATAATTTATTAAGAATATCTCGTTTATTTTAAAAATAAAAAGTAGTGTCTTTTTGTGGGATAATTAGATACATATATAGTAACAACGTTACACATGTTATTTATAGTTACCTCAACCCTTTTTGGACACAAAGGTGGCTGCACATATGTAACACATGCTTGTAACTTGTGTTACATTAGAGTGGTAACACATGTATAGACACATTACACATGTTACATATAGTTGTTACACGTGTTACAACAAAACTTTACACAAGTACACATGTTATAACATATACTGATGTACTTGTTTTGTTCATAGGTGAATGGATGTTTTGTGTTCAAGATGAAGATGGTTATCAAGGAGCAAAGCATATTGTTTTGAAGTAACAATGAAGGAATCTTTTTTCACAACATTATGCAGATACATATTAGAATGCCTATTGTTACTTCAAAACAATGGACAATTCTAACATGTGTAACACATTCTAACATGTTTACGGACCTATTTTTTTAAGGGTGCACCCCCGTAACCAATTCGGTAACCAATGAAACCATCATGTATTACTTGTGTTAAACACTGTTGTTATGCGGTTACTTGGTTTATATTATATGACAATGATTCCCATGTGTTGCATATACTTTTGTAACTTGTGTTACAAATCACATGTAGTAGCATGTTTGGATGTATACACGTTACATATACCAAGTGTTTTTCATACACATATATACCATGTGTGTTTCATACACACATGTAACATGCGTATGACTTGTGGTGCATATACTCATGTTACTTGTGGTGCATATACTCATGTTACATGTATACTTACGTTATTACATTTTTTTGCTGGCATAATTAGCTACGTATGTTACATTAAATGTTACCCATAACATCATTAAAAGGGTAATATACAAAAATGATACAAAATGTATAAACTTCATAATTTATTCGGAATATCTCGTTTATTTTACAAATAAAAAGTCGTGTTTTTTTGTGGGATAATTAGCTACATATGTAGTAACAACGTTACACAAGTTACTTATAGTTACCCAACCCTTTTTTTAGACACAAAGGGGGGTTGCACACATGTAACACATGTTTGTAACATGTGTTACACTATAGAGGTAACACATGTATAGCCACGTTACACATGTTACATAGGAGATTAATAGGTTTTAACTATAGAAGATTAATATTGATGTACTTGTTTTGTTCATAGGTGAAAAGATGTTTTGTGTTCAAGATGAAGATGGTTATCAAGAAGCGAAGCCCGCCGAAGGATTACAACGCATCATCAGGTTTTCGTGGTGACGATGGTGTGTTTTTTGGTTAGCTTCTATGTGTTGTAAAGATGGATGTTGTTGTGATGACCATTTTTAGAAGCATTACAACTATTGATATAAAAATCATTTTTATTTTCATTGTTAGTATGAATACGGATGTTGTTGGGAAGGCAATTTTTTTTTATGCAACAACTATATGTAACATGTGTAAGATGGTTATACACGTGTTACATATGTTACCCCATAGTGTAACATATGTTATAAACATGTGTTACATATGTCAGCCCGTTTGGTGTCAATTTAAACTTAGTAAAATTACATATGTAACAACATTACATCATCCAAAATGTCATATCAATAAACAAACAAGTAATATATGTAACTATAAGTATATGTGACTAGTGTAACGAATTAAAGGGACAAACGATACACTTCATGTTACATATGTACCTAGAGTTGTTATTAACAATGTTATTAGTAGATAAAAAACCTGCATTAACGTATATTTTTTACATTGAACCCAGCTTATTGGTCATAAGTCTTATACATGGAAATATGTTCTTCCAGTGTGATGTATGATTTAACAATAATATGATGATATTGCTCGTTGGCATTCGGTGTCCACAATTTAGTGCCATTAGAAGACTCGTAAAGATGGTAACGTGGAGTATGTTCTAGATTATCTATGGACATAGGGACGGATGTTAGTATAAGTTTATGTGCCTTATGAACCCTGTAATACGTTTAGCACCCTTGGGTAACAAAAAATATCACACATGACACTTGTCGCCATGTTACATGTAACATCTTCTCTACAACGTGTGTAACATCCTTAAAAGTTGTGTTACCACTCTGCTTTATATTTGTAAGTACTTATAGGTAAACATGTTTTAAAGATACAACATGTAACATGTGTTACACCGAAATGTTACACAAGTGTTTCTAGTTTACACATGTTACATCTTGTGTAACTCTACTTTATATTTTGTAAATGTTTCCAGTTTCCAGTTTAAACATGTTTTAAAGATACAACCTGTGACATGTAAGTACTTATAGGTAAACATATTTTAAAGATACAACCGTATCACCTTACAAGTTATATGTTTTGCTGACAAACGCCATGTCACACATGTTACACACTATAGAGTGAAACAACAGTATTGAACGCTGCTACACATTTCCCATTCTGTCGTAACATGTGTAACCTTTTTGGGGGGTATCGATGTTGTAGGTTTATACAGGCTTAAAATATATACAAATGATCCAAAACTGATCATACATGTGTTACCCTATAGTGTAACATTAGTTACAAACATGTCTTACATATGTGCAGCCCTGATTTTTGGTAACAAAGGGGTTGAACATATGTAACACATGTTTGTAACATGTGTTACACTAGAGGGTAACTTCTGTACAACGTCAAAGGTACCCACCTCATGCCCTTCATCGACTTCTTGTTCCCATTCTTCATCGGTTTCTCCATCTACCTTCTTTCGCTTTATGGCCACCTTTGTCGTATCCGATATTGTGGTTCTCTTCCTTCCTGCCAAGATCCCTTCTCGTTTGGATGCAACTGCTATGGTCAAGTCGTAATAACACAAGTTACAGTCCAGTATTTTTAATCTACTAATTAAAAAAATAGTAGTAACATAACTAAGACTAGCTACTTTCTACCCAATTATGCCCTGAACTTGAAGTCTCCCCAAATTTTGAGTTTTTATCTGCATCATTTCACACATAAAAAAAAACTAAGTAAAACCACCCAAAAAAAGGTTACATATGTAAACAGTTAGCACACACTTCAAACAACTACTATCCGGTAGAACCAACTCCCTCGCTACAAGCACTAAAAAACATGTAACATATGTTAGCACAACCTTTCGTATTTGTTTGTCGTCGTATAGCTTTCGTTTTTGTTTTCTGGATCGCCTTTGTGATCGAAGGGAAAGTCTTCCAAACTTCTACTATGACTTTGTGGGCCTTATGTGTGACACCACAGAAAAACCAGGAAAACTACGCAACCTAACTAGCTTCCCCAGTAACTACGTGCTAAATTTCGGGACGAAATTTCTTTCAAGTTGGGGATGATGTGACAACCCGAGATTTCAAGGCCTTTCCGTTTAACTATCATTTAACTATCATTGATCTCGCAATCCTGTTTCACAATTTGATTCATGTGGTGTCAAGTGTAGTTTTGTGAATGACCAACAGTTATGTGTTATGTGTTAACAGTTGTGTGTTATGTGTTGTGTTTGACAATTGTATGTGTGGTGTTATATGATTGAATAATGTATGATTAAAAGTTAAATGTAAAGTTGAATCATCGGTTGAACATCAGCACAATTTCTGGTTTAGTGTTTAACCACCTAGCCGATTCTCTACCACTGGTTCATTCGGCATAAAAATCAACATATAAACAACTTGATAAACCCTATTATTAATCACTTGTAGCCGTCACTTTTATTCTCATGCAAACTAGAATGTTGAGCAACACAATCTATACAAATGCGGACAACTCTTTTAATCTTGATGATTTAATTGGACCTCATAAGCACTTATGTCAGACAATTACAATAGACACATGCAATCCACTCAATAATTTTTCACATGCAGCACATGGGCCACTAGATATAATGAGCCGACAATATTGAATATTGGTTCATTCTAATTGGGCCAGGGACCCTATACGCTTCACTAGAAGTCCCTCATTTAATTCACGCATGAGCTGGCCTAGTTTCTTTATAATTGGCCCAAAAATCAGGCCCAGTAATGGTAGAGGCTCTTATATTCGTTTAAGTGCATGGCCATTATTGATATCACGTAATTATCACATAAATTAACCCTAGTTCTCTTCTACCTTTTCGTAACCGGACGGCAGACGCAGATAACCACCTTTCGTTCGTGGTGATCGGCGACAGGAAGCACCCCTTCCCCTTCGAAACTCGTGCACTCGAACACCACTCTTCACCCTTCGGTTAGTGAACGATGATTGACTATTGTGTTTCTTGTGATACTTGTTAGGGTTGTACATTATATTGTTACAGGACACTAAAGTGGATTGTTTCCTTCTTGCTGATGGATAGTAATTAGGATTGTATGTACATAAAACACTAATAGATCATAACAGATGTGAGCATGGTTTTGGTATGATGATAAGTAATTGTTAGGGGACATACATTAACCTGTGCGACAACGATGATACTAAACAAATTAACGAAACTGTTGAAGTTGTTTGTGATTTGCCGAATGACGGCAAGTTGGGTTAGGCGGCGGATCTGTGATGCACTCCGACGAAACACGTGGCTCCGACGAAGCATGTGACCTCGATGAAACAGGTGGTGTTTCGTCACATACAAACCCGACGCAAGATAGTAGTGTTTCGTCACGTGCTTTGGTGTTTCGCCGTGAGAGTAAACATACGGGACCAGTAGACGGTTTGTGATGTATGATGGGTATTTTGTTTGTGTGTGTATGAATGAAATTGCTAACTGATGACTTGTTATTATTTGAAATTAAGTATGCAAGATGATTGTTCTTTTAGAAACTGTTATATGCTTGTCTTGTTATGTGTTTGTTTTGAACATTGCTCGTAATAAACAAACAGATGATTGGGGCCAATGGACTACAATTTTGTAATGGTTTAATCGGTTTTGGGTGGGTGCTAGTTGTTAATTATTGTCACTTAAAATAATCTAATGAAGGAGGAAATCATGGGTGGTTATGGTGGACCCATAATTAAAGGCATGCTGAAACCACACGCACACTTCAATCAGGTTGCACACCTATGTGGGCCGGGTGTTTATTTAGGCTATGTATTGAGCATATGGGCCACACACTAGTCAGCGGGCCACAAACATAAAATGGATCGCACACTTGTAACAGACCACACACTCTTGATATAATCGCACAATTTATGAATGACAAACTAATTGTTAGGTGATTTTGTGAAACCATAACGTGTAATGTGAACTTGTATGTGATTTGAACATCTGTTATGTGTTATATGATAACCCTTATGGTATATGCAACCTGTTAAGTACGTGGTTTGAATGTATAAATATACATGAATCTGATTATCGTTGGTAACCATGTTAGGATCTGGTTGACCAACTGTGAATATCATGACATAACATACCGAGCAAACCAAGGTGAGTTCACACTTTCTACAAGGCATGGGATTCCAAGGGGTTGGGAATGGGTAAAGGATTTGAACTGAAACTGCGTGATCTCCTGGTTTGGAACACGTACACACCCTCTTTATTGAAGGGTGACAACACGTACTAAGGACTTAATCGGAACCTGCGTAATCTCCTGGTTTGGGGATTACGTACACACCCTCTTATTTGAAGGGTGACAACACGGATACTAGACCAAAACTCTCTATCATGAAGTCCCTCCTTTTATATCGACTTAATCGCCGGGCCAATGGCGAGCGGGTCATTAGTTAGATAGCGCTATTTAGGTTTGACAAGCCTCACACCGTGCCGCAGAGGATGGGCGTGAACTAATGGATCTGGGCACTAGTCAATGATGATAGACATTGACGTCAGGGCACCAACTTACTTTAGTCAGTGGTCGATATGGTAAACAGGTCTAGTGGTTAACATGGGGAAGCCCCCACCAACTATGGATATGTTTGGGAAACAGGGTAAACTGATTAACTTACAACTTACAAATGAATTCCTGGTTTTTGAAACAACTTAACAATGAACACCAACTGTGAACTCGCTCAACTTTGTTGTTGACTCGTTGTTACATGCCTTGCAGGCCTTTAGGTGCATAACATTGGAACTTGCCGTCTGGGAAGCTGGAGTGGTCATGGGTCGAGTTACATGGAAACGCAACACAAGACTAAGAGCTTTTATATGTGGTTTATAAACACTTAACGGATTAAATATGCTTCCGCTGTAAACTGTGAATTATTGTAACGTTGTAACATTTACTGTTAATCAATGAAAGTTTTATTTACATACCTATGAGTTCAATGTGATTGATGGCTAAGATCCTGGTTAGTCACGCCTCCAAGCGGTGGTACTCCGCATGTGGATTTTGGGGGTGTGACATTATGCCAGGGGGTTTGGGAAAAAAAGATAAATTCATTGTTAACGATAGGGAATTCTAAGATGTGTTACACATGTTAGAATTGTTTATTGTTTTGAAGTAGCAATAGGCATTCTAACATGTATCTGCATAATGTTGTGAAAAAAGATCCTTCATTGTTACTTCAAAACAATAGGCAGTTGTAACATATGTTAGACATGTAGCTCTTATATTAAAATCTTTCCTAACCAACGTAAGACGTATTACATGTGTTACACTTCAGAACATTATGCAGATACCTGTTATAATGCCTATTGTTAATTCAAAATAAAAGACAATTCTAACATGTGTAACACATGTTACAATTGCTTTTTGTTTTGAAGTAACAATAAAGATATCTTTTTTCATTGTTACTTTAAAACAATAGGTAATTGTAACATGTGTTACACATCTTAAAATTGTTTATCTTTTTCAAATAACAACAGGCATTGTACACATGTAACACATGTTGCAATTGCTTTTTGTTTTGAAGTAACAGTAAATATATTTTTTTTACTGTTACTTCAAAACAATAGGTAATTGTAACATGTTTTACACATCTTAAAATTGCACCACTCCTATTTAAAAATTAGGAAATGTTAAAATCAACCCAACTTACTACCTAAGAAAACACTAGTCAATATAAAAAGAACAAACCAAATATCCTTTTTTGTATTTCAACGATTAGTGTGTCCGAGTCCCAATCCTCAAAATCTGTGCATCGTCAGTTTCTTCGTTACTTAATTTCATAAAAATAAAACAAGTGTAACACATGTTACTTAATTTCATAAAAATAAAACAGGTTACCTAATATGTTTTTGATAAAATAAAGTCAGGTTTAACATATGTTACCTATTTTTATAAAAATAGGACAAGTTTATACAAATAAGACAGGTGTAACACATGTTACACTAACATGTTTACCTAATATGAGTGGTTTAACACATGGTAATAAGACAGGTTTAACACATGTTACATCATTTTATAAATTTGAGACAGGTTTAACACATGTTACACTAATATGTTTACCTAATCAGGGAGGCTTAACACATGTTACGCTAATACGTTTATATGCTTTTGAGTCCGTTGACTTGTACCCTAATATCAGACAGGTTTAACACATGTTACGCTAATATATTTATATGCTTTTGAGCCCTTACACTTGTACCCTAATATCATAGGTTTACCTAATTTGTTTTTGACAAAAAACAAGGCAGGTCTAACACATGTTACCTAGTCACATTCAAAACAAAAATCACCACTGATCGGACCCAAACACCTACCTACTTAGGGAAAAGTTCAAAAAGGAAATTATGATGGACAATCATATGCATGTGTGCATACAAATTTGCTTCATGTTTTCTTACTCGAATGGGTATTTTATAAACATCAATTAGTTAGTGTTAAAATTTAAATATGATTTTTTTGGGACAAAGCGTTTGCAAAGTAGATCCTTCTAGAGCTCTTTAACTTTTGTTACTATTTTTCCAACTCTGTTAATAACCAATTATACATAGAATTGGAGCAAATCTGTTCGAGCGTTCAAACACCGATCGATCGGAAAAAACAAAAAAAAACACCTACTGATAAGGAACCCGAATCAAACTTACTTTCTTCCGCATGTTCTTGCTTTCTTCCATTTCCGGCGACTTTTACCGGACGATAACAACTGAAACGTTGATCTCATATATATTTTTCTCCGGTGGGTTTGCGGTTTCGATTCACTGTCGCACCTTCTTTCCCGGCGATTTCGATTCACCGCCGCACCTTCTTTTTTCTCCGGTGCACCTTCTTTCTTCTCCGGCGTTTTTGATTCACCGCCACACCTTCTTTCTTCTCCGGCGTGTCTTTCTTCTCCGGCTTGTCTTTCTTCTCCAGTGGGTTTGGGGTAGATGGAAGGTCTTGAGAGAGAAATAGATGATTTTGAAATGAAAGGTCTTGGGGTTGATGACTTTTGAAATGAGGTTGGGTTTTGAGTAGTTGTTATTGAAAATCGTGTGTCTCCTTTCATATTATTTAATGCATGTCAAATCAGTACTAAAATAATATATAAAATGTAATAATATCATAGTTAATTTTACCTATATGCCCTTGAAGTACCTTTATTGACTTTATCACTCTATTTAATTTAATTCAAAAAGGCTTCAAATTTTATGAGCCATTGGATGATCTTGATCAATGGTTATAGATTGGGTTTCCTAGGTTTTCTTAGTACAATTAAGTTTTCTATACATCCTTCCCCTATATATATATATATATATATATATATATATATATATTAAAAAAATTTGATGTGGCTTGGCCACGCCAGCCCAGCCACGCCCACCATAACCCCTACAACTTGGGTTTGTGTATTGAGTGCCCCATAATCCACGTGTCAACCCATGCCCCAAACCCCCGCCCCACCATACTCCACGGTCTTAATATCAATATATTGTTATGTTATTTAAAAAGTATTTTTTTAAGGATTGACGTATTGTTATTTCTAAAAGTATGAGTGTGCTTCACTGTTCTAATGCAGTTTGATGAATCAAATTTTAAACATTTTTTTTTCTAATTTTATAGATGTGTATCAGAACTCAAACATGTGCATCTAATCTTTATAAAATTCTCTACATAATTATATATACTCTGAAATTGTATAATATATGCAACACTGATAATTACTACACACCTGTTTTCTTAAAACAAATTCTCTTCAAACATTTCTTCTTCATAATCTAAACTTTCCCAAGCCACGTAAAATGTTCGCCAAAAACTACGTAATGATGATAGGTGCAAAGTTAAAAGGTTGTTTGCCATTGGAATTTATAAACGAGTAGTTAACTAGATTTTGAGATTTTTATGTAAAGACTGGAATTTAGTAATATTAGAATGAGTTCATTATATAAATTTAAATTCTAGATAATTGATTATTAATTTATAGTACTATAATTTACTAAAAAGAAAATTAATTTCATAATAAATAAATAAATAAATAATTGCTTAAAACTGGTTATAAATAAGATGGTTAATTGGGTGGTTAAATGAAACGGAAGAAAAGTGCATGGGAATTCTAAAATGTTTAAGAAAAAATCTCCGGGGACTGAATGCAAACAATACTACAAAACCACTTATATCAACGTAGGGCTGCTTACAAGCCGAACTGATTTGAGTCAGGCCTTGGTTCGATTATAGACCAAGCTTGTTTGGCTTGAATTTGAAATCGAGCTGTAAAATCTAAGCTCGGACTCAGCTTGGTTTTAAACCGCTAGCTCGGCTCGGCTTTGTTTGATTCGATTTTGAAAAAAAAAATAACATATAGCTCTCAAAATTCAGTAGTTTAAAATATTTTTCAATAGTTAAAAAAACATATCCAAAATAAACAACCTAATACATTATAAACGAAAATCAAGTTCACTTTCTAAATACAATTTAATAATAATCAGTTTTTTTGTGATATATTATAATGTATATAAAAATAAAATATATTAAAAGTAAAATAATCCAAGCTAAGCCGATCTGAGCTAGCAAACGAGCCGAGCTAGGCTCACTTTCTAACCGAGCTGAGCCAACTTGGCTCAGTTTCAAAACGAGCCATATCAAGGAGCTTTTTCCGAGCCAAATCCGAGCGATTTCCAAGCCGTGAGCACCTCGCCTAAACCACAAATAAAGACTGAGCACCTCGCCTATATCAAAGTCACATTACTGATGGCCATTAAAAGAACAAGTAAAAAAAATATAATTATCTGAGCACCTCGCCTAAACCACAAATAAAGACTTTTACCAACGGATTATTAAGGGAGCATCAACGCGGGTAAGTTCTTGTCATTGACGAAGTGGGTGAGAAAATGCTGTTTGTTGATTGGGTTGGAAAATGATGTTTTGAAGAATGATGGATTGCTAATTTGATAAATGACTAGGTACGTTGATGGATATTTGCATTTGAAATGCTATTGTTTTCTTTTAGCTTAAGAGTCAAAGAGTAAAGGAGGATATGAAATGTATGTACTTGGTGTCATAGGTTTTATAGGTTTGGTTTTTGTTTTTTTTTTATTTGTTTTTTTTTAGTATAGATGTGTTTTCGGTTAGAAGCTAAATAGATTTTATATCGGGCTTCAAAGTGCAAATATATTACACGTAAGGTCGTAAGAGCCATATATTTCAAAGCAAAGAGCCGAAGAACATTAGCCCAACCTAAAAGTAAAACGGGCCCTTAATTTTACAGTTCAGCTCACTATCTTTTTAATCTTATCGATAACCAAAATACGAATATTGTTGTCAAGATTAAAACATGTATATAACTGATTGTTAGAAAATCAGGCCCTTAATCGAACGCTAAAACATAATTTGAACGTTGATTCTTTAATTATTTATCAATGAAAGTACACCAAATTACATTGGCCCTAACCATCTTATTTATCAATGAAAGCACACCAAATTACATTGGCCCTAACCATCTATTTCTACTAAACAGATGTGCTCCGTTTGCCTGTAAAAAAAATCTATTTATACTAAACTCATTCTAATCCTAATCTAATTCAAACTTTATTAAATAAATAAATAGACTCTAGATAAACATTATTAGTTTAAACTAATAACTATCTTTAAATTAAATATAAAAACCCAATAAATAATTCACAAAGTCTTTCAAATTCAACAATAGCATCTACATTCTCTCCCTTAATCTTGAATTGGAACTATTTCTTCACATCTGCACCGTTATGGAAAACTTCAAATCCTTAAACAAATTTAACATCCCTCTTCCCGGTTCATCAGAACAACCTCGTTCTCGACCACCGATCAAAAAAAAGCTCCCCGCTTCTAACGTTTTTTTCCTTTCCTTGCTAGACACGAGAAAATTCAAACCAACCCACTTTGACGAATCTTCTTCCATTCACCGCAAATCCGATTTGATACTTCTGCCAAAAAGAACAACATAGACCAATTACTGTATTCTTATCCTTGGCGAGAAGGATCGAGTCGATTGATCATACATAGTTTGAAAGTTGCTATGGTGATGAAGTTCATGACTATGGAACAAAAACGAACTGATCTCCGATCACCACACGCTTCCCAAACGGCACACCCTTTTAAAGTAACAATATGCTAACTTCAACTTTATGTATACTTACCATTTAAACACTATATTTTTCATATTTATTTTTAAATATTTTATCGCAACTCTCAGTCATAGTTTTTTTTTCTTCTTACAACAACAACCATACCCAGTAAATCCCACAAATGGCAAAGCTACGTATAGGGTCTAGAGTTGCATCTTTCTAGACATTATCCAAGATAGGACCATTATGATATTTTACAAAATTTTCAAAATGCCATTATGACATGTTTTATTTAATCTACGTTTTGGTGTAAATATTATTCAAAACTGAGTTATATGTAATAATATAGAAGTAATTGAATCACAAATTTACAAGCCATCGAAATTTCTTCAAGGATTGGTTTTTAGATGGTTTTTTTTTTTGCACCTACAAGTTTTAAAATGTTATGTTTTATAAAATTCCAGATTCCTGTTACGACGCGCTTATTTTTATCAACGTTTCGGTGTGATTTTTCCCCAGAGTTAATACTAATGTACAAATTGTCAAAATCGAGCGTTACGAATTTTAACACTCTGGTGCTCGATATGAACCTTTTTTTTTCAATTCCACCTTGTGATTTTTGATCGACGTAAATATGTGTAAATATTATTTTGGATATAATACAATTTTAGTTTTTGGTTCTCTTTCGATTAATATAACGAGTGCCAATACCATATTGATATCATAACAAAATAAACCGGTATCGATCAAATTCCCGCTGCCTCCTTACCGTATGAAGTGGGTTTCATCAACTAGTTACCTATAAATCTGCAATAAATACTAATATATCTTATAAATATAAGTAATAGAATAGAACTCGATCTAAGACACATGGTTGCCATATGATCTCGGTAAGGTGCCCCATGAAGTAGTTAAGGTAGGTAGGCCAACAGAAACATCCAAAATCAACAATATTTAAATGACTAAATTATGCACTTTGTTTATTGGAAGAGCTTATACAAACTTTGATGATCTTTGGTTATATTGAATGAAACTATTTCTTTTCTTCGAAATCCTATACTAACTCTTGTCTCTAGTCTCAAAATTTCTTCTTTCTCAACAAAATCCTAAAAACTTATCGATCACACTTGAAATTGTGATTCACTATTGATGGTGGAACGATAATATTAATAATAATAATAACAGTAATAGCAAATTTTTAATCAAGGTTTTAGTAATCCAATTAAAAGCTTGATTTCAAAGGTCGCAATCTAAATTGTGAACGTGTTGCAACATATAATAGTCGGTAAACCATATTTGATGCGTTGTGAGTGGAATTCCTAGTGTGGAGGTTTGTTCCTATTTATGGTTCCAGTTGAAATTTTGTCTTCCTAGATCTTTCCACGCTATTCTGGCCTTTCAGTAATTGAGAAGTGGGTGAAATATCGCAAGTTTTGAATACACTAAAATACACATATCTATATATTACTAAAAAGTTATAAGAAATACATGCATGCATAAATAAATAATATATGAATACTTATGGATTTAATAAATGTCTATGTAAAAGTTATAACATTTTGTAAACTTATACAAAAGAAAATAAGATGCATAAATAATACAATTAATACTTTATGGATTTAATAAATTTATATGTAAAAGTTATAACGATTTGTGAACTCATACAAAAGAAAATAAGATTAATATATATTTTTCTGAACGATCAACAAATTAATCCCGAGTATTATCGGGACACCAACTGGACAAACGAGGTACTCCTACAGTAACCCGAGTCATCCCACTTCCAGGGAAAATCCGGTAACCCACCCGCCCGTAGGCACGATGGTGAAATTACCGGTAAAACTCATTTGGCTTAAGGATCGAACCCAAATTTCTCTGTATATCCTATTATTGCCCACGAGTGCCTTACACTTTTTTTTTTGCACCGCCAGCCATTTAATGAGATGCTTTATTAAACCTGGAAAAGGCAACATCAGCTTTCAGGTTCATCGTACCTCACTACCTCCCCGCTCACATCACATAACATATTGATTATTATTGATTTGGCCTTTCGAATTTATCTTTCAGATCGGGTTCGTTTGCCATATTTATTCAAACCCCATCAAATTATTTCGATATCTACTGTATAATTTTGGTTGTGGCAAATAACCATTTATGTGGCAGTGGTATTGCCATTAGTATGTCATTTGCATTATTATGCTTCTTATTGTCCGGTTTACGCTATTATCCTTTCACTATCCACGTTGGGTCGTCTTGATAACATTTCTTTATATCCGGATTTTTGGTTAATTAACTCGTGGGGACTAGTGAAAGCACTACAAGAAAAACAACTTTTAGAACATGCAATGGGGCGTTTTCTAAAATAGGTATAGTGGGGATGTGGGGTATTATGTTAAAAAGGAGGTGCAAATTAAATAAAAAAACACATCAAAAATATTTTATTGGGCATTATGTTTAAAACTGCATGTGATTGGCCAGTTCAAATTCTCTCCGGCATGGAATATTTCACGCTCCAACCCAATTTTGGTAAAAAAAAACGCCCACAGGGGCGGATATGAGGGCGTGGAGGGGCGTTCTCGATCCAAAAAACGCCCAGAAACTTCACCACTATGGGTGGTCTTAGAGAGGATATAATTCAGGCCTATAGGGACGATATGTCGTCTCTATAGGCCGTTTTACCCTATAGAGGCAACATGTCCTGTCTATTAAATTTGTTTCTATATCCTTGTCCCTATAGACCACAAAAATCGTCCCTATATGTGTCGTCTCTATTGAAATGCTTGTGTCTCTATAAGTTTGTGTTAAAATTTAAATGAAAAATAAAACTAATATTTTCTAAAACAAAAAAAAAACATTTATTAAAATATTTTTTTCTCGTAGAAACGACAAGTCATTGCTATAGCCTTTTTTACAAAAAAAAAAAAAAAAAAAGCTTTTAGAACATTTAGAAAAGATATGGCGTCTCTATAGGATTATCGCCTTTTTTACAAAAAAATTAAAAAAAAAACTTTTCGAACTTTTAGAAACAATATGTCGTCTTTATAGGATTATCTTTTTTGATAAAAAAAATCAATTTTGGTACTTATAGCAAAGACTTGTTGCTCTATATGATTTTATTATAGATAAAATACTTTTACCTTTTTCACCAATAGAAACGACTTGTCGTCTCTATAGTATTTCCTTTTAAATAAAAAAAATAACCATTTTAAATACACACATTTGTCGTCTCTATAGTATTTCCTTTTTAAATAAAATAATTTCACCGGCCTTTTTCACCAATAGAAACGACATGTCGTCTCTATATGCGAATAACTTTTTTGTATATTTAATTATTTATTAGTCAAAACTAAAAAATAAAACAAAACAAAATTATTTTTCCCTATAGAGACGACATATCGTCTCTATATGTTAGACTTTTTTTCTTAATCAAATTTGGAATGACGGGAAATATTATTGCCTAAATTAAAATTATTTTTGACTAGTCAAACTTTTTAGAGACGACATGTCGTTTCTATAAGTTAAACTTTATTTTTTAGTTTTTTTTTTTGAATTTTCATACATATTGATCATTAATATAATAAAATTAAAAGAAAAATATGTAAAGTTATAGAGACAACATGTCGTCTCTATAAATTAAAACGTTTTTTTTTAGTTTCTAATTCAACAAACTAGAGAATAAAAAAACAAAAAACATTATTTTCATCTTATAGAGAGGATATGTCGTCCCTATAAGGTAACATATCTTAAAAGCCACGGAAAACCCTATAGAAACGACATGTTGTCTCTATAGGGTAATCTATAGAGAGAACTTGCGTTGTCCCTATAGGTGTTGTCCATATAGGGGTTTTTTCTTGTAGTGAAGAGTTAAGGGCTATTTAACAACTTCTGAATGAGTAAGTGCTTAAAGAGTAAGAGGTCTAAACCATTAAGTGCTAAACCAGTAAGAAATATAAACCATTAAAAGGTTGTATGATGCTTAACCATTCGGAGACGAATGTCTAACCAATTCGGATAAAAGGTCTTAACCATTCAGACTCAGCATAATACTTAACAATTCAGAGGCAAATATCTGAACCATTTAAACATCTTCTCGCAAAATAAACAACCTGAACCATTAAGTGTTCGCGAAATAAACAAGCTGAACCAGTAAGTGCTGAACTAGTAAAAGATGCGAACCATGAAGAGCTCATTAAAAGTTGAAACAATCAGCTCCTTAATACTATCATAAGATACGAGTTGATAAAGAGGTATGGTATTTTCTTCTTACAATATTTTTGTTTGAATGTATCGTTTTGTAATTGATCACTTTAAGTTATTTAATTATGTCATATTAGTCAATGATTTTGTAATGATATGTAGCGTATTTCAAAGTTGGTGTGTTGAAATAGTATTAGATTTTTTGCATGTATGTTTGTTGAAATCTATAAACAATTAAAAACAGTACTACTGATTTTGTTTCAGATTTGCCATCAAACTTCCCGGTTAAAACAAGATAATTCGCATACAATTACAAAAATTATTAATTCAATTTTTAATATATAATTTATAAAATACTAATTTACAAGATTTATGTGTATTATTGGTTGTATTTTTTACTTTGTTGGTTTTACTTGCTTTATGTGGTTTGTTCATTAGGCTTTTAGTTTTGTACTCTTTAGGTCGGTGGGGAGTTCAAAAGATTGACATCTCACCGCATGTTACTCCTTTACGCTTTCTCTCTCTGCGCACCAAATGCTTTTTCTTTTTGCGTTTTCTCCGGTGAACTTCCGGCTACAGTAGGTAAGTATTTTGTTTATTTGTTGTCGTATGTTGTTTGATCGTCTTGATTTTTGGGTATTCCTCTGTTTACGATTTTCTTTGGTAGGTTTATGTTTTAATGATTTAGATTTTCCGACGACTGTCGCTTAGTATTTTCGTTCGGCTTTGTCGTATGTTGTTTGATGGTGTTGGTTTTTGGGTTTTCGTCTTTGTACCATTTTGTTTGGTTGGTTTATGTCTTACTGCTTCGTCTTTGTACCATTTTGTTTGGTGGGTTTTTGTCTCGATGATATTAACAGAATGGCTACGTGACCGTATGTTTTAAGGTTTGATGCTTTGGTTGACCGATTGCTTTTGACGATTCGTTTCTGATCTTGGCTATGTGTCACACCCCGATATTTCCACGTATTACCGATAGGGAGTATCGTGACGTAGTTGATATCATCATTGTCAATACACACAATATAATAGCACAGCGGAAAGCTTGGTGAATAAATACTATTACAAACCATAGTGTCCGAGTGTCCAAATAAAGAATATACAGACTTGGTTGTAATAGAGATCCACATGCGGATCATCAATAAAATACAAGAAAACTGAAATAACAGACTCCAGGTATCTAGGGATTTGCAAGATCCTCTTATTTGACACCTAGTAGCTCCAGCCTATTTACGTGAGGTACCTGTCAATTAGTCTTTGGAAAATACGTCAGTTTACACTGGTAAATACAATTAACCGACTCGTTTGAAAAGAGTTTATAAAATTGATTTAAGTGCACAAGCACAAATCATTTATACTTGGGACAATTTTTTAAGATAATCTTGTATGTTGTTTTACATGTTTGTCATACAAATGGGGCCGGTTTGGAAGCCGGTTATGATTAACCGACTCACCACTTATAAAACCCACAAAGGAGTTATCCCCAAAATGTGGGTTATATTTGCATTTGCATCTGTCAGGTGTATGCCTACACCCCGTGCATAGGTCGTGGTCATTTTCAAATGAAATGAGCCGAGGATATCCAGGACACGGTCGTATTAACCCCCAATGTTTATGTTATCAAACAATACAGATTAAAACGGGTTATGTAAATTTATTAATCACAATCCGATAAAATGATTTCATACCCGACCAAGCGGTATTATTATAATACCGTATCTCAAGGCCGTATAAGGGAATATAAGTTAAAAGTATTTACCTGAGCTAGATGTGAAGAAGTAACTCAGCCGTATAATCCTAAAGCTTTATGAAAATACCTTCTACTGAAGCTACTCAATCTGTATAGAAGGTTTATTAACCTATTAGGATACTAACGGGTCTTTATTCAAGTCAAAGACTTAGACCGGTTAGCTTGAAAGATACTTAACGGTTCTAAACGCTAGATTAAGCGGAAACCGAAATAGAATGTGATTCAGACCCGACAAGTTTGGATACTTGTATAATATGGGCAAACTATACACATTCTGGAATTTGAGGATTTAATGACAATGTTAAACCCGTTTCGGCTATTTTATGTAAACTAGTCACATAAACCGATCTGAACGCATAAATGCGTAACGGGTAACCAAATGAATTATATACAGGTCTCATATGTTATTATGCTTAAAATGTGTTAATACATCAATAAGATGTCAACATTTATGCCCAAGAAGTATTTAAAACCAATTTAAGTCCCGTAAGGGCATTTTGGTCATTTTAGTGATTATAAAAGAGATTTTATAATAAACTGAGATTATGGTCTTTGGTAATCAGTAAAAATATTTATTTTATCAAGTCATATCAGTAAGATATCATACATATGTGAGGTTTACTAATTATGGCCAAACTATGCCCCGAAAGGGCATTTTGGTCATTTCACATATGCTTTTAAGGACATTTTTGGAAGTCTGAGTTCATGACTTATACTTACTGTAATAATATTAAAATTTATTTAAAAATTCAGTAGGTAACAAGTCTTAGGTGTTAAATATGGTTTTAAACCATACTATGCACCTAATTAGTGTAAAACTCGCTAATTGACGATAATTAAGATGTTTATGAAAACCTGAGATTTTTATCAGTGTTAAATGCTCAAAATAATTTATTTAATATATATGATCAGTAGGAAAAGGTTTGGCATTCAAATCATTCGTTAATCTCATGTTATGCATGAAAAGGGTATTATCGTCATTTACCGATTTACACAAGAACTCCATGATATGATTAGTTTATAATCTGATCAAAAAATCCAAAAATCCTTAAAAATGTTATCTTAACAGTAGGTAATGAGTTTTGGGTCAAAACCTATGTCTAAACATGACTTATGTAAGATATCGTAATTTAATTAATAAAAAGCTTCAATTTACGATATTGAGCATAACTCCTGTTTGGGACCAAGAACTGATGTCAAATTTTCGGGACATACTTATATATCAGTAACAAAGGTTTTTGTCCTCTTACATTTCTAAAAATTTCGTTTATATGTCAAAAGGGCAAAATTGCATTTATAAGCATAATAACGAACATAAGCATATAATTCAAACTACTAAGGACCAGGTAATATAAATCCAGGGGGTTATACTATAACATAAAGTGGTCCTATTGGAAGCTTAAAACATGGGAGGATTAAGCTTAATCGGGTCAGAACTGAAAGTCAAAGCAAAAGTCAAGCTTTTGCGACTTTCGGTTGTGAACCGACCCTAAATTGATAATTGTCGGGTTGAACATGCTTAGACATGTTCTAATACTAATTACCAAGTTATTAGAATGATAAAATATGATTTATAATCTCTGCATTGTTAGTTATAATTATTATTAAAATTCTAGTCAGTTTGACTTTTTAACTTATTAGTTTGACCCGACAATTAACTAGGCAAACGAAATAATTAGGAGGTGCCCTTTTAAGGGTTAATCACCTACCTTATTATGGTCACATAACCACTTTCAATTTGGAAAGTGGCTGGACCATTTGTAATTAAACCGAAAGTCAAGGTCAAATTACGATAACTTTGACTTTTCGGTTTTTAAACTAAAAACTGAACTAAGGAAGGGGACTAAGACACTTACATAGGGTCCTAGCTATCTTTTCTACAAAATTGAGTTCTCTTTATGGCCAGGTATCTCCAGATGAGAGTGTAGGAGTGATTGCAAATGAACAAAACACTTAAGTGCCTTTATATAGGTGATTGCCATGAAACAAGATTAAGGCAGGTGTTTTGGAGGTATCTAGGATCACCCCAGGTGTCCTAGTGGTATTACAATTCCGACAATCAGCCCCTAGTATCAATTTGGATGTGTATAAGTCGGTTCTGAGCTGAAACCTGCAGCTGGCAAGAGTTTTCTGCGCTGGGCAGTCTCTCGGGGGCCACGTAGGATCCTAAGGGGGTCTACGCGCCCCGCGACAACCTCCTCTTCAGGTTAAAAATGTTTTAATCTTTGGCAGTTTCAGTCCCTGGTCCTTAGAAACTTTATATAACCTCATTTTTGGGATATAAGGCCCTTGTAGTTAGATTGTAGAGGTTCAAGGGAGTATAACCAAACTCCATTAGGCCCGGTTTCGTTAAACGATCACCGTAACATAAGTTTCTATACATTGACTCTTTTAACCCAAAGTCTTGAAAACTTGCATAACGATCTCGAAACCATGTGAAACTGATATCACTTATCCTTGGGAGTATATTTGAATATTACGAAGCTTCGGGTTCGTTAAAAACTCACTCAGAGGTAAGAATTTACATGTTGACATGTTTAACCCTTGTATTTTATAATCTTTCGATTATTTTCATAAACGGCTTCTTATATCCAATTTATTACTCGATTAAGAATACATTCTTCGTGTATGGTCATTCAGAGGCACAAGTTTGGCATGTTGACACTTTTAGTCCCTTTGGTTTCATATTTTCATCGTTTGTCAGCTTTAGTCATTCAAACTTAATCTTTCATATGATTAGGGTTTAGGACACGTGTCTTCACATAAATGGACACGTTTTTACGTGGTGTTACATCCTCACCCCCTTAAAAGAAATCTCGACCCCGAGATTTACTGGAACAAGTGGGGGTACTTCTGTCGCATAGTGGACTCTACTTCCCACGTATATTCAGGGCCTCTACGGGCATCCCATTTAACTTTAACTATAGGTACGTGTTTCTTTCGGAGCTTCTTAACCTGTCGATCCTCAATCGATATTGGTCTTTCAACAAACCTCAGGCTTTCATCAATCTGTACGTCTTTATGAGACATTGCTAGCGATTCATCAGCTAGACATTTCTTTAGATTACAGATGTGGAACACATTGTGAATTCCACTCAGCTCCTCAGGCAAGTTTAGCTTATAAGCTACACTGCCGACACATTCGATGATCTCGAATGGTCCAATATACCTCGGACTCAGCTTGCCCTTCTTACCAAAACGCATCACACCTTTCCAGGGTGATACTTTCAGTAAGACTTTATCGCCTACTTCAAACTTTAGAGGCTTTCGCCTCTTATCAGCATAACTTTTCTGCCTATCCCTGGCAGCTTTCAGGCGATCACGAATCTGGACAATCTTGTCCGTTGTTTCAAGAACTATATATTAGGTCCTGATAACTGAGCTTCTCCTACTTCTGCACAATAAACAGGCGTTCTGCATTTTCTTCCATACAATGCCTCAAAAGGTGCAGCCTGAATGCTAGTATGGTAGCTATTATTATAGGAGAACTCGATTAATGGTAGGTGGTCATCCCAGCTACCACCCAAGTCAATAACACATGCACGAAGCATGTCTTCTAAGGTTTGAATTGTACACTCACTTTGTCCATCCGTTTGAGGATGGTAGGCAGTACTAAAATTCAAATGAGTGCCTAATGATTGTTGGAAGCTTTTCCAAAAGTGAGAGGTATATCTAGTATCTCTATCAGATATAATAGATACTGGCACTCTGTGGAGAGATACAATCTTATCCACGTATAGCTGAGCTAGCTTGTCTGAGCTATGAGTCTCCTTGATGGGTAAGAAGTGTGCTGACTTAGTCAGTCTATCAACTATGACCCATATGGTATCATTTCCATGCCTTGTTTTAGGTAACTTGGTTATAAAATCCATGGTTACCATCTCCCACTTCCATGTGGTAAGCTCTGGCTGTTGTAGTAGACCTGAAGGCTTTTGATGTTCAGCCTTAATCTGAGCACAGGTCAGGCACTTAGCTACATGTGTGGCAATAGATTTCTTCAAACCTATCCACCAATAATTAGCTTTTAAATCTTGATACATTTTGTCACCTCCAGGGTGAACTGAGTATTTGGAACTGTGAGCTTCCTGGAGGATTATATCTCGAAGCCCTCCATGAATAGGAACCCAGATTCTTCCATTTATTCTAAGGATTCCATCCTTGCCAGGTGCTAATTGTTCAGCAGTCACACCTAACTTTTCACTTGGTAGGTTAGCTTCCAAAACGGCTTCCTTCTGAGCGACTAACAACCTTTCATTCAGGCTGTTCTTAAGTTCAATGCTCTTGGCATTAATTCTTATAGGTTTGACTCTTTCCTTTCGGCTTAGAGCATTAACAACTACATTCTCTTTGCCAGGATGGTAGCGAATTTCACAATCGTAGTCATTTAAAGTCTCCATCCAACGGCGTTGTCTCATATTAAGCTCTTTTTGATTGAATAAGTGTTGGAGACTTTTGTGATCCGAATAGATCACACATTTAGTTCCATATAAATAATGTCTCCATAACTTAAGTGCAAAGACAACGGCACCCAACTCCAAATCGTGAGTGGTGTAATCCTTTTCATGCACTTTTAATTGTCGTGATGCATAGGCAATCACCTTGCCTCTCTGCATAAGTACACAACCCATACCGGTGTGTGACGCATCACAGTACACGACAAACTCTTCTATTCCCTCAGGAAATGTCAACACCGGAGCATTGCTCAATTTCTGTTTAAGAATCTCAAATGATTCTTGTTGTTTCGGACCCCAATCAAACTTCACATTCTTGCGGGTCAGAGTAGTCAGTGGTGCAGCTATCCTAGAGAAGTTCTCAATGAATCTTCTATAATAACCAACTAAACCCAGAAAGCTGCGAATTTCGGTTGGAGTCTTTGGTGCTTCCCAATTCATTATGGCTTCTATCTTAGAGGGATCTACTTGGATACCTCGCTCACTGACAACATGTCCAAGGAATTGGACTTCACGAAGCCAGAACTCGCATTTTGAAAACTTAGCATACAGTTTCTCCTTTTGTAGCAATCCTAAGATACACCGAAGGTGTTTCTCATGGTCGACTTGGCTACGAGAATAAATAAGTATGTCATCTTTAAAGACGATGACAAACTTATCTAAGTATGGCTTGCAGACTCGATTCATGAGATCCATGAATGATGCGGGTGCATTAGTGAGCCCGAAAGGCATCACTAAGATCTCATAATGTCCATATGTAACAATCTACTCGTTTTCATAAGATTTTATTATAAACAAAGCCTTAGTAAACCAAAACCTTGATTTTTATATTAAACATAAGGAAATTTTAACCAAGTTAACATCTAGGATAAGTACTACTAGTTTAAGAATCCCAAGACAAAAGAACAAGTATTCAAGTGTTAACTACATAGACATTGAATTGCTCATATTAAAGTAATCGCGGAAGCTTCAAAAGATTGTGTTCGGTTCTTGGAATCGTGCTTGATCGCCATCCGGATTTGGTTCATCATCACCTATAGTCAAAACCACACAAAAGATTAGTTTTGACACCTTAAATATAAGTCTGATTAAGTTCCATGCTCAAAACATAGCAAAACAAACAAAATCCATCCATCCTGGACGGTCGCGTCGCGCGACGGATACCACCAAAGGTGGTCGCGTGACGGGTTTGGTGCTTGGCTGTGGCGTAGCGCCACGGCGTGATTTCAACAGATTGTTGCTTGTTGGAGCTGTATATCAGCCCAGCACCTAATTTTTAACGTTTTAAACTTTAAATCAACATAACTTTTGACTCGTAAGTCCGTTTTAGGTGATTCTTTTTCCTACATGACTGTAATTTAATTACCGACGCGTCTATAATGTTTATCATACCGAAAATTTGGTTTACGAACCGAATGACTAAAATCATTATGTATTTATTCGACCCGTTAAAGTTACACTTATTTTTCTATCTTTTCAATAGTAAACATAATACGCTTTTTACCCAACTTTCGGGGCTTATTATCACCGGCATTTCAATATCCATCTTATGGCTTCATGCTCGTATGATTGTAACCGCCTATGCTAACTATTAAATAACTTTGACTCTACCAATACACCATTATTCAACCCGTTTGGCTCATCTACGGAATCCTCCGTTATGATGACTACCAAACGAGTTCTAACCAATTCTTGACCTATTATTCCATATAGCGAACATTGTCGCTTCAATCAACACAACCTTTATTCTACAACTCAACTATACATATGCTAATTATCAAAACTTACTCAATGTAACGAATCAAGTTACATACCTTCAAAGTACGCCCTTCAAACGTAAGTCGCCACCGACTTGTCCACTCGACGCTCCGGTGTCCTTCCCTATAGAGTCCAAGCATAACATGTTTAGAACTCTTTTTAAATCATATGTCGCACAATTTGCCGTAACATAACAATTATGCGGTTTAACTTTAAATTTCAGTTTTAAGCCTTCTTTGAGGCAATTATACAAACACTTTAAGGGCAGCAATTTACATGATGTATTAGCAAGTTCATAACTTGTCATATAGGCCTATATTTTCATCAATCAACTACCTTACATGAATATTAGCCTCTAGGATTCTGAAATTGCTTCTTACATGTCAAATTTCACTAGAACCAACCCAATTTCCTAGGGTTTATCAAGTTCTACTCCACCCACTAACCACCTACAATGGTGTTCATGAACTTTGCTAAAATAAAGTAGGATTTCAAAATGTATTTGTCTAGGGTTTACTCCTAGACACTTCAATGTTCCTATTTCACCTGCATATCATTCATGCATCCACAGATTTCGAATTCCCTAAATTCATGAGAATTTCAAGTAGAGAATTTTTATCAAATTTTACATACCTTATGATCTCCTTGCAATGGGGATCACTAATCTATGCTCGATTTTCGTTTTGGACTTGATTTGAACCTTCAAATTGGAGGTTTTGACAAGAACTAGGGTTTTGGGGAGCTTGGGATCGCCCCCTGCTTCTGATCGATCTCAGCAACACACAGACAAGTGTGTTTTGAGTTTAATTTTTTTGTTTTATTAATATTAGTTTTCGTTTAAACACTTTTGGCCCCTCAACTTTCGTTCTTTATTTGTTTTAACTCTTTAACTACTCATAACTCATCATCTAACTAGGTTAATGTCATTCCTAGTTAGTTTATTTTTCTTATTTATTCACAACATTATTGTATTATAAGAATTTCTATTTTCGGGGTGTTACAAGTCCACCCTCCTTAAAAGGGTTTCGTCCCGAAACCAGAGTACATACCGAATAGTGTAGGGTAGAGAAGCCGCATCTCCTCTTCGGACTCCCATGTAGTGTCCGAACCTTTCCTATGCTCCCACTTGATCTTGACTTGATCGATTTTTTTATTTCGCAAGTGCTTAACCTTTCGATCTAAAATCTCCAATGGCCTTACCGCGTAATTCTGGCTATCATCCACCTCGATATCGTCGTAACGGATATAAGTTGTTTCCTCCGCTAGACATTTTCGTAGATGTGATACATGAAACGTGCCATGTATTCCACTCAACTCTTCCAGTAGCTCGAGGCGATAAGCTACCTTGCCAACCCCTTCGATGATTTTAAATGGCCCAATAAACCTCGGGCTTAGTTTCCCTCTCTTTCTGAACCTGATAACGCCCTTCCATGGGGAAACCTTTAACATAACCATGTCGCCTATCTGAAATTCAATCGGTCTTCGTCTTTTATCGGCATAAGACTTTTGCCTATCTTGGGTTGCTTTCAAATGGGCTTGTACCACTTCAAATTTCTCATTATTGGCTTGGACAACATCTTTATGGGCCAGTTCACGTGGTCCCACTTCACCCCAATACTACCATATAGCATCTCGTAAGGTGCCATGCCAATGCTCGAATGGTAACTATTGTTATACGAAAATTCGGCCAACGGTAGATAAACATCCCAACTTCCACCGAAGTCGATGATACATGCCCGTAACATATCCTCTAGCGTCTATATTGTTCTTTCACTCTGCCCATCCGCTGAGGATGGATGGCGGTGCTAATGAAAAGTTTCGTTCCCATTTTTTCTTGAAAATCTCGCCAAAAGTTTGAAGTAAACCGGGTATCTCTATCCGACACAATAGATACCGGTACTCCGTGACGTGCCACTATTTCGTTTGTATATACCTCGGACATCTTTTTCGAAGTATATGTCTCGCGTATAGGAATAAAATGAGCACTCTTCGTTAATCTATCCACAATCACCCATATAGCGTTGAATCCCCGAATCGTTTTAGGTAGTTTGGTCAATAGGTCAATAGTGATATGTTCCCATTTCCAAACCGGGATCTCCAAAGGTTGCAGTTTTCCGTATGGTTTCTGGTGTTCCGCTTTGACTTGTAAACAAGTCAAGCACTTCTCCACGTATTTTACTACATCCCTCTTCATTCCGGGCCACCAATAATTTTGTTTCAGATCATTGTACATCTTGGTCGCACCCGGATGAATAGAATATCGGGATTTATGAGCTTCATCGAGTAGAAGCGTCTTAACCCCACAAGAATTTGGAACCCATATTCTTTCGGATCGAGTCTTCAACCCGTCCTTCCCATCGGATAAATCTTTTAACTGTCCGATTATTCTTTCTTTCTTCCAGTTCTCCTCTTTCACTGCTTCTACTTGCGCTTCTCGGATACGTTTAAGTATGCCCGAGGTCACAACAAGCTGCATCGACCTTACTCGTATTGGGACATAATCCGCTTTTCTGCTCAGGGCATCTGCCACCACATTTGCCTTTCCGGGGTGGTAATGTATTTCACAGTCAAAATCTTTCACTGTTTCTAACCATCGCCTTTGTCGCATATTTAGCTCCTTCTGATCGAAGAAATATTTTAAGCTCTTGTGATCGGTGAATATGGTGCACTTTACCCCATATAAATAGTGCCTCCATATTTTTAACGCAAACACCACCGCAGCCATTTCGAGGTCATGCGTGGGATATTTCTTTTCATGTATTTTCAGTTGCCTCGAGGCATAAGCTATAACTTTGCCCCGTTGCATCAAAACGCATCCGAGCCCCGATAGTGAGGCATCCGAATAAACCACCAAGTCTTCGACCCTGTCCGGCAATGTTAATACCGGAGCTTGAGTTAACTTCTCTTTTAGCGTTTGAAACGCTCTTTCTTGTTCGGCACCCCAAACGAACTTTTCCTCTTTCCGGGTTAACTTAGTTAGCGGCGACGCAATCTTGGAGAAATATTGAATGAATCTCCTATAGTATCCTGCAAGCCCTAAGAAGCTTCTGATTTCCGAAGGATTCTTCAGAGGGCTCCATTTTGACACGGCCTCTATCTTTGAAGGATCTACCAATATTCCATCGGCGCTTATGATGTGGCCAAGGAATTGCACTTCTCGCAACCAGAAGGCGCACTTTGAGAATTTCGCATACAACTTTTCTTGCCTGAGTGTCTCTAACACCTCTTGTAATTGGCGTGCATGTTCTGCTTCACTTTTCGAGTATACCAGAATATCATCGATAAACACGATTACCGATTTATCCAACATCGGCTTGCAAACCCGGTTCATGAGGTCCATGAAAGCCGTGGGTGCATTTGTCAGCCCGAATGACATCACTAGGAACTCGTAATGTCCATATCTCGTGTGGAAAGCCGTCTTCGGTACATCCTCCTCCCTGACCCTTAGTTGGTGATACCCCGATCTAAGGTCAATTTTTGAAAACCAGTTCGCACCTTGTAATTGGTCGAATAGATCATCTATTCTCGGAAGCGGGTATCGATTCTTTACCGTGAGTTTGTTTAACTCTCGGTAATCGATACACATGCGCATGCTTCCGTCCTTCTTTTTCACGAATAGCACGGGCGCGCCCCAAGGAGACACACTCGGCCTTATGAATCCTTTATCGAGCAAGTCTTGGATCTGCGACATTAATTCTTCTAATTCCGATGGTGCAAGTCGGTATGGTGCTTTTGCTACGGGTTTCCCGCCCGGAACTAATTCAATTCCGAACTCTACCTCCCGGTCGGGCGGCATTCCCGGTAAATCATCTGGAAATACATCTTCAAAGTCACGTACCACTGGTACGTCTCCAATCTTCGGTAATTCTTTCTCGGGCTCATTCGCGTATATCATAAATGCTTTACATCCATGCCTCATGAGCTTGTGAGCTTTCATCATCGAGCATATTATAGGATTGCCTCCCTTTTCACCATAGATTGTGACGTGTTTTCCGCTCGGAGATGTTAGCTTTATCTCCTTACGGAAACACACGACCTTTGCGTGGTGTCAAGATAGCCAATCCATCCCTACAACTACTTGAAACTCTCCCATAGACATCGGAATTAGATCTATCAAGTATTCCTCATCATCGATACTTAATTTGCAGCTTTGACAGACATCACACACCATGAAACTTTTATTATCTCCTATCTCAACCTCTAAAGGCATAGGTAATTTTGTCAATACAAATGAAGGATGTCGAATAAATCCATGTGAAATAAAGGATTTATTCGCACCCGTATCAAATAATACACGTGCAGGGATCGAGTTTATTGCGAATATACCTGAGACCACATCGGGTTCTATCTTTGCTTCAACTGCTGTAAGTTGGAAGGACCTAGCCTTCGCCTTTGGAGCTTCTGTTGGAGATTCTTTAGTGTCTCTCTTTCCAACCAAATCTGGGCATTCAGACTTTTTGTGGCCGGGCTGATAACATTTTTAGCAAACCGAGACTTTACCCGGGCATAAAGACGTCGTGTGCCCCGTTTTACCACATATGGGGCACGGTTTGTCTTTGAAACGACACTCTCCCTTGTGCCCTTTTCCACACACTTTACAACTTGGCGACCCGCCTTTAGCATCCACTTTCTTTCCCGATTCCACAGTTCGAGCTTTCTTTGTAGGGCTTGGATTCACATCCTGTGCCCTTTGCTTACCCCTTTCAACTTGTTTCTTCAACTCGATTTCCCGCTCCCGGGCGGTGTTGATAATTTCTGTGAGGGTTTCATACTTTGAGGGAGTCATGAACTCCCGGTATTCAGCACTCAGCATGTTGTAATAGTAATATATCTTCTGTTCTTCAGTGGTGACTAACTCGTCACAGAATCTCAGTTTATCCATAAAGATACCCGTGATTTTATCAATTGATTCTCCTTTTTGTCTTAACTGGATAAATTCTTATTTGATCCTGTTGATAACCCCCTTGGGACTATGGTGCTTAAGGAATGGCACCTTAAACTCGTCCCATGTCATAACTCTTGCCGCCTCGGCTCCTATCTCATTCTTTTTATTGTCCCACCAATCCTTGGCTTGACCCCTTAATTGACCCGTTCCGTAAGCAACAAAATCACTCACGTCACAATGGGTCCTTTCAAACACCCATTCAACATCGCTCAACCATCTTTGACAAATTATCGGGTCAACCTCCCCGTTGTAGATTGGCGGTTTACACGCCATAAATTCTTTGTACGAACATCCTTTACGTTCTCCTGATTTCTCTTTCATAAGGTTGACACTATCTTCCAACCTTTTGACTCGTTCTTCAACTAATGATAACACCGTGGTTTGAATTTTTTCTATGAACCCGGATAGACTACCCTCAATTGCCTTTCCCACTTCTTCGGCAATTGTTTCTTTCATTTGTTCGGTGCTTGTCGGCACCGAATCATCGTCATTCCCTTCCGACATCTCGAAACTAAAATGTTTACATCAATTATTAAACATCTCATTTATAACATAACTTTACTTGCTTTGGTTTAGCTAAGTTCGTAACTTGCTTTAACCGTTCACATTCGGTGCACTTTCTGGGTTTGAGTGTGTGTTAACACGCTCTTCCCATGCACATTAACTCACATCTCGTTTCTTACATAAGATAAAATCTACTAACATAAATAATTAATTCTTACCGGACGATCAATCAAGCTTGAACCGAACAATTTGTTGACAACCTTAAGCTCTGATTACCAACTTGTAACACTCTACTCGTTTTCATAAGATTTTATTATAAACAAATCCTTAGTAAACCAAAACCTTGATTTTTATATTAAACATAAGGAAATTTTAACGAAGTTAACATCTAGGATAAGTACTACTAGTTTAAGAATCCCAAGACAAAAGAACAAGTATTCAAGTGTTAACTACATAGACATTGAATTGATCATATTAAAGTAATCGCGGAAGCTTCAAAAGATTGTGTTCGGTTCTTGGAATCGTGCTTGATCGCCATCCGGATTTGGTTCATCATCACCTATAGTCAAAACCACACAAAAGATTAGTTTTGACACCTTAAATATAAGTCTGATTAAGTTCCAAGCTCAAAACATAGCAAAACAAACAAAATCCATCCATCCTGGACGGTCGCGCCGCACGACGGATACCACCAAAGGTGGTCGCGTGACGCCACACCCCGTCGCGTCGCGCGACGGGTTTGGTGCTTGGCCATGGCGTAGCGCCACGGCGTGATTTCGACAGATTGTTGCTTGTTGGAGCTGTATATCAGCCCAATACCTAATTTTTAACGTTTTAAACTTTAAATCAACATAACTTTTGACTCGTAAGTCCGTTTTAGGTGATTCTTTTTCCTACATGACTGTAATTTAATTACCAACGCGTCTATAATGTTTATCATACCGAAAATTTGGTTTACGGACCGAATGACTAAAATCACTATGTATTTATTCGACCCGTTAAAGTTACACTTATTTTTCTATCTTTTCAATAGTAAACATAAGGCGCTTTTTACCCAACTTTCGGGGCTTATTGTCACGACCCCCGACCCCACCCTGGACGGAATCGGGAGCCGCGAGCAGCCAAGTGGTACCGGTGGTTATTTTTGAAAAGTAGTGCAGCGGAAATTTCATCAGAACCGTGAGTTAGGAAAAATATCAGAGTTTAGAAAACACCGGATTTTTATTTATTAAATAGATGGGATAAACCCATGTTTTTAAAGGTAGCTTTAATAAAGAACAAAAAAGAATACATAAAACAACTTTTCTTAATTTAATTTAATTGATAAAATGAGCTACTTCTGTAAGTCTTGTTGGTGCCGCATCCAACTCTAATTCCGATCTACTGTAATTACCTGAAACGCGTTTTAAAAAGATTTGGTCAGCAGGAAATACTGGTGAGTTCATTCGGTTTTCTAAAATGACCCTTAGTTATAAATTACAGCATAAGAGTGATTACAATGGCTTCTATCTTATTTTTATCTGGCGCCGTGTCACCTGGTGACGATGGTCATACCACTATTGGGTCTTTCCCCAAGTAGTGACGTTTATCACTGTTAGGATTTATTAGCCTAACCCGTGAGAAATTAGTAATGTGCACAATACCCCACTAGCCAGTGATTCAAGATAACCACGACTTACTCCCTGTAATCATAACATTTGAAAATGGAGTATTGTAAAATACTTTTGATAAAAAGAGAATGACTCACATTGCAGATTTATACGGGCAGAGTTTAGCCTACTGATTAGCCTTGTAACCTAATTTAAATAACATGCACACGAACTAGGTCAGTAACTAATATAGCATTTACGATAACTCACGAGATTAAACCCTCACAACGAATGACAAAGCGCAACACTTAAACATCCATCGGATTCGCAACGAATGACAGATTATACCCCGAGTTTGGGTGGTACTCAAACATCCTGTCAGATTCACGACTAATGACAAAGTATAACATTTAAACATCCTGTCGGATAGTTTCAATCGATCGGATATTGAATCGTAGCAGCGATCGAGTTAATACCCTGTCTCGTAGCAGTACCTCACTATATTAAAAGTAAAGTTCGAGCATAATATGATTGATTTTGAAAGTTTCGTCGACACCAGTGAACTGCTCATGACCCGCTCTATTTATAGCTGGAAATTGGGTCACACGCGGCCCGCGTGAGCCTTGGCTCGACCCTTACGCGGCCCGCGTGGCCACCTAGTCTACGCGTAGGGTTGCTGGGTCATCAGTAGGTGTGCCACGTGGATGACACGTAGCCCCGGATGCTTATCCGGTCAACTCTCAAGTTGACGCGGCCCGCGTGACCTCCCGCCTTTTCTTTACGCGGCCCGCGAGAAGACCACAAGTCTTGATTTCTTATTTTTGATATGGATTGAGGTTTCAGGGGTCCGGGTTTCCACTTACGGGTCAGTTTGGGACATTTTTGAATATAATTATATTACCAAAGGGAATTAAACGGTGAAAAAAGAGAATGGACCCACTTTGTAACTTTAGGGTTCAACTAGAAATCCTCCTGGTATAAATTTTGGGTATAACTTCTGAGCTATTTTTAAAAATATATATATATATATATATATATATATATATATATTTGTACTCGTGTTAAGTATAGTACCCCTAATTCAACCTTATCCCTATGTCACGAGACAGAACCCCAACAAACTTAGTCAGGCAGAGCCTTGACATGTGTTATGGGGCTCAGGATCAATCGGAAAGGGTAGCGGTGATCGGGAGTTAAAACACTTAAAACGGGGCATGGCTTTATTATTATCATAGGTGAAATAATAATAAATATATATATATGAATCGACCAAGATGTAGACGAGAGAAGGAGTGAGGTGAACAAGTTTCAATTGAAAATGGTTTGGCTTATTTATAGCTGATTTGTTCCATTGCTGCTCACGTAAAGGAATTCATCCTAATCCTAAAGGACACGTGCATATCATATCTTTATTTCATATATGAGAAATCAATTCTCATTATACACGTAGATACCAACATCAAATGAGGTTATTTTATTTTATTATTTTAATATTTATATATTCTAATTAATTCAACTGCTTTACTTATTTGGCGTTTATAACTTCTAAAATATGACGTTCTAGAAAACAATGAATATGTCATTAGAACGAGAATAATCTTATCTACATTTTGAACCAAGTTTCATTAAAAACGGAGTAAGTCCAAATACAATGTATTTTTATAATTTAATTATTAGACGGTTCCTGGGCCCGTCTAGGTACTTCATATTTTTTTTACAGTCAACTTACCCGTAAGCTACCTGTCTAATAATATAAGTTTTTATAGACTTTTATTTTATTTAGAAAGGTCACCCATATACAGGGAAATTAATTAATATAATATTTCAACCAACTATATATAAAATAGTTTTTAAAACTATTTGGGTCGAATAAAAATAAAACTAGTTACTAGTGGTTAATAAATTTAAACAAACCTAAAATTCTTATATGATAAAAATGGGAATGTTACACTTATTATCACCGGCATTTCAATATCCATCTTATGGCTTCATGCTCGTATGATTGTAACCGCCTATGCTAACTATTAAATAACTTTGACGCTACCAATACACCATTATTCAACCCGTTTGGCTCATCTACGGAATCCTCCATTATGATGACTACCAAACGAGTTCTAACCAATTCTTGACCTATTATTCTATATAGCGAACATTGTCGCTTCAATCAACACAACCTTTATTCTACAACTCAACTATACATATGCTAATTATCAAAACTTACTCAATGTAACGAATCAAGTTACATACCTTCAAAGTACGCCCTTCAAACGCAAGTCGCCACCGGCTTGTCCACTCGACGCTCCGGTGTCCTTCCCTATAGAGTCCAATCATAACATGTTTAGAACTCTTTTTAAATCATATGTCGCACAATTTTCCGTAACATAACAATTATGCGGTTTAACTTTAAATTTGAGTTTTAAGCCTTCTTTGAGGCAATTATACAAACACTTTAAGGGCAGCAATTTACATGATGTATTAGCAAGTTCATAACTTGTCATATAGCCCTATATTTTCATCAATCAACTACCTTACATGAATATTAGCCTCTAGGATTCTGAAATTGCTTCATACATGTCAAATTTCACTAGAACCAACCCAATTTCCTAGGGTTTATCAAGTTCTACTCCACCTAGAGGTGTACAAAAAAACCGGTTTTTTTAAAACTGAACGGGTTTTATAACCGAACCGCCGGTTATAGACCGGTTAGGATTCTTGGTATGAAAAACCGGTTAATAACTAAAACCGATTTTAAAAAAACCGGTTAAAAACCGGTTTTTTTGGCAAAAACCAGTTAAAAACCGATCCCAACCGGTTACACCGGTTATTGTTTTGGACTTGAAAAACCGGTTAGTAACCGAAACCGGTTATTAAAAAAAACCGATTTTCATTTTGAATGTAAAAAACCGGTTCGGTTAATAACCGAAACCGGTTTTTGAAAAAAACTGATTTGTACACCTCTAACTCCACCCACTAACCACCTGCAATGGTGTTCATGAACTTTGCTAAAATTAAGTATGATTTCAACATGTATTTGTCTAGGGTTTACTCCTAGACACTTCAATGTTCCTATTTCACCTACATATCATTCATCCATCCACAGATTTCGAATTCCCTAAATTCATGAGAATTTCAAGTAGAGAATTTTTATCAAATTTTACATACCTTATGATCTCCTTGCAATGGGGATCACTAATCTATGCTCGATTTTCGTTTTGGACTTGATTTGAACCTTCAAATTGGAGGTTTTGACAAGAACTAGGGTTTTGGGGAGCTTGGGATCGCCCCCTGCTTCTGATCGATCTCAGCAACACACAGATAAGTGTGTTTTGAGTTTAATTTTTTTGTTTTATTAATATTAGTTTTCATTTTAACACTTTTGGCCCCTCAACTTTCGTTCTTTATTTGTTTTAACTCTTTAACTACTCACAACTCATCATCTAACTAGGTTAATGTCATTCCTAGTTAGTTTATTTTTCTTATTTATTCACAACGTTATTGTATTATAAGAATTTCTATTTTCGGGGTGTTACACCATACCTTGTTCTGAACGCTGTCTTAGGTACATCTTCAGTTCTAACCTTGAGTTGATGATACCCAGATCTCATGTCGATCTTTGAGAAGAAGCTTGCCTCTTGGAGTTGGTCGAACAAGTCGTCGATCCTGGGTTAAGGATAATGATTTTTAATCGTTACCTTATTTAATTCCCGATAATCAATGCATAAACGCATTGATCCATCCTTCTTTTTCACAAACAATATTGGAGCTCCCCAAGCCAAAGAGCTGGGTTGTATGAAACCCTTTTCCAATAAGTCGTCCAATTGAGTCCTGAGTTCTTTCATTTCAGTAGGCGCTAGACGATAAGGAGCTCGTGCAATTGGCGCATATCCTGGCAGAATGTCTATCCTGAATTCAACTTGCCTCTCAGGAGGTAATCCAGGTAATTCATCAGGAAAGACATCAGGATATTCGGAAATAATTGGAATATCTTCAATTTTGGGTTTCGGGTCATTCATTGTCACATGTGCCATGTAAATGACACATCCGTTCTTCAGACACTTCGATACCTTGAGAATAGATACATTTTTGGGCAAACCATATTATGTATCTCCTTGAATAGTGACGGATTCACCAACAGGGGTTTTGATGTTAACTAGCTTTTTATCGCATGCAATTTGGGCTTGGTTATGCGATAACCAGCCCATGCCTAAAACTACATCAAACCCAGCCAATTTCATTGGCAAAAAGGATAGCGGGATAGAATGATTCTTAATAGATATAGCGCATCCATCAAGAAGAGTTGAAGCGGTTTCTAAGGTACCATCTGCTAATTCTACCTCATATTTTATGTCTAGAGTTTTTACAGGCAGATTCAGTAACTTACTAAACTTATGGTCTACAAACGACTTATCAGCACCCGAATCAAATAAAACTCTAGCATAAATATTATTAAGGAGGAAGGTACCTGTTATAACGTTATTGTCGTTCACCGCCTCCCTTACGTTCATCTGAAAGACCCTTGCATTGGTCTTCTTTTCCTCTTCAGGCTTCTTGGCATTCTTAGGGCAATTAGTCTTAATGTGCCCTTTCTCGTTGCAACCATAGCAGGTCGCATCGTTAATGTTTCGGCACTCAACAGTCTTGTGCCCTTTCTTCTTGCAAATCCCACAAGGTTTAGCTTGTGGGTCCTGGTTGCACTTTCCAAAGTGCCTCTTGTTACACATCTTACATCTGGGCTTTTTATCCGACTGCCCCTTTTTAAAACCAGAGTTTCCTTTCTTCTTTTTGTTTGAGTGATGGGACTGACCATCCTCTCTTTTTCTCTTCCCCTCCTCGGTGGTTTTCTTTGCCCTACTCCTAACAACATCGAGAGTAAGGGATAAAGATAGATCTACAGCATACCTATAAGTAGCTGGCTTAGAAGCCTTGACGTTTCCTTTAACCTATGGGGCTAAACCACCGATAAAATGCGCAATGCGTTTGGGTTCAGGGGTGACCAAATACGGTACAAGTCTTGACATGGAGTTGAAACTGGTCACATAAGACCTGCAATCCAAATCCTTCATCACTAGAGTGAGGAAGTCAGTCTCTATCCTTTCCACTTCTTGTTGAGGACAGTAAGTGTCCTTCATAAGGTCAACAAATTTGTTCCAGGAAAGGTTATACAGAGAAACCTTCCCAGTGGATTGCACCAAGGCTTTCCACCATGTTAGGGCGTCACCCTTGAAGGACTGAGATACAAACTTGACGATGTCCTCCTTTGCACACCCACTGATATCAATCACCGTTTCCATTTCATCTAAACACTTCATACAATCTATTGCTCCCTTTTCTCCCATGAAGTCTCTTGGCTTACACGAGATGAAGTATTTGTAGGTACAACCTTTGTTGTACTTGGGAGTCTGATTCAACACAACCTTCTGAGATTCAGATCTCTGGTTGGATGAATGCTGAGATTCATCCTTTTTTGATGCATGCGAATGTGATAAGGATTTTGTATGAGTTTTGGACCGAACATGACTCGGTTCTTTGAATATTTTATCCACATCTTGAGCAACTGCTTTGTCAATCATTGCTTGTTGATGTGTGCGAGTGTGTATATAAGTTTAAGTATATTTTAACCCCTTTTTACACGTTAGTCAAGTTTTAAATTTATAAAACACGATATTTTACTAACACTAAACACACATATGGGCAAGTGCACCAATCGTGAGCGTAGTATAGTGTTGGCAAGATACCGAGGTCGTCCAAGGGCACAAGAGTTTTTAATACCGGTTTATCCTCAACGTCTAACCAAATCAAAAAGTTAGAAAAATGTTTTTTTAAATAAGAAAAATAAAAACTAACTAAAAATGCTGAAAAATAAAATAAAAATAAAAACAGATAGACAAGATGAATCACATGGCTCCGACTCGTGTTTAGTGTAACCTTTGATTATTTTCGCACTTTTGCACTTTTTAAGAGATTATCTTAGTTATTGTAGTAGGCCCCTCTTTTGAAGGTGACGTTACCCTCAACCCAGTAGTTTGAGTCAGCAAGGATACAATCCTAAATGGTCGGATTATTGAAAGATAATTAATTAAGTTATTAATGCATATTATGGTAGGCCCCTCTTTTGAAGGTGACGTTACCCTCGGCTAAGTAGTCTGAGTCAGCAGGGATACAGTCCTAAATAGCCGTGTTAAAGTATTAATAGTAGCTTACATATGAGGGGATCAAAGAGTTTGGACCCCCGCCATCCAATACCGTTGGGTATTGAAGGAGGTCCTACTAAATTTGACCCAGGTCCTTGCAGGATCTATACACTGAACAAGGCAAGACTCTTACCAAACCGTTCCCTTAACCCCCCGACCAGGTAGCCAACATATCTCCATATAGACCGTGGAGATATGAATGGTGAAAATATTTTATTTTATATAGACAGTAAAATAATGCCAAGACACCACGGACAAACGATAAGGAAGAATCACCTTCAACATAAGAAACTAGTTATTAAAGTCATTAATACATAACCAAGTAAAAAAGTGCGAAAAGATTAAAAAGAAAAAGTATTACACTAGACACTTGTCTTCACCAAGTGATGTAAGAGACTTAGGCAAACATGGCCTTTGATTGTCAAGAACTCTTACGATCTATCTTGGATCCCGAGATGACTCACACACTCTACGATGGACGATGGATGATGGTGGTGGATGATGGTGTTGTGATGGTGATGGGTGAAGTGTGAGAGAGGTGGTGTGCCAAAGGATGGTTTGCAAATGAGCCAAGCACCCCTATTTATAGGCTGAACAGAGACTCGGGCACGGCCCCGTGTCCATTGGGCACGGCCCCGTGTCCACCTTCTTTCTCTTTCTTCATTAACTGCAGTTTGTCTGCATTAGTTGACCACGCCCCCGTGTCCGCTGGGCAAACCCCCGTGTGCAGAAGCGTATCTGTACTATCAAGATTTCCTCAGATTCTGCGAATCTTAGAGTTGACCATGGCCCCGTGTCCCCTAAGCACGACCCCGTGGTGGCTGATAAAAGCTTCTACAGCTTTGTCTTTTCTGCTGACACTTGGGCACGCCCCCGTGCTCACTGAGCACGGGGCGTGTTTAGCCTTCTGTTCTCTTGTTTTGCTTGGGAAGATGCTGTCGGGGAGGTCGGGCATGCCACGTTTGTTCCTTTTCTTGTATTTATGTTAGATTTAGCTGCCTTTTTGCTTCTTTTGTTCATTTGAGCTCATTTAATCCTGAAAATACAAAAGGAAGACAAAAACACATTTTTTCCAACATTAGTATTAAAAAAGGGTTAGTTTTATGCCACAATTGATGTAATTTATATGTTGCATTTTGTGCACATCAAATACCCCCACACTTGAATATTTGCTTGTCCTCAAGCAAAACTCTTTATAATGTGGCTTTACACTCCCAAATGGAATGGCTAGAAGAGAAGGTTTTTGGGCTTGTCATAGAGCGTCGGGATTTCCAAGATTCTTTATTAAGTTTTATTTTTATTTATTTACAATCCTATTCGTCATGATTTATTTAAAACATTACATAAGATAAATTACTTATTAGGGCATAACATGCCCTTTTTTTTAATTTTATTTATATACAAGTTCACATACCTCACGGGGATCACTCAACACTCGGCCGAAGATGTATTTTAGTGGATCACTCGAGAGCGGCATGAAACTTACTCCTGCCATAAGCTTGCCAAGCAATCAATCCTCCTCCTTTTTAACTAAACGCCTTTGTAAATATCAAGAGGACTTTTGGGGTGAAGGGTTAGGCTTGGGTTAAAGGTAGGTGGTTGGGTTAGTGGTTAGTGAAAAGGCGAAAGGCGTAAAAAGCGTCGGTTTTCGTAAGACTTTTTATTTTTGAAATTTTTATTTTGATGAAGCCATTATTCAAACAAAGTTATTTTTGATAAACTTGTTTGTTTATTTCTCTTGTGCTTCATCATCAATTTTTTTTTCAAAGTAATGAGAGAAACCGAGCTTGTTACTAAAAAAAGGGTTAAAAAGAGTAAATTACAAAACTCGTCCTTTATGTATGCTAGTTATTACAAACTATGTCCTTTATCTTTAATAAGTACAAAAACCGTACTCAATGTTTGCAAACCCTTACACATTATGTCCTTTAGCCCTAACTCTGTTATTTTTCATGGTTAAATCAGACCAAGGGTATCCCACATGAGGGTATTTTGGTAATTTTATTAATTTATTAAAAATATTCCTAATAAAGACAATAAAAAAAGAAATTTAAATAATTAAACATATATAAAAACACCAACACCATCCACCAACACCCACTTGCCATCACACCACACCTGCAACCACCAACACCACCACCTACCTGCCACCACACCACACCTGCACGATCACCACCGCACCTCCACCACCGTCAACCACCGTACTTCCATCATCACCACCTAACCTCCACCACCGCACCTCCACTTCTGCAAAACCCCTCACCAACGGACAGAAAATCAAGATGCCAACACTACTCCTTATCAAACCACAATCCAAATTCAAACCCTAATCTACATTTAAGCTACTAACCCCAAACAAACTTATCTGATGTACGGTACGGTCGACGGTTTACAACAGATCTGAAACAACTTTCTCAGATCTTCAAACGCGTTTCCGGTGAACTGTTTCGCATCCCCAATCTGCATTCACTCCACCTTCATCTCCAAACCCTAAAACCTTCTATTTCATCTTCTCAATCGGTTTCCGATCTTCCATATGGCTACCTCCACCACCTTCTATTTCATCTTCTCAGGTGGTGGTGGTGGTGGTGGTCGGGTGACAGAGGCTCAACGAAGAAAGAAGATAGTCGGAAACCGTATGGCTACCTCCACCACCTTCTACCTCCACCTCCACTAGACGACGTCGTTGCAGACTTCAATTTCGCCACCATAAACTTACCCTCTATTCCCACTACAACCGCCGATTCGGATGCAGAGTCTTCGGATGTTAACGTCATTAGATCCACGGCTACTAAGGCTGACGCCGTTAATCATCATGTACGGAGTTTGTCGGTTGATGGTGATTTTTTTAATGGGTTAGGGTTTAGCGCCGCTGCTGACGGCGGTGGTGGCTACCGTCATAGGCGTAGTGGGTCGGTTGATGGGTCTAATGCGTCGTCGTTTGATGGGGATTCAGTGTTCCATCATTATCGGTTGGTGTAACAGGAAATCCGGGCAGTTTGGGGGTTGTTGATGGTGGCGGTTCTAGAGTGGTGGTAGTGGTGGTGTTAGATTGGTGGTGGGATCAGGAAGTTAGAGAGAGGGAGAGAAAAAGAGAGTTAAGAGAGAGAGAGAGAGAGAGAGAAAGAAAATCAATTAATGGAGAGGATTAATTTTAATATATGTTTAATTATTTAAATTTCTTTTTTTTATTTTCTTTATTAGAGATATTTTTAATAAATTAGTAAAATTACCAAAATACCCTTATGTGGGGTACCCTTGGCCTGATTTAACCATGAAAAATAACAGAGTTAGGGCTAAATGACATAATGTGTAAGGGTTTGCAAACATCGAGTACGGTTTTTGTACTTATCTATACTATTATAAAAAAGGAGAAGTGATGTACACACATGTAATTTTACATGGCGTCCATTATTTTATGCAATATGTACAACTAATGAATGCTTGTTTTGGAAGGGTAAAATTGTAAAGAGCACAACATTTTAAGACACCACAAGGGCACTTATGGTATTGCAACTTACAGACGGATCATCTTCTGAAACATCGACCCCTTCTTCATTATCCTTCCAATAAATTTGTAATAAAACCCTAGACAACCAATGGTTCAGGCACTCTCTTCAAAACCACTAAAACGATGAAGAAATTCCGCCGGTCACCGGCGATTCTTCTCCCTTTACTCTCCTAATTTTTTGATACCATGAAACAAATCGGTCCCAAAGGATGGTGGTCACCAAACTTTTCAGCTAAAATTGATGGTTTTGACGGTCTCTGGTTGATCGGCGGCAGTCGGAGGGGCGATTTGATCAGGTGAATGTGATTAATGTTAGTTCGTATCAAATTTTTTATTCGTTCAGTTTAAAAGTGTGACACTGAGCCTCCTAGATTAGGTTTTAACGTGAAAACTTCCGGATCTGTTTTCTTTAATGAAGCCCCGATGCCCATTGCATTTGAAGAAACCCTAGATCCTTCTTTATTTCTCCTTCTTTCTTGTAGTTTTGAGTATTTGTTGCTTGATTGATAGGTTAATTTTCTCATAATATATGTTATTTTCTGTAGAAATTAAGTGATTCTATTTTTTTTTTATGATTAGAATTCAGTTTGTAGAAAGTTAGGGTTCCAAAATAGGAGTTGAATTTGCAGTTACATTTATCGATGATCGTTACATATTACTATGTGTTCATATTTAAATGAAACGTTTGTCGGATTCGTCACTAGCTTGAAGAAGAATCGGCTTCCACTGCAAAATATGCTTTCAATACGTATATGATTTGTAGTTTGAGTGTTTGTTTCTTGATTTGTAGGAAACATAAAGTTTGCGAGTTTCATTGTGGTAGGTGTCAACGGGGGAATCCAAACTACCTACTTTCATGAACAAGGAGATGGCCGACACCATAAACAAGGCGGCTTGCAGAAGCAGTGGACTTTTTGAAGGACTTTACAAAGTCCTTCTGTGTCGCAATTCTGTTTACGCCAGTTTCTTTGTTGTTTGCTGATCAGGTATGTGGATATTGTTTATGAGCGAGACGTAAGGGAGTTCTTTTCCTTTTCGGGAGATATTGTTTATGTTGACACACCAAGGTTAGATATACAGAGGGACGTTCGATACAGAACCAAAGTAAACAGTTTTTATTTATAAATAGATGTTTAATCACATATATGATGTAGAAAGAAAATTTGGTCAGAACAGAAATTGTTTCTCCCTCTGTCCCTCTCTCACCGTTTTAACGGCAAAATTGTTGTCCGTAACTGATTGTGTTGAAGCCAAAGGTGGCAATTTCGACCCGTTTGCTTGGGAATGGGTCGAGATTCTGGTGGTGTTTATTTCGAACAGTTAGGATAAAAATATAGATAAAAAAGGGAAAGTTTTAAATGGGTCAAACGGGTTAAAATCTATGTTGTCTACGCGCATAGGCCTAGCCAGGAGCCTATGCGTCAAGCGCTTAGAAAACGATGGGTTCACATCATAGTTTTGGAAGGGATTTCAGAGTGCTTGGGCTACAAAGTTGAAGTATAGCACAGCTTTTGACCCACAAACTAATGGTCAATCAGAAAGGACTATCTGGACGTTATAGCCTATAGGACATGTTGAAGGCATAGTCGTTAATAGCGAATAGCGACAAGGTACCTATATGCTACATAGCGAATAGCGATAAATAGCGATACACCTTGATAGAAATTAGGTGTTTCACTTACCCTTGATAGAAATTAGGTGTTGGAGTACCTTAGTTTGTAATTAACTTCATTGCTACTTCAAGAAAGTAACAGGTAGGGGTGTTCTTCGGGTTTTTTGCTGGGAAAAAGTGACCCGATAACTGACCCATTTAAAGTTCGGGTTCGTCCGGTTCGTGTTACTTTATCATTAACCAGATCTTATTTCTTTTAATTGATTAGGTATTTTAAGGATTTTGTGCTTTGAAGTTAGTTAGTGTCAATGTACATCTGTGCATCTTTATGTAATGGATTTTGTGCTTTGAAGTTTGTTAGTGTCAATGTACATCTGTGCATCTTTATGTAGAAATTATATATACATAAAAAAATAGTTTAGGTGTCTAGATTGGTAGATGTTGAATCACATATTCAGTTCAAAAAATAGTTTAGGTAAGGATTTATACAAACAAATAACCCCGGTCGAGTCAATGTCCTGTTCCTGTTCCGGTTTCTTAACTTTCTCTGGTCAAGTTTCTGTTGTGTTCTTCTGGTCTGCGGTTTAAAACTTAGTTTCGTTGTCTCCTACTTATTATTTTTTTTAACTCTGCTGGTATATCATTTGAAGTCACTCAACATATGAACATTTAGTACCCCATTTGAAAGTATCAAGTTACTTGTGTTGTACAGTTTTTAAAGAATAATAAGTATTATCAGGGTTGAGATTTTTAGAGAACGAATTGTAGGACCGTTATTTAATAGTTCTAATTTAGGGTTATAACTACTCGTTGTGGGTTTCGTTGAGCACGTTGGTGGACCCTTGACTTGAGACATCAGAAGTTCTAGACACTAGATTAGGTACGGATGTTGCAAAATATTATGCTACTCTTGAAAATTTGATCCGCTGGTCTATGGCTCATACATATGATCTGCTTCCTTATGTTGAGCTAAGTTGTGTGCTATCGAAACATCATGAAAATTTTTGCGCAAAACCGTGTTGATGATATGCTTCGAAGAACATATAAAAATCGCTTGCGTGTTATCATTTTGATTACATTTATCTTAGGCTCTTTATGCGTGGTGAACATACTTCGGGTGTGAGGATGGATTGTATGTTCACTTGTGTGGCCATAGAACCCTAGATTTGTAGACAACATATAGGGGTACCGAGTCAACTACCTATGGAGGTACCGTAGGCATGTCGTTGTGATGATCGTAACCCTTGTTTCAGCCTTATTTATCGTTTAATTATGTCGTTGTGGAGTTACTCAATGGAGAAACTTTGAACTCAAAATGATGATTTTTAACTCACTTTTTTATTATTCAAAATGTTATATATTGTGATATATTCTCACAGATGAACCTCCTGGACCGGGCAGTGAAGATGGTTGCCGAGCTGGACGAACCATTGGAGCAAAACTACGTGACAAAACACGCACTTGAACAGGCTGAGACTCTTGGTGTCGATGTTAGAGAAGCAGCGACCTGTACCCTCTCCAATGCATCTGGCTCCTACTCATCAAATGTAAACCTGGAAGTCGAAAACTCAACATGGAACGATGAGAAACAGCTTCAACAGATGTATTTGAGCAGAAAGTCATTCGCATTTGACAGTGACACTCCAGGTGCCGGAATGAGCGAGAAATGAGAAGTGTTCGAGATGGCGTTAAGTATAGCCGAAGCTACTTTCCAAAACCTCGACTCGTCAAAGTTTTCTTTAACCGATGTGAGCCACTACTTCGATTCTGACCCAACTAACCTTGTCGGGAGCTTGCATAAGGACGGGAAGAAACCAATCGCCTACATTGCATACACAACCACAGCTATGGAAAATAATTCATATGTAGTGTTTGACTTTGCAAAATTCTCAATATGGAAAATAATTGCTTGCGTAAGGACGGGAAGAAAGCAATCTTTTTTTCGTCCAAAAGAGAGAATTCAACTTTGATGATAAAAATGATTGCAAAAAAAGTTAAAACTATTATACATTTTTAAGACCAATGTTTGTGGCTCATCATATCAACTCGTATTTCGTGAAACCCGTCAAGCAACGTGCACCTAAAAACATAAAACCCGCGGCAACGCGCGGGCATTCCCACTATTAAAGATAAAGGACATAGTTTGTAATAACTAGCATACATAAAGGATGAGTTTTGTAATTTACTTGGTTAAAAATAAAAAAGGTTTTGGTGGATAAAAGGGTTTTTGTTTTGGGTTAAGATATGAAAAGGTTTAGGCTCAAAGGGGTTAACTAGGGGGATTTTTGGGTAGGTGGTAAAAAAAATAATGGTGTAGAAATAAAAAGGGTTAGTCCTAATGCCTCCGTCATTTACTTACTCGGGTTTAAGTTGGTAAGGACCGGGAATGTATCGTCGTGGCAAGTTCTAGAGCCGTAAGAACCAAGCGGCTATTCACACAAGAAACGAAAAATGAGCATTTAGTTTAAAGATATATATATATATATATATATATATATATATTTGTATGCTCAATAAAGGCTCAAAACTCACTTTTTGTGGGAATGGGTTTTTATGTGATCAAGTATATATAATCAAATTTTAATTAAGCTTGTCATGCTGTTTCATAATTTTCTTATGTTGGTTCTTTTTATCACGACGCCATCGATTGTAAATTTGTAAAAATATAACATTTTTAGAACTTGAAAATCCCAAATTAAACCTAGACAAGTAAATTTTTTTTTTTAAATTTGGGGTGATTAGCGGTTCCAATAGAGTTTTGTGTAAGGCTTGTTATTAGGACTTGCAAGATTCAAGGTTTTAGCATCCCCCCATACTTAAATTACACATTGTTCTCAATGTGTCCCAAAAATAAGTTTTTAGGTTGATTGAATGTGTAAAAAGGTGTGAAAAAGCAAAAGTTAATGTTACTGGGCGTCTGGACACGGCCCCGTGGTGTCCGGGCACGGCCCCATGTTCAGATCGCCAGTAACAGAAATTATCAAAAAGAAACAGAAGTCTGGGCATGGGGGCGTGTTCAGTGGGCACGCCCCGTGTCCAGTTACCTGAACTGGGCATTTCCTGCAGATTGTGCAGCACGGGGCTGTGTTGGGCGGGCACGGCCCATGCTGAACTTGCTGTAATGAAGAAAAATTTGTCAGGTGGCCCTGTTTTCGTGCATGGGGTGCTGGTTCATGTTCCCTTGGTATCCTTCACCATCCTGAGTATGTTTTATCCATTACAACATCATCCAAACACCAATTTAGCTAAAACCATCATTCATTAAAACATAGAGAGAATTACATAACAATCCTAAAAGTTAAAATTCTAGATAGATAGGTCAAAGAAACACAAGAAATCTAAACCAAGAAGTTCTAGCCGAATACTTATTCTATTAGCAAAATTTCCGAAAAGATAATTCCCTCGGTTGGATGCGGCTTGAAAAACTTCTTTCTCCGGGCATGGGTCCCTCATACGTCGGCGAGCCACTCCTCTATCTCCCTAGGGAGAAGAAAGGCGGGCTCATTAGCGTTGGTTTGAGGGGGTGCAACCTCCACCGGGACTTCTTGTAGATATTCAAGAGGAGGTTCTGCTGGAATGTCGTCCCATCCGGTCAGGTTGTTGATTCTAAGTGCTAAGTTCCAATCCTCTTGAGGGAGGATTGGTTCCATGGGAGGTGTCACAAGAATGTTCAACCTCTGGTGCAAGAGGTTGATTTCTTGAAAACTGTTTTCCAACCCCACCGTAAGATAATTTATACGGTCTATTAGGACCTCCTCAACCGACGTCATCTAATCAAGAGCCTCACGTAATGCCATTACGTAGCGTACGATAGTTGCTTCAATTGATGACCTTCTTTCCCTTCAACTGTTTCTGGAGTGCGCAGAAGAGGTTCCACTGTTTTGACTAGACATTCTACGAAAACACACCAAAAATAGTTCATTTTAATGGAACAGTATCTCCGGACACGGCCCCGTGCTCAATGAGCATGGCCCCGTGTTCACCTTTCTGCAGATTTTTGGAACAAGGAATCTTGGAGTTTCAAATTATTTTTCCAACTTATGAAGCATTTTTTAGCAGAAAAAACTTAAAACAATGTTGTACAACTTATTTTTAACAAGATTCCTTGGACAAAAATCTAACAAACATCACAATAAAGCTTGGGATCATGGTGATCTCAAGCTTCAATGGAGGTGTTAAGGCAAGAAAGATGAAGAAGAAGGCAATGGATAAAAGAGGAAAGGACAAGATGGTTGTTAGAACCTTCTTTTAGAAAATACCTAGGATGGTAGGTGAGAAGATCCTCTCAAATCTCTGTCCCTGGATGGTCCAAATATGCAGGATTCTTGGCTGCATTTATAGAAAACGACAGCACGCTGCACACGGCCCCATGTCGGCTGGACACGGCCCCGTGTGCAGGCAAGATCCTGACACATTTTGTCCGTATTCTGACAAAAAGTCAGAAAGGAATCTTTTGGTGGACACGGGGGCGTGTTGACCTGGGCACGACCCCGTGTCAAAAGGCTGTTTATGAAGTTTGTCTATTTTTAAGGAACTTATCTGGATCGGGCGGTTCCTTACTGGATGGAACAACCCCAAAGTGCCTAAGATACCCTAATTGCTCTAGATTAAGACGAGAACGCAAGAGATTGTCGGTGAGGGTGATTCCTATGCTAAATGTAGGTGGACAAGTCCAACCCTTTCCCGGGCTCTTGTTAAAGAAGGTGTATGCCGAATCGCTCAGGTCTATGTATGCACCGAACGAAGTCGATGGAGAGTCCTTCACGGCACAATCGGCACAGGGATGACTATCGCTCAAGTCCTCGCTAGAGTTAGGGGTAACATCGGGAACAACGAAGTTGTTTTTATTTGAATGCGATCCCAACAATTCTTCTTGGTTATCGTCTTGAGATAAATTATTGAAATCTATCCTAATTTCTTTTAACCAATTAAGAATTAGATCTTCCATTTGAAATAGTTCATCAAGAAGCATTTCTCCTAGAAGATCCGGTTGAGAGCATTCGAGGGAGAGATAGGGATTATTTTTACTTTTGCCCCTCTTAAGGCTACAGGAAAACAATGGGTCTATATAGTGGGGCTTATAATTTAGAAAATAACATTCTAATTCTTTATGAGGGCCACCACATATTTGACACCACGTACCATAAGAGTGCCGAAAGTAAAAAATATCAGTATCTCTCATATTTGTGTCAGAAATTACCAACCGTCGGAATCTTACGGTTCTGTTTTCAGTAACTGAATCTTAGGCAAGGGGCGTGTTGAGTGGGCACGGCCCCGTGTTCAGCTTACTGTCTGACTTAAAACAGGATTGCCAGTTCCAAGGATTGGGCACGGGGCATGTTCAGCGGGCACGGCCCATGCTGAGTTCTGCAGAAGCTGAAAAACTAAGAAAATCCTAAAAAAACAGAAAAACTAGAAAAAACGATTAGGCCGTTGATTCGTAACTTTCTTAAAATCCTTGTGTCCGCGGCAACGGCGCCAAAAACTTGATGTGTGCGAGTGTGTATATAAGTTTAAGTATATTTTAACCCCTTTTTACACGTTAGTCAAGTTTTAAATTTATAAAACACGATATTTTACTAACACTAAACACACATATGGGCAAGTGCACCCATCGTGAGCGTAGTATAGTGTTGGCAAGATACCGAGGTCGTCCAAGGACACAAGAGTTTTTAATATCGGTTTATCCTCAACGTCTAACCAAATCAAAAAGTTAGAAAAATGTTTTTTTTAAATAAGAAAAATAAAAACTAACTAAAAATGCTGAAAAATAAAATAAAAATAAAAACAGATAGACAAGATGAATCACTAAAGGGTCGGATTATTGAAAGATAATTAATTAAGTTATTAATGCATATTATGGTAGGCCCCTCTTTTGAAGGTGACGTTACCCTCGGCTAAGTAGTCTGAGTCAGCAGGAATACAGTCCTAAATAGCCGGGTTAAAGTATTAATAGTAGCTTACATATGACGGGATCAAAGAGTTTGGACCCCTGCCATCCAATACCGTTGGGTATTGAAAGAGGTCCTACTAAATTTGACCCAAGTCCTTGCAGGATCTATACACTGAACAAGGCAAGACTCTTACCAAACCGTTCCCTTAACCCCCGACCAGGTAGCCAACATATCTCCATATAGACCGTGGAGATATGAATGGTGAAAATCTTTTATCTTATATAGACAGTAAAATAATGCCAAGACACCATGGACAAACGATAATGAAGAATCACCTTCAACATAAGAAACTAGTTATTAAAGTCATTAATACATAACCAAGTAAAAAGTGCGAAAAGATTAAAAATAAAAAGTATTACATTAGACACTTGTCTTCACCAAGTGATGTAAGAGACTTAGGCAAACATGGCCTTTGATTGTCAAGAACTCTTACGATCAATCTTGGATCCCGAGACGACTCACACACTCTACGATGGACGATGGATGATGGTGGTGGATGATGGTGGTGGATGATGGTGGTGTGATGGTGGTGGGTGAAGTGTGAGAGAGGTGGTGTGCCAAGGGATTGTTTGCAAATGAGCCAAGCACCCCTATTTATAGGCTGAACAGAGACTCGGGCACGGCCCCGTGTCCATTGGGCATGGCCGCGTGTCCACCTTCCTTCTCTTTCTTCATTAACTGCAGTTTGTCTGCATTAGTTGACCACAGCCCTGTGTCCGCTGATCACGACCCCGTGGTGGTTGATAGAAGCTTCTACAGCTTTGTCTTTTCTCCTGACACTTGGGCACGCCCCCGTGCTCACTGAGCACGGGGCGTGTTCAGCCTTCTTTTCTCTTGTTTTGCTTGGGAAGATGCTGTCGGGGAGGTCGGGCATGCCACGTTTGTTCCTTTTCTTGTATTTATGTTAGATTTAGCTGCCTTTTTGCTTCTTTTGTTCATTTGAGCTCATTTAATCCTGAAAATACAAAAGGAAGACAAAAACACACTTTTTCCAACATTATTACTAAAAAGGGGTTAGGTTTATGCCACAATTGATGTAATTTATATGTTGCATTTTGTGCACATCAAATACCCCCACACTTGAATCTTTGCTTGTCCTCAAGCAAAACTCTTTATAATGTGGCTTTACACTCCCAAATGGAATGGGTAGAAGAGAAGGTTTTTGGGCTTGTCGTAGAGCGTCGGGATTTCCAAGATTCTTTATTAAGTTTTATTTTTATTTATTTACAATCCTATTCGTCATGATTTATTTAAAACATTACATAAGATAAATTATTTATTAGGGCATAACATGTCCTTTTTTTTAAATTTTATTTATATACAAGTTCACATACCTCACGGGGGATCACTCAACACTCGGCCGAAGATGTATTTTAGTGGATCACTCGAGAGCGGCATGGAACTTACTCCTACCATAAGCTTGCCAAGCAATCAATCCTACTCCTTTTTAACTAAACGCCTTTGTAAATATCAAGAGGACTTTTGGGGTGAAGGGTTAGGCTTGGGTTAAAGGTAAGTGGTTAGTGAAAAGGAGAAAGGCGTAAAAAGCGTCGGTTTTCGTAAGACATTTTATTTTTGAAATTTTTATTTTGATGAAGCCATTATTCAAACAAAGTTATTTTTGATAAACTTGTTTGTTTATTTCTCTTGTGCTTCATCATCAAATTTTTTTTTCAAAGTAATGAGAGAAACCGAGCTTGTTACTAAAACAAAGAGTTAAAAATAGAAAAGGTTTTGGTGGGTAAAAGGGTTTTTGTTTTGGGTTAACAAATGAAAAGGTTTAGGCTCAAAGGGGTTAACTAGGGGGATTTTTGGATAGGTGGTAAAAAAAAAAGAAAAATATTAGTGTAGAAATAAAAAGGGTTAGTCCTAATGCCTCCGTCATTTACTTACTCGGGTTTAAGTTGGTAAGGACCGGGAATGTATCGTCATGGCAAGTTCTAGAGTCGTAAGAACCAAGCGGCTATTCACACAAGAAACGAAAAATGAGCATTTAGTTTAAAGATATATATTTGTATGCTCAATAAAGGCTAAAAACTCACTTTTTGTTGGAATGGGTTTTTATGTGATCAAGTATATATAATCAAATTTTAATTAAGCTTGTCATGCTGTTTCATAATTTTCTTATGTTGGTTCTTTTTATCACGACGCTATCGGTTGTAAATTTGTAAAAATATAACCTTTTTAGAACTGTCACATCATTTATCACATACAAACTTTAGTGACATAAACGTTGCACAAAGCACAGTTAGCACAATTAGCGGATAACTCAGAAAAATGCTGACGATGTCAGTACATAGGCAAACAGTGTTTTGAGATCCCGTATGGGCCAGAGACAAGGTTTTACACTAGTATAGTGTGTAGGGAAGTAAGGACCATAAAACTGCTTCACTAGGTGATAGTTTGAGTGCCGGAAAGTGCCTAAAACCCACAAAAAGTGCAGAATTCTGCATAATTAAGCAAAAATCAGCATTTTAACATCCTAGTAACATGCAAAAATATGGCAAATTGGTCCTGAATGCTTTCTTGAGTGCCGAGAATTAAAAAGTGTCACAAAAGGGTACTTAAAGATTACTAAACGGAATAGTTTGACACTTTAACGAACCGGTATCTAACCGAATAACCGGACATTACCTGAAACACCAAAATTATACTAGAAGCATTGTTTTATTATTTCTGAGCTAGTTATGATTCCCGAACACCCTAACACACTATATAACACATCATACACTCAAACACTAACCTTTACACCTAAGATCTAACTAAACCATCTAACTTACCATTTAAACTTACACTTACCCATATGGACGGCCCCACCATAATCTTTACAAGATTTCCTTAAATCTTCATTTGATCTTCCCTAAGATTTGTTTAGATCCTTGTAGTGTACTATTGGAACATATTAACCAAAGGATATAAGCCTAAGATTGTTATAAGAAGTCTTGAACTCTTACACTACACTTCACACCACACACCTCCTCCCCTCTCCTCCCACTCTCGGCCAAGAGCCACCCCCACACCACCATCATTTCCGTTTCAAGTTCATCCATTTCCAAGATCATTCTAAGGTGTAAGGAGCCATACAAAGAAGCTTGGTGCTTGTGGATCTTGAAGGACCTCATCCAATTGCTTTGATAGCATGGACACCTCCATTTTTAGGGGAAACTATGGTAAAATTTTCTAAAAATATAAACACTTAGAAAAATACTTTCTAAACAAATATTTACAAGTGTGTTTTAACTATGGTTTTCAATATAAACTTTGCCATAAACTTTGTTACAAAAATACAAGTATTGGAGGTTGCTTTTTATAAATAAAAAAAGGGATAAATATGTATTTAGAATATATATTTACATTAAAGACACATTGTGTGTGATTATTTGTACGCTTGTGAAGTAGTTATATTATTTTAGGGTTAAAATAATATAACTTGACAAAATACCAAGAAACTACAATCCAGAATATTACCAAAAATCACAAGGAATAAATATATAAGTTACACACATAGTATTGTGGAACCGAATGATAGAACGTAACTTACAAAATATTCCGGAAAATACGTTATGAATATATTTTTGGTAAATACTATTTTGGATACGAAAGAAATGAGAATATGATTTTTGTTATTATTACAAAGTATATCATATTTTCGACAAAGAGAACATATAATATTTTTGGAAGTAAAAATATATTTTCCTAGAGTATTTAGAAGATATATGATTTTTGGGAAGAATATATATTTTCTGGAAATACAGTATTTTTGGACAAAATAAGTTTATATATATTTTCTAAGTAAGACTTGAAAATATATTGTTTTGGGAATATATTGGATATTTATTAAGAAAATACGTACACACCGGAATACGACGCCAACACATGGAAAGATATACCAATACAAGAATACAGACATACACGTATAAGATACCCCATCCTTGGGAAGGAAATACTTGAGAAGTATTATTACGAAAATACTATTTAAACAATTATTCCAAAATTAAACATAATTTAAAGTTAAAATAATCATTATTTTAACAAGTAATTACAACTTGGAATAATCTCAGAAACGTAACTCAAAAACATAAATACTAAGACAAGGCATGACCCGTTCGTCTAATAGACATCAGTACATTGTAGGTAGTCGTGTTTGCTGAAAGGATTTGGGTTACAATTGTGAAGACGCAAAACTGTGAGTTCCTGTCCCCCTTTTCTTTTAACTGTTTTCGGTTTTATACTTCGGGGGTGAAATACATGTTACAATTATTTACAAACGTTTTATACATGGTATGGTTAGCTAAGGAGGGTTACGGCTAGATCGTATGAGTGGTGGGTACAACACTTAAGGCCATTAATCCTCGTCGTAGGACCGAGGGACATAAGTGATAGATCTATTCGGGTGTAGCGAGCCCCACCCCTGAGTCCGCTGAGTGGACCATGAGGTGACTATGTCTTACTGACAAAATCTGCTAGGTTTGAAGTCTTCCTGCATCACTTCACACATACCATTGGCTTTGCAGCCCAGTGGTGATCTCTTTTTCCTTATTGCTACATACCAGGGACATACATACATACAGACATACTTTAAAGGTTTATTCATACACAAACACATGAACTCACTCAACTTTTGTTGATGTTTTCAAACTACATGTATTTCAGGGAATTTATAATTGGATCTGGCGAGCGTTGGAAGTTTTTATGCTGCGTTAAGAATAAAGATGTCATCCATGGTCTTTGAGTTTGGTTAGTGTGTCTTATTCCTGGACGAGACACGTCTTCCAAACCTTGGTTATTTTTAATATCTTTTGACGAGTCCTTAACGAACTCATAAATGATTTGTATGGTTTGTAAAACTTGAATTTGAAGTCTACAATGTTGTTATGTTTTAAACTTATTTAATGGATGACAAACCTATGGTTTTATCATATAGTTGATGTTATGATTGGATGCAATGATATTAAGAAAGTCACACCATAATCATGCTTCCGCAAAAGTCAGGGTGTGACAAAACTGAGGTTCTGGTCTTTGGAAATCAGTAAAAATATTTATTTTATCAAGTCATATCAGTAAGGTATCATAGATATGTGAGGTTTACTATTTATGGCCAAACTATGCCCCGAAAGGGCATTTTGGTCATTTCACATATGCTTTTAATGACATTTTTGGAAGTCTGAGTTCATGACTTATACTTACTGTAATAATATTAAAATTTATTTAAAAATTCAGTAGGTAAAAAGTCTTAGGTGTTAAATATGGTTTTAAACCATACTATGCACCTAATTAGTGTAAAACTCGCTAATTGACGATAATTAAGATGTTTATGAAAACCTGAGATTTTTATCAGTGTTAAATGCTCAAAATAATTTATTTAATGTATATGATCAGTAGGAAAAGGTTTGGCATTCAAATCATTCGTTAATCTCATGTTATGCATGAAAAGGGTATTATCGTCATTTACCGATTTACACAAGAACTCCATGATATGATCATATTATAATGTGATCAAAAACTCCAAAAATCCTTAAAAATGCTATTTTAACAGTAGGTAATGAGTTTTGGGTCAAAACCTATGTCTAAACATGACTTATGCAAGATATCGTAATTTAATTAATAAAAAGCTTCAATTTACGATATTGAGCATAACTCCTGTTTGGGACCAAGAACTGATGTCAAATTTTCGAGACATACTTATATATCAGTAACAAAGGTTTTTGTCCTCTCACATTTCTAAGAATTTCGTTTATATGTCAAAAGGGCAAAAATGGCATTTATAAGCATAATAACGAACATGAGAATATAATTCAAACTACTAAGGACCAGGTAATATAACTCCAGGGGGTTATACTATAACATAAAGTGGTCCTATTGGAAGCTTAAAACATGGGAGGATTAAGCTTAATCGGGTCAGAACTGAAAGTCAAAGCAAAAGTCAAGCTTTTGCGACTTTCGGTTGTGAACTGACCCTAAATTGATGGTGATACTTTACCCTTGCTGATGGTTTCTCTGACAAGAATCCTTCTGTCACTCTTGTTTATGTCCATGACCACTCCATCACTGGTCATCCCGATGGTGAGCACATCGTGGCCCCGATCCTCGACACCGTACCTCTTGTAGTCATACTTTCTGAGGCTTGGCCATTCGATGATCTGTATGATGATGACGTTGATTTGTTTATTGATGGACCTCCTGCTGACGCCCATAATGATAGAAAGTTAGACGAGAACGTTGTTACTAATTTCACTTCTTGAGACCCCTGCTATCAAGCTATTCTCTGAATCTAGTATACACTCGATTTCAGACTCCTTTGAGTCTGTGACATCTGCAGCCTTACAGACAGCCGGATTACAACTTTCTACTACTGACTTAGACGACGACGCCGTTATGACTGTTGCACTATCACCTGCTCGAGGCGCCACACCTTTACACGGCCCAGAGCCTGCTCCTGAGCCAGCTCCTGTTCCTGTTGGGACAGCTTGATGTTGCACCTGCTGATCCTGCGCCCTTGCTTGATCATGACCCTGTTTCTTTTGGTCTACCAGACATTGCACCCCTTATATCTGACCCAATACCTGCACCTGATGATCTTCTCTTTTGTTGGGACATTTGTTCCTGCACCTGCACCCGCTGATGTTGCTCCTTCTCTTTTATTGGGACATTTTTCCCCTATAGAGACCGACGTCCATTGCGCCGACATGCCTATCGCTTTCTTTCAAGACATACCCACACCACGGGAAGGTACTCCAGGTCAGCACCCGTGTGACGATCCTTGTGCTACAGCAGCATTTTCCTCACAGGCCGCACCATTTGCTACTTTCACCTCTACACCGCTGGACGAGCCATTTCGATGGTTCCTATAAAACACTATGCTGATTTTAGACCCTTACCATCCCTCACATTATGGAGGCCACACACGGGATGAGTTTCTCATGTAACATCAGCTACAGTTTGAGGATATGAGTCGCAGAATGTTGGAGCTTGAGCTGACCCCACGTCCTCCACCCTGTCTATTGCCAATATACTTTGATCCTCCACATTTATCAAAGATTCCTTTTGCACTCTCACCTGCTGCTATTAAACCTTCCTCAAGTTTTTGATGCTCGTTTCTTTACTGTCGAGCGGCAGACCAGTTAATTACTTCGACGTATATACAAGCTCGAGGAGGAGTTCACGCATGTTAACAGTTTACTTTCCTCCTCCACCTCAGTCACCAGTATAGTTGGTTTCTGGATTATGCGGATTGCATTACATTTGGGTAAAGACACTAATGATAAGCCGAGATTGTGGAGACTTTTGAAGACCACTTCTGACTATGTAATTTTCATACACTGATATACTTATTGGGCAAGGGTAGGGTGACCCTGTGTCCCTTTTGATGTGATACATTTTGTAAGACAATGCAATTGTGGTCGGAGAATAATGAGAGCCCAATCATCATTAAACATGCGACAACACTTTGTGGCCAATGACCAATGAAAGCTCAGTCGCTATGCCTTCGTTAAGCACGTTGTCGATCTATATGTGTGTGCTATAATTATAATGCTACGTGCTTGCTTGCTATGCTCTCATTAAACGTAATTCCCAAATTACTTGGTTATACTATGATTATGCTATTGCTTGATTGGTTGATCTAATAATCTATTATGTGTATGTACATATGACCTCTAAACAACTATATGCACTCCCTAAACAAATAAGACCTGACCTAACCGATCTTCTTCTTAGAAGATGTCGATACAAGGGAACGTCGATACCAACAACCCTCTGCCAGCGACAGCGGCAGAACTACAAGAGCGCATCTCACAGGCCATTGCACAGCACGAGGCCCTTCGCTCGGAACGCAGCGGAGGTACCCCAGGAAATAACCCACCCAACGGCTGCACCTACAAGCAGTTCTTGAACCACAAACCTCGAGAATTCGACGGCACCGGGGGTGCCTTAGCCTTCGTGCGCTGGGTTGAGAAGACGGATTCTATTTTACGGTTGAGCAAATGTGCCCCAGAACATAAGGTCACGTACATTTCCGGACTGCTTCAAGATGGGGCTCTGTCATGGTGGAACCTTCAGGTTCAGACAATGGGCGAGACTGCTGCGTATGCTTTGACGTGGGATGAACTGAAAGAACTGATGCATAAAAGATATTGCTTTAGGGCAGAAGTCCAGAAGTTGGAGATTGAACTGTGGAACTTGAAAATGGAAGGCCCAAAGATAACTGAGTATGTGCAGAGATTTGACAATTTATCACAAGTTGCCTCGCGTTTGGTGGAACCAGAATCTAGGAAGATCGAACGCTTCATCAGGGGATTGGCACCTCAGATTCTAAGCCTGGTAACAACATCTAAACCTCCAACGATCACCGAGGCTATCGGCATAAGTGTGGCGCTCACTGAAGAAGCGGTTAGACTAGGAAAATTTTCCACGAAGGAAGAGAAAAAGGAGACCCCTGTAGAGTCATCTGGAGATAACAAGAGAAAGCTCGCAAATTTCAAGAAGGTTACTCGGGCAAGTGACAAGAAGAAGGCCAAGAAGGGAAAAGACTACATGGGTATCCTACCTAAGTGCGACAATTGTCTACGTTATCATGTCGGGCGATGTAAATATGGAAAATGTGATAACTGTGGCAAGAGGGGGCATCCTAAGGAAACTTGTAGGAAAGATACTGAACGTAGTAATGAAGGCCAAGATGGTAGCGAGAATCATGAAGGAAACAACGACAACGATAACTATCAACGCAGGACGGGTGACAAACAGAAACGTGCTCAAGGTTGTTTTAACTGTGGAAGCAAAAAGCATTTCAGAAAATATTGCCCTAAAAACAATCAGGCACAAGGATGAAAGCTCAACACCGGAGCTAGGGAGACACGCCAGGAATTCAAGCGTGGATATCGGTACGTCCCATATTAGTCAACATTATGCATCTACGCTGCTAGATACTGTTGCAAATTTTAGCTTCGCATCTCTAGAGTTTGAGAGTATACTTGGTTTAGTAGCAAGTAAGTTAGATAACCCGAACTCGATAGAACTAGCTAACGGGAAGCTAGTGGAAGCTAACGAAGCGGCAAGATAGAACCCGGAGAGCGTGAGTTTACGCTTGATCTGCTGCCAATTGAGTTGGGAAGCTTCGACGAAGTAATTGGGATGGATTGGTTGCCGAGCGATCGAGCGGAGATTGATATCCGCAAATGAAGGAACGATCGTGACTCACGAAGTAGGATATGCCTCTACAGATTACTAATTGCTTGAAGACACGAAAATTTTTGAGTAAAGTATGTGTTGTTTTCTTGGCTCATGTCGTGGACAAGGGAGCCGAAGGACCAAAACTCGAAGATACCCCTGTGATAAGAGAATATCCTGAAGTCTTCCCCAAGGACTTGCCAGAATTATCTCCTCAACGACAAGATGAATTTCGCATCGATTTGATTCCAGGCGCCACGCCTGTAGTCGATGCACCGTAGCGACATACACCTTCGGAGAGGCAAGGATTGTCAGTGTAACCTCAGTAGTTGATAGAGAAGGAAGATAACAGACCAAGTTTCCCGTTTTGGGTAACCCCAGTTCTGCTCGTCAAGAAGAAGGACGATGATTTTCCAATGAGCATCAACTACCAGGAGCCGAACGAGCTAACCAACAAGAGTCGGTGACTCTTGCTAAGGATTAACGAATTACTTATTTAACTAACTATGAGGATCCAACTACTATTACATGACTGATCGATGATCAAGTGTCGTTAGCTGTGAATTTAGGAAGAAAGTATATCGGGGAAATTGTGGGACAATAACTTGTTTTAAACGTACACAAAAATGGTGTTTCCTAAACGATGCATAAAACAATTTTACACAGAATACGAAACTCTGAGAATCTAGAAAACATGTACTTAGGATCCTTGGGAACCCAGGTCTAAACTCGTAAAAGTTGTTACTTAGGAACCACATCTGTTAACTCAAGCAAACACCATTATCCTGACATATATGCCATTTCAGTTAACCCAACAGAAAGTACTTAAATTTCTTTTGTTGAAATCTTCACTTTTGCTTCTAGCGAGTAGATGTTTGCACCTCTACTCCCCTAATGGTAGTTGCTTCGCGTTAATTTTCTTCGCTGAGAGCGAACACACATTTGCTTCGAATACTTGGTCATTTCTCCATTTTAGCAGATACTCATTGTTTCTTGGAAACTTATATGTTACACATGCACCATTTGCTACGCATGCGGTTTCATTTCGAATAAACATTTCATTGAAGTTCAAATATTATTTTGCTAAAGCTAACTATTGGTTTATGATTCGAATAACCTACGTTCTTGTAATTGTTGGCTCTTTTGCTACCAAGTCACCACACTTTCTTGAAACTTCTTTTATTTCAAGATACGTTCATGGTTTATATTTGTAACCATGCCGAGATTTCCTTGTTGATACATACGTTTATTGTCGGGTTACGCTGAAACCAAGTTCAATTGCTTGAACTTATCCATTTCGCATATTCAATTTAAGACGCCATATGATGTATTGAGAGCATCATATTCAAATATTTTTGCAAAGGTTCTTTTGTTTCGAGTCGTAGTAGACTTGGTTGGTCTACGACTCCACTAAATCGTTTGTTGGTTTCGATACCTTACGGTGATACTTTCACAAAATTGAAGCTTGCGCTAATTTGGGTACTCACTTCATACACAGATTTAATTGTCTATTTATTTGCTCTAAATCCATTTTGATATTCACAATTAAAGCAGTCTCAACATAGTTGTGTGTTAAGGCAATGATACATAGATTCATTTCATATCACAATGTACCTCCTAATGATTCTTTCATTGTCGATCGAATGTCTTGCAGTACTTTTTCATCTTCGATCAAAAATAGTGGCCCTTTGATGTTCCGTATTCAACTGAAAACCCTATGACATTGTGTAAATCAAATCTTCAGATTGTTTCTGTAACACGCCAAAAACGGGTTTGGTAATCAAACCCCGTTAATAGTAAAGACGAATAAAATACCGTTAGTGGTAAAATTAACACTGTGAATATTAGGATTTAAATAATTAATCCTATAGTAATCGAAAAGAAGAATAAACGCTTTGAGAAAACACGGTTTATTAGAAGCCCGAGTTAATGGGACTTAAAAATAAAATAAAACGGGTTATAATTCCCCACACCCACCAAGTTAACTAGGAATAGTAACCTAGTTAGTAATGGGTAACTAAATGAAAAGCTATGAGATATAGCTTCTTTAATAATAAATGAAACAAGAGGGACTAATATGGCCAAGAAGGGAAACTTGTTTTATTAAAATTAAAAATAAAACACAGCACACACACTCAGTGTGTGTGTGTGTGCGTAGATCGACCAGAGGACAGGGGGAAAAGAAGCAAACCCTAACTCTCATAAATCTCTCAAATTGAAGGTCCAAATCAAGTCTAAATCAAAATCCGAGTACGAATTAGTGATCTCCACTGAAAAAGGAGTCACGAGGTATGTAAATTTCATGAGAAATCTCTAGTTGAATTTCTGAGCAAATCTAGAGAATTCGAATTAGATGATTGCATGCTTGTTATATGATGAGATAGGAACATTGTAGTGTCTAGGAGTAAATCCTAGACAAGTATATGATGAAATTAGGTCTAATTCTTGTGAATTCATGATCACCATTGAAGGTGATAAGTGGGTTTTTGTATGAACACGTTAAACATTAGAAATTGATAGTTGTTCTAGTGTAATTCGAACTTTCGTAAGTAAATTCGGATGTTGTAGATACGAAAATTTATATGAACATGTTAATTGATGTTAAAACATGGTTAAAACAATAACCATGAACTAGATAAAAGAAGAATACAAATTATGCACATTAGGTGTTTGTTAAAATGCCTGAATGAGAACTAAAGTGTTGAAATTTAGAGTGAAAACGCGTATTAAAATTATATGGCAATTACGCGTAATATGAAGTGATAAGGGTTCTACATATAATGTTGATTTAGACTTAATGTTGTAAACCATATGACTGAAAGTAGTTAACTTTAATAAGCTAAGTTAACTAATGATGAAGTCGAATAGTAGTTTCGACATAGAAAATTAGTGAGGTGGAATAGTCGTGATTGTTAATGACTAATTTAACCGCCTTCTAAATGTTGACGATAGTTTGACGCGTAACAAGCTAGGTGGAAGCTTGGAGAAGGAAGCGGGTCAAACGAATTTCAGAAGGAAAAGAGAAGCATGGTTTAGATGCGAGGTAAGTGAAGCTTACGCCTTTTACTTTATTACCAAATACTTAATTTTGAGTATTGAATCTGAATTGTATTGAATAAACGAAACATGATGTTCCGGCACAATTTAAATGCGAGTCGGAAAAAGTGAGAAAGATAAGAAACCATGAATTATGGTAAAAAGGGTAAAAATGGTCAAATAGTAATCCGGACATGGACTAATGAATATATAAAGGGATTTGAAAGGACACCATTTGGCATGAGCCATAACGGGTCAAACAAAACGGGAACGATTCTTAAGTAAGATGAATTCAAAAGTAAACCGGGGTACGTTAAAGGGGATGCAATGGTAATTAAATACCATCTCGAAATGATAATTAGTCATTTCGACTAAACGGGTCAAATGGTGTTGTTAACACCATTTGTCAATAATATTTGATGATCGCTTGTTGAGTTTGTGATCACATGAATTAACACATGGTTCGCATGGCTATTAACTAGAAATTAATAGCGAAAGGTATTCAAACGGGTCAATCTTATGACCCGATCTAGGTACGCATGCTTAGAATTATAGCTAAAAGCGACATTTTGGTCAAATAATAGTGGAAGTCCTTCGTCGCATAAATGAAGGGCTAATATTGACCAAAAAGCCCTTGAGGGGTAAATAGGGCAAACAACTTTTAAAAAGTTGTTTTGAAATAAACGTCTTCTTTAAATTGAGTCTTTGGAATTCATATAAAAATGGGGATAGGATGTAAACCAATAGAAGCATGATTTAAGTCTAAAGACGTAAAATACTTGTAACGGGTCAAAACGAGTATATATGTAAAACGGGTTAAAATTTCTTAAGGAACCCGTAAAGTTGAATCTTGATGATTAGAAAGTAGATAGAATATGATGACCATGATATTTTGAAGGAAAATAACAAGTTAGTTTGGTAAAAGCATGAACGGGTCAAAAGTGTCTTAATTGGATTTCAAGCCGAGAGCTTGAAATCTAAAATTTTGTAAATTCAGATGTTTGATTTTTACTCCATAAGATGGAGGATTAAATTACGAACGCGTAGGAAAAAGAATAACGTAAAACGGACTTGTGTAATGAAAGTTATGCAAGTTCTAAGTTTATAATGGTGAATTTTCGTAGCTGGGCAAAGTGCAGCAACAATAAAACAACTTGCTGTCAAAAAGGGGGCTAGGTGTAGCGCACCCCCTAGGTGTAGCGCCACGCCCCCTCCAAATTCTGAAATTATTTAGGGGGCTAGGTGTAGCGCGACCCCCCCTAGGTGTAGCGCCACGCCCCCTCCAAATTCTGAAATTGTTTAATTTTTGTTCTTTTCACTCATGAAGCTTGTTATACCCATTCTAACATTACCAAAGCTAACTTTTATGTTGGTTTTGGTCATAGGTGAATGTCAAGGGATAACCGGATGAAGACCAAGCGACGAGCAAGAACCGAACACACGTTAAATGAAGCTTCCGCGTCAAATCTTGATTTGTTTTGCTATAAGTGAGTTATGTAAACACTTATAAATATGTTTTTTTTTATTATTGTAAACATATGGGAATGTTGGTATGATAAGTTTTTGTAAAGTCACATTTTAGCATTAAAATGTGTATTTTATTCTTAAAATCTTGATAAATTGAGACGGGCGTTACAAGTTGGTAATCAGAGCTCAAGGTTAAAAGAATAAAGTGTTCGGTTCGAGGCTTGATCGCAAATCCGGTAAGTACATGTATGTTAATAGTTTAGCATGCTAAAGTGTTGTAAACAACACATAGGGCTATCGTGTGATACACATTACCTCAATTAAATGATAAATATAGTTGAGGAAATTGCGCGTGTTGACCGTATAGTAGAAAAGCCTTGTATTATAATACGGGCGATTATTGAAGTTGATGTTACTAAGTCTTGTAAATGTTTTAATTGAAGGACACTCGCATCTGAAGATAGTGAGAGTTTAACAAATTGCGGATATGACGGTGGAACGGTCCGAGGTATGACAAGCAGAGCATACTCATCAAGGACCTAAATCGCGTGACGATCGCGAACAAGGTTAACGACATAGAAAGCCCGTTAGGGAAAGCATTTACAAGTGCGCATTTTAAATTATTATGTGAATAGTAATATGCAACAAATACGTAGAGATTGAAAGTTGCATATGTAGATTAAAAACTTGGAAAAACCCGAATAGAAAATCTATCCAGGATATTGCTTCCAAGAGAAACAAACAGAGGCATTACTTACATGGGGTGTAATGTGAAAATTATAAAAAGGTCATGTATACCAGGTATTGATTGCTTACTCTAGCCAAGTAAGTGGTGAGCACGTGGTACCATGAACTTTTTATGATGGACATGCTTACATCCGATGTAGTAAGGACGGGGTGAGTGGGACAAATTAAAAAGTACCCAAATGAATCAAATGAGCAAAATATTTGATAATAATGTAAACGCACAGCCGGGTGACGGAAGCGTATTACATTAGGATAATGAGCCCGAGTGAAGGGACAAAGAGTAATGTAAAATGATTAAGATATGCATTGGGATGGGGTGTACTTACACTCGAACCCGGAGAATGCAAACATGTAAAATGATTAAGATATGCATTGGGAGGGGGTGTACTTACACTCGAACCTGGAGAATACAAACATGAAAAATGATTAAGATATGCATTGGGAGGGGGTGTACTTACACTCGAACCTAGAGAATGCAAACATGTAAACTGATTAAGATATGCATTGGGAGGGGGTGTACTTACACTCGAACCCGGAGAATGCAAATATGTCTCTTAACGGGCCGTTTTTGTAAAACGTCAAACTTGAGGACAAAGTCGGAATATAAAAGTGAAGCGAAGTCTTAATGCATACCGGAAGGGTTGCAATAACAACGACTTCGGTAAAACACCCAGTTGATGGGTAAGGATTTAAACACATGCGTAGACCGAGAAACGGGAACTCGGATGGAAAGTTAAAAGACTCGGGTTTTGAGTCAAGACTAAAAGACGACAAGATGATATAAATAGAAATTTTGATAAATTAGGTTCAACTATTTTAAAGTTGAACGGGTCGAACAAAGAATGAAGTTTGAGATCCATGAATGATAAAATTTCACATGAATAAGTCAAACGGGTTGAATATAATATAATGTCGGATGGCATGAGCAAGCGCAAACGGGATAACGGTAGCGTCAAAAGCAAAAAGAATAATGAGCCCGGTAATGGGACATAATCAAATACGAATATATGTAAACTGGATAATAGTGAGCATAAGATGAACCGATGCATAAATGATGTGAGAAGTCATAAAGTCGGAAAATTTGTTCAAAAGAAAACAAATATAGCTTTAGACTACGGTCAAGGTCAAAGGAAATAAAGAAGCGAAAATAAATGGTTATGAACATAAAAAGGGCGCCTTAACGCCGTATACATGTATAAATGTATATACCTTTGAATAAAGACTTGAATAAAAGATGATCTACGGGATTATCATAACCTACGAGATTATAAATGAGGCTAAGGTCTACGGGACCAAAAAGACCTTCTGGTCCCAAATAGAAAGAAACGAATTGTTAGGGTCTCACCTTAACAAGGTAAAAAGGTGAAAATATAAACAAATAGCCTACGAGGCTAAGCAAAAGAACCTATGGGTCAATAATATAAAACAAGGAAACTGGCTATAACTTCCCGCGTAAAATAATAACGGGATATAAAGTTAGTATAAAAGCGACAGGTTTCGCTAAGTTAATTAAATGGGTTAAAAGCAAAGAGATTGTAAAAGGTCTGGTTGACAAAAGTGAAAAATTTCACTAAACCATTAAATGGGCAAAAATGACAAAAGAGTTCACAATTATTTAAATTGTGCTACGTCGCAAAAGTGAGTGAAGTCATTATCGAAATGACAATGGAAGGGGATAAGTCCTTGGACGTAAATTCCTTGGAATTGACATGAGCTAAAATGAAAACGTTAAACAAAAAAAATCCAATTTTTGGTAATAAACAACGTTTTAACACGTATGAATTGTCACACCCCGAAATTATCAGAGCTGGCGTGACGGGACTGGTATCTTCATTGCAAAGCGGAAGCAAAATAAGCTAAGACTTCTAGAAATTGAACGCCCGCTAAATACTCGAATCCCCAATGGTTCTCCTATTCCAACTGTGCCATAATTTGAGAAGCAACCTGAGAAAGAAACATGTGAAAAATCAACATAAAGTTGAGCGAGTTCATAGTTTGTTTGTAAAAGATTTGAAATAAATCTTTTGAATAACTGGTTTGTGAAATAATATTGAGAAAACGAATTTAGAAATCATTTTCTTGCCAAATTATATGGATACTTTGTATTTGTAACGCATTATGTTCGTAAAACCATGTATTTGTAAACTCTCGTATTTGTAATGTTCGTATAACCGTCAATGCCCACCCTGACTTTGACTCCATGCCCGCATACTACTATGCTTTGAATTTGTATAAACATGGTATGTAATTTGTAAAACCCCGGTATGAAAAGCATTTATGAACGAATTAAATTAAAGTTTTGCAAAGGCATTAAAACATGTGAAGGCATAGGGAGCACTCAAAATGAGTAGGCTTATACCCTCGTCGATTTCCCTCGACTATGTCGAATTCCCCTTCGACTATGTCAATTCACCTCGACTAATGTCGATTCACCTCGACTAATGTCGATTCACACCTCGACTAATGTCGATTCACCTCGACTAATGTCGATTCACCTCGACTGGGACACCGAAGCACTCAAGTGGTCACAAGTACCATGAGTGGGGTTCGCCCGTACCCGTTAGATCTAACCTTCATCCCTAATTAAGTATTAATGGCATTTCAAATTTAATCTATGCTCACATGATTTAATAGTTCATTTCATACCGTTTAAAACATCCGTAACATGTATTCCACCCCCGAGAGTTATAACACCAAAAATAGTTAAGAGAAAAGGGGGACATGATCCCACTGGGTGTCCCTTTCTTCAAACGCAGACCAACCCAGTCCCAATATTATAACTAGACGATCCCATCCCTAGTCATGAAAATCATTCACATTTCGATAGTACGCATTTGTTTTGTAAAACCGGTATATTTAGTATGATTCATTCGTAAACCGTTTGAGTTCCTTGAAATCCATTCGTAACATGATTTAGAAATATGCGTTTTCGTCCGTTCAAAACTTTGTATGTTCTTGCAAAACGTACTTTGTCTAAAATGTGCAGTCTTTGTTCATCGAAAACTTTGTATGTTTCTACAAAACGTGCATGTCTTTCCACCCTGAAAACATTTATAAAAATGTAAAACCGTAAAAAGGTGGGGTTATGAACTCACCTGGATTGCCTTGTGCAAAGCTAGCTAATTACGACTTTGTGATGTCGTTTCCAAGACTTGACTTGCTACCGTGCATTCTACAATATTCCTAACACGGAATATCTTATAAGTTTCTAAATAGCGCAGTAACTAAACTACGTGTCATCGAGCTCTACCGAATCGTTAACCGAACGATTCAACGGTAAATTGATAACTTAATAGTAACGATTAAGTTATACTCGTTAAGTTTCGCTTAATGTCGGTAATAGTTAATAGGTCTTAGAAAGACTTAGCTTCTCGAGAGATTTAAAATATATGAATATTTATATAAGAATATATAAATATGTCGGTATAGTAGCGTTAGTCGTCCCGAGAAGTCGCACGTATATAAAAAGAATGTTTATATAAAATTAACATATAACAAATTCGCATCATATATTGTGTCTTGCATATATTCGTCAAAGTATATGTAGATGCCGTTTAGGCATTTTGAAATAAATAAAAAAAGTTATATTTATTTTACAAGAGTATGATCGAGTTGTTGAACGTTTGTAAGGAATAGATAAACTATATCTATTTTACAAAAGAGCTCGTGATGTACGATGTTTAAAATACATATATAAGCTATATTTATTTTTATAAAACGAATTCGTGTCGTTTAATATTTCAAATAAATATATACAATATATTTATTTTAGTAAATAATTGTCGTGTCGTTTGTTTGTTGAAATAAATATACAATATATTTATTTTTATGAAAAGAAGTCGTATTAGTCGACATTTGAAACGATATAAATCATTACATTGATTTCATAAAGACTTGTCGAACTTTCAAGTTTAAAGTAATATAATAGCTATATTAATTTTTATAAAAGAATCCAAAATGTGTTGATGTCCGATGTAGACTACATTCACTTTATAAAAGAATCGTCGAGATTTCAAAGTTTAGAATAAATATAAATACTATATTTATTGTTGTAAATACTTTCTGAATCATCATTTTCGTGAATTGTGAAGTGTTGTCGAAAGTAATTATATACTTGTATTTGTCTTTCTAAAATAGCATTTGAATCCGAAAGTTGTTTTATAATAACACGCGTCTTATTTTACGGATTTTCTCGAAAAACGGGCAGAGTTTCCTTTATTTTTGGACGCCCCCGACAACGTAGGTTGTCGTTATAATTTTAAAAATTCAACAAACAATTCAAACAATAATCGTTTCAACAGTATATTTGTATGTGTAAGCGAGTTATATGATCAAATTTACTATACGACTCCGCAAAAATTTATATATATAACTATTTCATTAACCGATTCGATCCAAGAGCTCGTTTTCACGCGTTAATAAATAAAACTTATGTAAATAATGTTATAAGTTGCACCATAAATTCTTTACCCATCTTCGTGTCGAGTCCTTGACCCTTTGACTGTGTTGACCGAGACTGAGTTGACCGAGTCTTGACCGAGTTGACTCGGTTCGACCGAGTCGACCCGACCCGCTTCAAAATCTGACCTGAGACTCGAAACTGCTGACCCGAAACTGAGTCTGGCCCTGTTTGACTTCTGTTGACCGAACCAAGAACCCGAGGTTGACCCGAGTAGAACCCGAAGCTGAAAAACCCGAGAGAAACCCGGCTCCCGAAACCCGAAACAAATCTGAGCAAACCCGAACCTATAACTGACCGAGCAGAAATTAACTTGAACTTGTTGAGTAGAACCAACATAACCTGAACCAAATCTTCCACATCAGACAGAACAGTTGCCGTCGATGACCGGACCGGAGATCCGGTGTCCACCACAGCCATCCTCACACCGTCGTCATCAGCATCACGTCGTCCTCCACATCAACATCATCATCGTCACACGGCGGCAGTCACCGTCGTCACCTCGCCGGCCACCTCGTCATTCCCACCTCCACCGAAAACGCCGGAATGTCGCCAGAGCCCCGATTTCAACGAAACTGTACCAGGAGGTCCCTAAAGCTCCGATCTAGACGTGCACGGAGTTAGAATTCCAAAAATGGCTTGCCAGAATTTCGACCGGAACTTCACCGGAGTTGCGCGTGAGCTCAAACGGCTATGATTCTTCTAAAACGGACACCACCATCGTGACGAGAAGGCTCCGTATAGTGGGGTAGGGTATAGGCTTGAAGAAAAACTCGCCGGAGTTGTCGCCGCCGCCGCCGCATGCGGCGGTGCCGCCACCGTGACTCGCCGGCTCCGCCGCTCGCCGGCCGGAGTCCGGCCTGATCTGCTGAGAGGGAGAGAGCGATGTGGGTGTGTGTGTGTTGTCTGTTTGTTGTAAAATGAGAGGATAAAGGTGTGTGATGCCTTATATACTTGAGTTTCTTTGGTGGGCTTTAGGCTTGGGCCCAATGCCCACAAGCCTAATATCGCGTGTTTAAGTGGCCCGAAATTCTCTACGAGACCCGTTATCAAAACCCGACCTTTCCGTAACTTCGTAAATTATAATCTTAGTATTAAAACTCGTAAAATACTATCGGTGGTCGTTATTTGGGCGTTTGATCGTCAGTTACGGTATGAATAGTGTAAGATCGCGTCGTTTATCACTTTAGAACCGTTTTTCGATCCGGTTTCGATTACAGTAGGTAAAATTTAATTACGACACAAAATATATCGTAAAATTTAATATTTTTCGGCGCTGTCAGTATTTTTTCCGGTTTCAGTTCGTTGTCGTTTGATGTTCCGCAGATTCCACGCGAATCTTCATACGCGTACTGTAAAGTCGAATAAACGTTCCTAGGCACTCCAAATGCCTAATTAAGTTAATTTGTGCTGTAAACACTATTTATTATCACGTTAATCACCTGTTAATCACGTAATTAAAAGCCGTAAATCACCGGTTGTCACATAAATACTATGAGACGAATTCAGAAATGAGTAAATCAAAGAACGTGGGTCTTAACACCGATGGGTGCGAGATGATACGTCCAAAAAGAAGAAGCAGGATAAAGAAAAGTCGAATTAGACTTAAATGTGACGTGACACGCTCACAGACAAGAAAAGAAATATAGAGAATGATATAGAATACAGTCAAGTCGTAACGTGAGTTGCGAGATATGAAAATCAGAAAACAAGCAAAAGGCCAGGTTGGCAATAAGATATACCCGAATGACCGGGAATAAAGTGACGACGACTAATCAGTCTAGCCGATAAAAGATTTCAAAGTCAGATTAGTGTTACGACTTATACAAAGCACTTGTCGATATGAGATTAGCTTGAAGTAAATATGTTGAAAATAAATATAACTGAGTGATCAGATGACAACTCGGTCGAATAAGTGACAAGAGTAAGAAATACAAGATGAAAGTATCGGCCTATGAGGCCATACACGTAAAAGACGCATATGCTATGAAACCAAAAAGACATTATCATACTTCCCTGCTAAGAGTATTATGTGTGAGCAATGCTCAAGTGATCAGCAAGACTAAGGTCCGAATGATCTAAGCTGATAAAGTACGTGAGAAAGGTTTCGGGGACGAAACCTCTTTAAGGGTGGTAGACTTGTAACACCTGTAACACCCCGAAAACGGGTTTAGTAATCAAACCTCGTTAATAGTGATGAACGGGTAAAATACCGTTAGTGGTAAAATTTAACCCGGTAAATATTAGGGCTCAAATAAAAAAAAACCTAATATTAATTAAAAAGGAAAATAAATACTTTGATAAAACAAAGTATATAAAAAAGCCCAAATTAACGGGACATAAAACATAATGGGTTATAACTTCCCGAGCCCGTTAAAGTAACTAGGAATAATTAACCTAGTTAGTAACATATGATTAAGTGACTAATGGTGAGTTATAGCTTCATTTGATTAAAATAAAACATGAGGGACTAATTTTGCCAAGTGAGAAACTTGTTTTATAAAAACAAAAGTTAAACACCAAAACACACACTTTAAGTGTGTGTTCTGGTCGAGATATCCAAAGGAGCCAAGAACTCTTGAGCTCAAAAACCCTAACAAGCACAAAATCAAAAAATTGGAAGGGCAAATCAAACCCAAATCGAAATTCAAGCACAAATTCGTGATCACCTCAGTGAAGGGATCACAAGGTATGTCAAAATTCACAATTTGGTTTCATCTCAAATTCTTGATAAACTTGTGAAATCGAAATCTGAACTTGATTGATTGATGTTTGAATGAAATTATGATAAAATCAGGGTTAGGAATGAACCCTAATCTATAATTTGATGCATTGATGTTCATGCATGTGAAATTGAGAATCACCCATTTGGGTGTTAAGTGGGTTTTGTAAGATGATGAAAAACATTGGAATCTTGATCATGCAACGAGTGTTATTAATCCTTATGAGATGAATATGAGAATAGTATGCATGCTAGACATAATGGAATTGAAATAATGTTTATGTTTAGTAGAAATAACTAGTTATGAACTAGTTGTAAATGTGTAAAAATTTATGCACATTAGGTGTTTGTTAAAATGCCTAAATGAGAACTAAAGTGTTGAAATTAGAGTGAAAATGTGTATTTGAATGATATGGCAATTATGCGTAATATGAAGTGATAAGGGTTCTAAATATTATGTTGATTTAGACTTAATGTTATAACCCATGTGATCAAAAAGTAGTTAACTTCAGATAAGCTAAGTTAACTAATCATGAAGTCGAATAGTAGCTTCGGCATAGAAAATAAGTAAGGTGGAATAGTCGTGATTTTTATGACTAATTTAACCGCCTTGTAAATGATTGAAAATAGTTTGACACCTAACGAGCTAGGTGGAGGCTTGGGAAAGGAAGCGGGTCAAACAAATCAAGAATGGAGGAAGAGCATAATTCAGATGCAAGGTAAGTATAGCCTACACTAGTCTTAAATTGTGGAATATTCTCTTATCATATAAATTACGAATGAGATAACTAAACAATTGAAATATGATGTTCCGTCGTGTAGTCGTACGGAACAAGATAATCAAAGATGAAAGAAACCATAATAATGGTTAAAAAGAAGTAAATCGATAATTCGGTCATATTATAACGAAAGGAAAAATGAACTTTTAATGGTTACCTTTTAAGGTAAGCCAAAACAAATAATAAGGGCAAAACACTAAATTAGTCACACGTTGACAATAACCGTTAGTTTCAAAAAGATGCTTTTCCGCGTAAGACATAAAGAGTCGAAAGTGGTAATAAACGGTTTATACGTAAAATGACCGTACGGTGTTAGACGGAACGAGTCATGTAGATGAGATGATAATATATATATCATCTCGCATAGATAAACGGTCAATTCGGCCAAACGGGTCAAAAGGTGTAGACATCACCTTTTGACAATATCGACTAATGATTTTTGTCAAGTTATATGCTTACAGGAATAGATATCCAATGGATACTCGCATCGCTCTTAACTTGCGATTATAAAGCAAGGTATTAAAACCGGGTTAATAAGTTGATCCGAGCCAGGTATGTATTATAGGTCAACTCATCATTTAGAACTTGAAGTTCTATGAGAGTTAGGCAAAGTAAAAAGGACATTCGGTTACCTTAAAAGGTAAACCGAAGGATTTAAATTATAGACAGAGTGTCTTGAAAACAAGATTTTGTTAAAAATGAGATTTTGGGCATGCATGGCTTAAGCAAGCCCTTCGTCGTAAAAGAAGGGTTAAAAAATGACCAAAACGCCCTTGAAGCAAAATTAAGCAAACAACCCTTAGAAGTCGCTTGAAAACGAGTTTTACAATCAAGTCAATACTTAGAATAAGTATAAAAGCGAAAGATGTAAATCCTTGGTCAAAAGACTCTATACGAGTCTTTGCCGTAAAATGATAATCCGAGGGGTAAAACTCGGATTATATAGATCGCCACATTAAACCCATCACAAATATAGTTGTGGTGGAAGATCATTGATAAATAATGTGGAAATAAGATGCTAGAAATAAATGAGTGTGAATTATGCGTAAAAGTGCTTAAATGCCCTTAACGGGTCAATTAAACATCTAAGTAAAAACGGGTTTAAGAATGTATACAAACCACGTCGTAAATTTTAAACGACAAATCCGATCACGTTATGTTGAATAGCTTATGATTTGTAAAAGTTTTAATAAACCCGTATTTTTATAGTATGTGTAGTCTTAACTACACATCTAATTGTTGGTATTTAATGTAAAACCGTTATATAGTAACTAGGGTCTTACAAGTTGGTATCAGAGCCCTGGTTTAAGAGATTCAAGTATGGTGGGGAAAACCATGCTTGGACTTAAACCTTACGCTCTTGATAAAGATTAGTGTTCGGTTCGAGGCTTGATCGCAAATCCGGTAAGTACATGTATGTTAATGGTTAGCGTGTTAAGGTATTGTAAACAACACATAGGGTTATCGTGTAATACACCTTACCCCAATGAAATGATTGAAGTAGTTGATGAAACTTCGCGCGTTGACGCGTATAGTAGAAAAAGCCTTGTATTATAATACGGGCAATTATTGAAGTTGACATTACTAACTTTTGTTAATGTTTTAATTTAAGGACACTCGCGTCTGAAGATGACGAGAGATGAATGAATTGCGGATATGATAATGGAACGGTCCGAGATATGACAAGAAGAGCGTACTCATCAAGGACCTAAATCGCGTAACAATCGCAAATAAGTAATGGTAAGGAAAGCCCATTAGGGCAAGCATTTACCAGGTGCGCATTTTAAATGATTACGTGAATAGTAATATGCAACAAATACGTAGAGATTTAAAGTTGCATATGTAGATAAAAAAAAACTTGGAAAAACCCGAATAGAAAACCTATCCAGGATATTGTTTCCAAGAGAAACAAATAGGGGCATTACTTACATGGGGTGTAATGTGAAAATTATAAAAAGGTCATGGATACCAGATATCGATCGCTTACTCTGGCCAAGTAAGTGGTGAGCATGTGGTACCATGAACTTCTTATGATGGACATACTTACATTCGATGTAGTAAGGACGGGGTGAGTGGGACAAATTAAAAGTACCCAAATGAGTAAAATATTTGATAATAATGTAAACGCAAGCCTGAAGACGGAAGCGTATTACGTTAGTATAATGAGCCCAAGGGAAGGGACAATAATCAAGTAAATGAAAATACAAACTGATCACTAAGAATGCTAAGGCATAGAGGATAAAGTTGACTATCAAAAGTGGTGAAACTCACACGAACAAGTTAAACGGGTTAAGTAAAACGTAATATTGGAAAGGATAATGAGCCCGGTAATGGGACAAGATTGAATACAAATATAGGCACAAACCGAATAAAGGAAAGCGCAAGATATTAATGAACCCATGTAATGGGTCGGAATTAAATATGAAATGATGGCAGTCACGAATCACGGTTAGAGTGAACGAAAATTTGATGCGGAAACAAATGATTTTCGAACATAAAAAGGACGATCTACGGGATCATTATAACCTTCGGGTTATAAACAGTGTAAAGGTCTACGGGACTAAAATGACACATGGGTCATGAATAAAAAGGAAAAGGATCATAAAGGCAACGCCCTAAAGAGGTGAAAGCCTAAAAAAAAATAGCCTACGAGGCTAAGTGAAAGAACCTACGGGTTACTTAGATAAGCGAGGGAACCAGTAGAGAATCCCCGCGTAAAACAAGGACTGCAAAAAGGATAAATGTCAAGTTGTCAAATTTGTTTGACATAAATAAAATATATATATATATATATATATAAATAAAACGCTAAACTAAAATTCAGTTTTAGTCAAAAACAACGTTTTATCAAACATATATAATATGAGATGATTGGGAAATAAACCTAAAACACGACGTGACGCGATCACGGTCAGGAAAGTTATGTGAAATAAAATCACATAGTAGCCCGAGAGATGGGTATAAAGTAACTGTACTAATAAGTCTAGTCAGTGAGACCGGTTAAGGTCAATATTTAAATTAAGAAAGTGTTCAACACGCTATTTATATTAAGATTAGCGTGAAATAAACATAGTTGATAAGCGTGTATAACCACGTGGCCAATTGGCTACTCAGTCAAGTAAAATAATAAAGGTAAATGAGTATGAAAAGAAAGTGACGGTCCATGAGGCCTTACTAATGAAGAGCATTGATCGCCTATACTAGGCAATCATAAGGTAACATAAACAAAGTGTCGGAAGTCACATCGAGAAAAAGCACGATTGAAGGGTAAAGCTTTAAGGTATGAGGTTATACGCATATGTTTTGTAACCCAAAAGGTATTACCATACTATTCTGGTAATACTAACAAATGGTTAAGGTATGAATAACGCTCGAAGGATTATTGAGACCAAATGCATTAGGTATAAATCGAATGCACTACATGGAAAAGGTTTCAGGGACGAAACCTCTTTAAGGGGGGTAGACTTGTAACACCCCGAAAACGGGTTTAGTAATCAAACCTCGTTAATAGTGATGAACGGGTAAAATACCGTTAGTGGTAAAATTTAACCCGGTAAATATTAGGACTCAAATAAATAAACCTAATATTAATTAAAAAGGAAAATAAATACTTTGAGAAAACAAAGTATATAAAAAAGCCCAAATTAACGGGACAAAAAACATAACGGGTTATAACTTCCCGAACCCGTTAAAGTAACTAGGAATAATTAACCTAGTTAGTAGCATGTGATTAAGTGACTAATGGTGAGTTATAGCTTCATTTGATCAAAATAAAACATGAGGGACTAATATTGCCAAGTGGGAAACTTGTTTTATTAAAACAAAAGTTAAACACCAAAACACACACTTTAAGTGTGTGTTCTGGTCGAGATATCCACAGGAGCCAAGAACTCTTGAGCTCAAAAACCCTAACAAGCACAAAATCAAGAAATTGGAAGGGCAAATCAAACCCAAATCGAAATTCAAGCACAAATTCATGATCACCTCAGTGAAGGGATCACAAGGTATGTCAAAATTCACAATTTGGTTTCATCTCAAATTCTTGATAAACTTGTGAAATCGAAATCTGAACTTGATTGATTGATGTTTGAATGAAATTATGATAAATTCAAGGTTAGGAATGAATCCTAATCTATAATTTGATGCATTGATGTTCATGCATGTGAAGTTGAGAATCATCCATTTGGGTGTTAAGTGGGTTTTGTAAGATGGTGAAAAACATTGGAATCTTGATCATGCAACGAGTGTTATTAATCCTTATGAGATGAATATGAGAATAGTATGCATGCTAGACATAATGGAATTGAAATAATGTTTATGTTTAGTAGAAATAACTAGTTATGAACTAGTTGTAAATGTGTAAAAATTTATGCACATTAGGTGTTTGTTAAAATGCCTAAATGAGAACTAAAGTGTTGAAATTAGAGTGAAAATGTGTATTTGAATGATATGGAAATTACGCGTAATATGAAGTGATAAGGGTTCTAAATATTATGTTGATTTAGACTTAATGTTATAACCCATGTGATCAAAAAGTAGTTAACTTCAGATAAGCTAAGTTAACTAATCATGAAGTCGAATAGTAGCTTCGGCATAGAAAATAAGTGAGGTGGAATAGTCGTGATTTTTATGACTAATTTAACCGCCTTGTAAATGATTGAAAATAGTTTGACGCCTAACGAGCTAGGTGGAGGCTTGGGAAAGGAAGCGGGTCAAACAAATCAAGAATGGAGGAAGAGCATAATTCGGATACAAGGTAAGTATAGCTTACACTAGTCTTAAATTGTGGAATATTCTCTTATCATATAAATTACGAATGAGATAACTAAACAATTGAAATATGATGTTCCGTCGTGTAGTCGTACGGAACAAGATAATCAAAGATGAAAGAAACCATAATAATGGTTAAAAAGAAGTAAATCGATAATTCGGTCATATTATGACGAAAGGAAAAATGAACTTTTAATGGTTACCTTTTAAGGTAAGCCGAAACAAATAATAAGGGCAAAACAGTAAATTAGTCACACGTTGACAATAACCGTTAGTTTCAAAATGATGTTTTTCCGCGTAAGACATAAAGAGTCGAAAGTGGTAATAAACGGTTGATAAGTAAAATGACCGTACGGTGTTAGACGGAACGAGTCATGTAGATGAGATGATAATATATATATCATCTCGCATAGATAAACGGTCAATTCGGCCAAACGGGTCAAAAGGTGTAGACATCACCTTTTGACAATATCGACTAATGATTTTTGTCAAGTTATATGCTTATAGGAATAGATATCCAATGGATACTCGCATCGCTCTTAACTTGCGATTATAAAGCAAGGTATTAAAACCGGGTTAATAAGTTGATCCGAGCCAGGTATGTATTATAGGTCAACTCATCATTTAGAACTTGAAGTTCTATGAGAGTTAGGCAAAGTAAAGAGGACATTCGGTTACCTTAAAAGGTAAACCAAAGGATTTAAATTATAGACAGAGTGTCTTGAAAACAAGATTTTGTTAAAAATGAGATTTTGGGCGTGCATGGCTTAAGCAAGCCCTTCGTCGTAAAAGATGGGTTAAAAAAATGACCAAAACGCCCTTGTAAGCAAAATTAAGCAAACAACCCTTAGAAGTCGCTTGAAAACGAGTTTTACAATCAAGTCAATACTTAGAATAAGTATAAAAGCGAAAGATGTAAATCCTTGGTCAAAAGACTCTATACGAGTCTTTGCCGTAAAATGATAATCCGAGGGGTAAAACTCGGATTATATAGATCGCCACATTAAACCCATCACAAATATAGTTGTGGTGGAAGATAATTGATAAATAATGTGGAAATAAGATGCTAGAAATAAATGAGTGTGAATTATGCGTAAAAGTGCTTAAATGCCCTTAACGGGTTAATTAAACATTTAAGTAAAAACGGGTTTAAGAATGTATATAAACCCGTGATTTGAATCTAATATGATAAGCAACATGGAAATGATGAGAAATTAGAATCAAACAACATGTTTGTTTGATAAAATCACGAACGGGTCAAAATTTGGTAAAAAGGGTAATAAGCCGAAGACTTAAAAGTCTTAAACTTTGTTAATCTGGATGTTGGATTTTAACTCCATACGATGGAGGATCAAATTACAATCACGTAGGAAGAAACGGTAGGTCAAACGGACAAGCGGATTAAAAGTTATGAAGGTTTTCGTTTAGAGAACGGCAAACTTGGAAATGTCCTGCAGAGGCCACCGTAAGTTACGGTAGCTACCGTAACTTACGGTAGCCTAAATGTCCTTTACGCCACAAACCCCCTGTTGTACGGTGGGGAGAATCAACATTTAAGGGCTACCGTAAATTACGGTAGCCACCGTAATTTACGGTAGACCCTGCAATTTAATGTATTTTATTCAGTTTAGTTTCCCGGACTCGTTTAGACACGTTTTAAACCCCGTATGACTAAAGCATTTCATGTTTATGAAATGTAGGTACATTTTGGAAGCCGGAAGACGATCAAGCTCAACGAAGAACCGAACACGATAAAGATACATGCTTCCGCACATAGCCACGTCGTAAATTTTAAACGACAAATCCGATCACATTATGTTGAATAGCTTATGATTTGTAAAAGTTTTAATAAACCCGTATTTTTATAGTATGTGTAGTCTTAACTACACATCTAATTGTTGGTATTTACATGTAAAACCGTTATATAGTAACTAGGGTCTTACAACACCCAAAAAACGGGTTTGGTAATCAAACCCCGTTAATAGTAAAGACGAGTAAAATACCGTTAGTGGTAAAATTAACACGGTGAATATTAGGATTTAAATAATTAATCCTATATTAATCGAAAAGAAGAATAAACGCTTTGAGAAAACACGGTTTATTAGAAGCCCGAGTTAATGGGACTTAAAAATAAAATAAAACGGGTTATAATTCCCCACACCCACCAAGTTAACTAGGAATAGTAACCTAGTTAGTAATAGGTAACTAAATGAAAAGCTTTGAGATATAGCTTCTTTTATAATAAATGAAACAAGAGGGACTAATATGGCCAAGAAGTGAAACTTGTTTTATTAAAATTAAAAATAAAACACAGCACACACACTCAGTGTGTGTGTGTGTGTGTGTGTGCGTGGATCGACCAGAGGACAGGGGGAAAAGAAGCAAACCCTAACTCTCATAAATCTCTCAAATTGAAGGTCCAAATCAAGTCTAAATCAAAATCCGAGTACGAATTAGTGATCTCCACTGAAAAAGGAGTCACGAGGTATGTAAATTTCATGAGAAATCTCTAGTTGAATTTCTGAGCAAATCTAGAGAATTCGAATTAGATGATTGCATGCTTGTTATATGATGAGATAGGAACATTGTAGTGTCTAGGAGTAAATCCTAGACAAGTATATGATGAAATTAGGTCTAATTCTTGTGAATTCATGATCACCATTGAAGGTGATAAGTTGGTTTTTGTATGAACATGTTAAACACTAGAAATTGATAGTTGTTCTAGTGTAATTCGAACTTTCGTTAGTAAATTCGGATGTTGTAGATACGAAAATTTATATGAACATGTTAATTGATGTTAAAACATGGTTAAAACAATAACCATGAACTAGATAAAAGAAGAATACAAATTATGCACATTAGGTGTTTGTTAAAATGCCTGAATGAGAACTAAAGTGTTGAAATTTAGAGTGAAAACGTGTATTAAAATTATATGGCAATTACGCGTAATATGAAGTGATAAGGGTTCTACATATAATGTTGATTTAGACTTAATGTTGTAAACCATGTGATTGAAAGTAGTTAACTTTAATAAGCTAAGTTAACTAATGATGAAGTCGAATAGTAGTTTCAACATAGAAAATAAGTGAGGTGGAATAGTCGTGATTGTTAATGACTAATTTAACAACCTTCTAAATGTTGACGATAGTTTGACGCGCAACAAGCTAGGTGGAAGCTTGGAGAAGGAAGCGGGTCAAACGAATTTAAGAAGGAAAAGAGAAGCATGGTTTAGATGCGAGGTAAGTGAAGCTTACGCCTTTTACTTTATTACCAAATACTTAATTTTGAGTATTGAATCTGAATTGTATTGAATAAACGAAACATGATGTTCCGGCACGATTTAAATGCGAGTCGGAAAAAGTGAGAAAGATAAGAAACCATGAATTATGGTAAAAAGGGTAAAAATGGTCAAATAGTAATCCGGACATGGACTAATGAATATATAAAGGGATTTGAAAGGACACCATTTGGCATGAGCCATAACGGGTCAAACAAAACGGGAACGATTCTTAAGTAAGATGAATTCAAAAGTAAACCGGGGTACGTTAAAGGGGATGCAATGGTAATTAAATACCATCTCGAAATGATAATTAGTCATTTCGACTAAACGGGTCAAATGGTGTTGTTAACACCATTTGTCAATAATATTTGATGATCGCTTATTGAGTTTGTGATCACAGGAATTAACACATGGTTCGCATGGCTATTAACTAGAAATTAATAGCGAAAGGTATTCAAACGGGTCAATCTTATGACCCGAGCCAGGTACGCATGCTTAGAATTATAGCTAAAAGCGACATTTTGGTCAAATAATAGTGGAAGTCCTTCGTCGCATAAATGAAGGGCTAATATTGACCAAAAAGCCCTTGAGGGGTAAATAGGGCAAACAACTTTTAAAAAGTTGTTTTGAAATAAACGTCTTGTTTAAATTGAGTCTTTGGAATTCATATAAAAATGGGGATAGGATGTAAACCAATAGAAGCATGATTTAAGTCTAAAGACGTAAAATACTTGTAACGGGTCAAAACGAGTGTATATGTAAAACGGGTTAAAATTTCTTAAGGAACCCGTAAAGTTGAATCTTGATGATTAGTAAACGGATAGAATATGATGACCATGATATTTTGAAGGAAAATAACAAGTTAGTTTGGTAAAAGCATGAACGGGTCAAAAGTGTCTTAATTGGATTTCAAGCCGAGAGCATGAAATCTAAAATTTTGTAAATTCAGATGTTTGATTTTTACTCCATAAGATGGAGGATTAAATTACGAACGCGTAGGAAAAAGAATAACGTAAAACGGACTTGTGTAATGAAAGTTATGCAAGTTCTAAGTTTATAATGGTGAATTTTCGTAGCTGGGCAAAGTGCAGCAACAATAAAACAACTTGCTGTCAAATTCTGAAATTATTTAGGGGGCTAGGTGTAGCGCGACCCCCCCTAGGTGTAGCGCCACGCCCCCTCCAAATTCTGAAATTGTTTAATTTTTGTTGTTTTCACTCATGAAGCTTGTTATACCCATTCTAACATTACCAAAGCTAACTTTTATGTTGGTTTTGCTCATAGGTGAATGTCAAGGGATAACCGGATGAAGACCAAGCGACGAGCAAGAACCGAACAAACGTTAAATGAAGCTTCCGCGTCAAATCTTGATTTGTTTTGCTATAAGTGAATTATGTAAACACTTATAAATATGTTTTTTTTTTGAAATATTGTAAACATATGGGAATGTTGGTATGACAAGTTTTTGTAAAGTCACATTTTAGCATTAAAATGTGTATTTTATTATTAAAATCTTGATAAATTGAGACGGGCGTTACAGTTTCAGTATACTTTCATTTGATTTCAAACACGGTGAACTTGTTCAGTCACCACTATATTTGAATCATGTCATTACGACGCCTTGTGGTGTCATTGCAAATTTGTAGCTTGTGCTAATCATGGTCAATCGTTTCAAACAAAACTACATATACTTTTGTTTAACTAGTCATTTAAACATTCCTGATGCAACTACGAATCAAGACAATGATACACCAGATTCGCTTGTATTTCATTCGGTGTACTTTCGAAATTTAAGAATG